>JAJJXB010000047.1:0-350505 GCA_024521645.1 Morchella snyderi | reverse complement strand
TGTAGTAGTAGGAGATCTTCTCCCCCCCAATATCCACCTCCGAATGATTCCAGCTTGCCTTTCCTAGTATGTCGTTCATCTCCTCCAACCTCTTGATAAAACCCCGCCCGGTGCTGTAGGAGCACTCGCCACTACTCGGAGGAACGTGTAGAAAGAAGCTGTCGATGTTCCCCTGTGAGGCTTTAGATAGCGTGAAGTAGCGTGCCATTCTGAACTCGTATGCTGATCGAAATGGGTGCCATGGATATTGGAGAAGTCTCTGTGAGCACTCGTCGTAGTCCTCCGAGCGGTAAAGTTGCTCCCCAGCACCCTCGTAAACTGTCGTAGATGCCATATGCCCATTTGAATCGCCGCCTGCCTCCTCCATCACGAAATATGATTCGGATTCGAGGTCCGAATTGTTACCCCGAATCTTGGTCGAAAGTGTCGGACTCCGAATCGTAGTGCGTCTCTGAATAGCAATCGGGAATGCTCTCTGGGCTCTCGTCAGTGTCGTCGGGGGTTTCTGCTGATTGATCGTGCTCCAGCAGTGAATATTGATTTCCCAGCCATTCATCTGCTTCTAAAGAATGGATCGTTCGAAGATGCCTGTCAAAATTCGCGGAGGAGCTGTACCTCTTGCTGCAAAAAGGGCAAGACGATTTCATTGGACTCGAGAATTTGCAGTCTGCCAAGGCGGAGGCTCTTTCCTGCAGAGTGCTCTACGAGCGATTTGTCACCCACCCCATGCAGAGTGCTCGCTTAGCAGAGTGCTCGTCAAGTGATTGTAAGCCGCGCTCGTACCTCCAGCATAGCAAGGCTGATTTGACGTCATACATCTCCAACGGAATACTGCAAACACAAACACGAGCATACAACGAGAGGAAACAACAGTCCCCACAATCATGCCACCAGCGATGCTCCGTTCTGCCCTCTCAGCATCCCCGCACTCTCGCTGAGCACTCGCAGATGCTATTCAGATGATTGAGAAACCGTTCTCAACGCGAAATTCAATACCAATATCGACTACGAGCTCAAAGAATACACACTCTCCAACTCGGCTTCATCGCGCACAGAGCTCCGACACCAACAAGAACAGAAACAACAACGCAACATTGGAATCCAATCGACACTATTGTTGGTACTACCATCAGAGCATTCCCGAGTGCGCCCAGAGCATTCATCTACGTCATTCAATTGAATCAAACCACCAGAGTAGAATCTTCGAGTGCGCCTAGAGCATTGATCTACGTCATGTATTGGAGCAAACATTGAGCACGGCTGGGAGCACCATATGCAACGGCGGTGGGAGCACTCGAGAGTGCTCGTATAGCACATGGGGTGCTCTCGGAAGCATGATGAGCTCTGGAATAGCTGATTCTATTCGGTATAAGAGCACCCTTCTCCTCCTTCCAGATCGTGAGAGATTCCTAACCATCTTCCAGTACTACCACTTCATACCTCTCACTACTATCAAAGCTTTCAAGATATCTCTGGGAAGCGCATTCAGCTCACGTTTCAAGTTTACGGTTCAAGTTTCAAGTTTAAAGTTTCAAGTTTAAAGTTCGAGCTTTCAAGCTTTCAAGCTGCACATCTAGCAATCATATATAAGATGGTATATCCTCCTTAATTCTATTGCTCTCAGAACCATACTCATCAAATATTCTATATTCACTAGCCACCTTCAGCCCGCCCTCAGAGCACTCCACAGAGCTCACAGAAGAAGCGAGATCGCGATCCAGACACCGACGATTCAGAGACCAAAAAACGCCGAAAGAAGGAAAAGAGGAAGGAGAAGAAGAAGGAGAAGAAGAAGAAGCAGGAGATAGAGGAGCAGAAGGCGCTGGAGATTTTGCAGAAGAAGGTGCAGGAGACACTACAGAAGAAGGCGCAGAAGCAGAAAGAGAAGTCCTCACCTTCGTCGTCTCGTAAAGAGCAGAAAAGCGTCCAGCCTATCCCAATAGAGATAGGAGAGACACCCCCGCCGCAGTCGTCGCGTTCCGAGAAGCACCCGCCACCGCTCCCCTCAGCACTCAGGAATCTTCCCAAAGGAGTGGGAGAAAGAAAGCAGCAGCGAAAGCAGTAGCGATAGCGATAGCGATAGCGATAGCGAGGAAGGGCAACCTGAAGTCGAGCCCACAAAGCGTTCAGCAGGCACAGCAGCACCCAAGCCCAAAAAGCGCTCAGCAGGCACAGCAGCAGGCACAGCAGCACCCAAGCCCAAAAAGCGCTCAGCAGGCACAGCAGCAGGCACAGCAGCAAGCCCAAAGCCCCAAAGAGAACGAACTGTTCGACAAGTCTCCAGCTTTTCTCCAGAGTTAGGCAGCTCGCCGCCACTACCACCGTCGGCCCCTGTCCGTCAAACCGAGCTCTCAGTTCGTGCCCCTGCTCCAAAAGCAGTCGCCAGTGCTTCACAGAGCTCTCAATTCCGACGTCCCCGTCGGATACCAATACCCAGTTCCCCTCCACCGGCAGAGCAGAGGCAAAGGCGCCGAGATCCTGCCCCAGAAACTCCCCCGCGTGCTCGGTTAGCGTACGCTAGTCCTCCAGAAGCGTTCCCCAGTGCTCCAGAAGCATCATCCCCAAGCTCTCACAATCCTAACAAAATGACCCAGGCAAATAAAGCGAAGATGACTTTAGGTTTGATCAACCTACCTAAAGTGTACACTAGCGTCCGCAACAGCCTCAAGGCGGAGATGCACAACACCGGTTGGGTTAACAAAACCATTTCCGGAGCAGCAGCGTTCAATGCTCTCTGCCTCCATGTGTTGAACATGCGCCCTCTCCGTGCCTTCCTGCCTATGTGGAACGGAGGCAATACCGCACCTCGCAGAGCACTCGCCGACGCTTTGAAGTGGCTCATTGCCGATGTTGGGCAGAAAGAAAAGCTATCGAGGGGGCAGGGGAATCGCGAGTTTAGAGAAGTTGCTGACGAGAGCGATGATGATGATGAGGACAATGGCCGGCGCTCTAAGAAGCGTAAACGGGACCCAGTGTCCGCAGATCTCGATAGACCTTCCATAATGGTTACGGTGGTAGACCCGGATGCTCTGGGAGCATTCTCCGTAGTTGCCCCGCCCCGTACCTATGACTGGAACCATCGACGAAATCAGAATCCGTTCATTGGTATTCTGACAAAGATAACGTTTCCAGACCTCTGCAACTTGATCATGAAGCACACCCCACCCGACAGAGCAATCAGGAGTATCTTGGGAGCACTCGACAACGTTCCACCGGCATCCAATCCTCCTGTTCGGCCAATGGAGGTCCAGATCACTGATTCGGAAGAGGTAGAGGGTTGGTTGAAGAATAGCGTTGGCAGGCCTAGGAGGATACTCGCGATTCTCCACAGAGCGGGCGCGGGTGCTAATTTGGGCGGTGCTGAAACTCCGCCGCTGTCACGAGCATTCCCTCATATCGAGGAAGAGGATTACACCATGATGGATATTCCAGCAGAGGACTCTGACTACGAGGAGGGAAATCACCGCATAAATGCTAAAGGAATGAGGGTATATTTGCCCAGAACTGATGCCAGTAATCAAAGGCTAATCCAGACTCTTGTTAGACGTCGCGATAGACAGCAGGATGCTATCGACGACTTAGACCCCAAATACCTGAGGAAGTTTCCTCTGGGTGTAGGGGTTGCTGACGCAAACTTTGCACAGGGAGTAATCTGGACGCCTGCCGGGAACGCAGCCAAGAGAGCTGCTGACGCACTCGCGGCTGCTGCTGGAGGCGGTGGTGGTGGTGGCGGTGGTAACCCTCCTCCGGGTGGTGGTGGTGGTGGTGGTGGTAACCCTCCGGGCGGTGGTGGTGGTGGTGGTGGTGGAGGTGGTGGTGGTGGTGGTGGTAATCCTCCTCCTCCTCCTCCTCCTCCTCCTCCTCCTCCTCCTCCTCCTCCACCTCCTCCAGGCGGACTTCCGGGCGGTGGTGGTGGTGGTGGTGGTGGTGGTGGTGGCGGCGGTGGTGGTGATGGCGGGCATCATTAGTTTTCTTTGGTATAATCTCTCGTTTCTCTTTCTGCTCAACGAATGCTTACCTCTGAATAGCGGTATGTATTGTTTTCTGAGCACTTGCGAGTGCTACTGACACCATTACTTTCCTTTGGTATATTCCCTCCTCTCTCTTTCTGCCGAACGATCGTTTACCTTTGAATAGTGGTATGTTTTCTCTGAGCGCTGGCCAGTGCTCCCGGGATTGGGTTCGGTGCTATTTGATGTTTAGATTTTCTTTGGTGAATAGATATGTTTCATCGTTTTAGATTTCTTATATTAGATTAGATTTTTTATATTAGATTAGATTAGATTAGATTACATTATGTTCTTCCATTTCTTCTTAATTGAACTGCAGTCGGTTCAAACTCCTATATTGCTCTCAGAGCTCTCGTTATCGCTTCAGGGAGTGCAGTAAAACGAGTGATTAGAAATGACTCGGATGCGGGTGAACAGATGTCATTGAGCGGTGAAAATTCTTCTTGCTTGGCGACGAAAACTCTGCCGCCAAGCGTTGATTTCTAATCAAATCACGCAAAAGAATGCTCCTAGAGCACATTGGATACTCCTGCGAGCAAGCAGAATGCCTCTCAACAAGCGATCTGCCGGTTCAGCACTTCTCTCCGCAAAGCGCCCACGACTCCTAGTACCTACCCGGAGAGCATGATGATTCACAGACTGATGGGTCTGAAATATCATTCCGAGAATTGACCGCACTCTCTACCAGCACTCGGAGCAGTCAGTCGACCAGCACTCGGAGCAGTCAGTCGACCAACGCCCCAATAGCGCGTAAAGGGCTTCTCCGTTCTACCGACATATCGACTGGAAGAAACAGCCCTAGAAGGGTAGAATTCCATCTCCCCAATGGTAATACTGACAGCGCTGAAGTGCAGGGGGAGCAGACTGAGGAGCATGTGCCAGAGGTGGAGGAAACCGCCGATACGAGCCACTCCGAGTATGACGACTCCCCGGAGAACGCTGAGGAGAGCTCTGAGGAGAATCCGGACGATCCGGAAGACCAACCTGAAGCCTCCACCCAGCAGAGATCCCAAAGTACGGGGAAGAAGCCTCGTACAGTACAGCCGACTACTGCCAGAGCACTGGGCAATGCTCGGAGGAGACCGACCGGAGCGGTAGCGGAGGTTATTGCTTCCTCCGACGTCTCGGTGGATGTGATACAGGTTTGACTCCCTCCCACCCATTAAGGTTCAGGACAAAACGCTAACGTTTCAGAGGGGAGCACGTCCGGGTGCAAAGGTAGTATGGAGAGCAGCTCCCACTTCGGCACCCAGACAGAACGCATCACAGTGGGCGCCCACTGCATCCCACAGACCCACTCCAGTACCCAGCCAGGAAGCATCTCAGAGATCGTCCCTAGCATCTCAGGGATCGTCCCAAGCGTCTCAGGGAGCATTCCCGGCATCTCAGAGAGCACCTCCGATATCCTCACAATCCATGCCTTCTTCAGTGCCCGTTTATTCTCGCGATATTGACTACAGCTCTTCCACACGGCACATCAATCATTCCTCAATGCGTTCGAGGTATGGCGATTCCTCACCCACTTACCGCCCCTATCGTTCTTCCCCGCCTTTTGAGGGCGCTGGCGAGAGCTCTATGAGCAGTCCCCGGATTCCCTCAAGCCCTCAGGTATATTTACCTGAAGCGCAACCAAGATACGATATTGCACAGTTTCCTTCATCTATCAGGGACGAAGGAAATGCTCCTATAGCAGAAAGCGAGGTTAGTAGTATTCCTGATAGCACTGACGACCGCTCTGAGAGCATCGTTAACATTCGTGCGAGTATCCTATCTCAGCGATCCTTGTTACCTAGCTCGAGGAGTGCAAACGTTCTCTCAATGCAAGCCCAGAGGATTGAGAAGGAGTGCAGCACGCTAATCGGGGACCACACTCTTCTACACGAGCCTTTTCCCCCTGCGGCGAGGCTTTCGGTACTAGTAGTAAATATGTGGGCAGCTGCCAGTCGCAGGGTGGGATTTGCAGTAGATCTCGACGAGGTCGTTATCAAACAGGTGAATGCTCTTGAAACGTTGACGAGTGCTCTAGAAGCGTAATTGACAACGATAGGTCAGAAGTCTACACTCCCGAGTGCGCTCGCACTTGATGCACGAGGTTAAAGGGCGGCTGGCGGATTCGACCATCTATGGGCTTGGAAAGCTCACGAGTCCTGAGGCGAGAGCTGCTCAAGTAGAGTATCTTTTGAAGAATGATCGCTTCTTGAGCCCTGCGCAGCATTACGAGGTATGATCAATCCCCAGCGAGCGCCCGAGGGTGCTCACAGAGCACTCGGACGTCAATGCTCAGAGAGCACTCACGAACGCTGCTAACAGATACTAGACCTACCGTCTACGGTTTCTTGCGCCGGAGATTATCGACATATTGTACTATAAATACTTTGATGGGGTCAGGATGCGAGGGGTAAAAGACCCCGAGTTCCTAGAGCGGATTACCCCTACGTTTATTTGCCTGATATCCACTGCGATTTGGCATGGCATTCGGGCATGGTCAACGGGAACATACGTGAAGCCAGACCATTTCCAGTCACAAAACGAGAGTGTTGTCAGTAAGCATCCCTGATCCCCTCACATCCCTTAGAGCAATAGCGAGTGCTTTGAGAGCAGTCACGGGTGCTCTCAGGCTATAGTAAATCTTCGCGCTGACATTGAATACGAGTAGAAACGTTCAACAGAATGAGCAACACATGGAAGGGGAGGAGTAGGCAGAATCAGGAGGCAACATTGGAGGTGATTAAGGATAACCTCCGGGAAAAGGTATGCAATGTCGGAGCGCCTTTCCGGATATTGAGTCTAACTTTGATAGATACGAGAGAAGAAGGGCATCGCTATCGAGGTGATACCGGAAGATGGATTCAGCGAGGACGACGAAGCTTTAGCGGCCGATCTTGCGGCATTCAGGAACGCTCGGAAAGCACCCCCGAGTGCTCGAGAGGATATCTCTTGTTCCGACAACCGTGACGGCGGCGGCCAGGAAGAGGTGGTTCATGCTCAACTTCGCGGCATTCAAGCGGAGGAAGGCGAGGAGGATGAAGAGTACGATCGCGAGGGAGAGGAGGAGGAAGAGGATCTGTAGGGCACCGGGCAGTGCTTTGGAGCGCAATGGCGAGTGCTTTGGAGCGCAATGGCGAGTGCTTTGGGAGCAGCGGCGAGTGCTTTGGGGAGCAGCAGCGAGTGCTTTGAAGATACCTATGCCTGTATTATATGCGATTGGCGATTTCTAGACGCTTGTAGTGTTAGTATTTAGTAATAGAATCACGGATTTGGATGCTCCGCAAAGCAGTGCCTACTAATGCAAAGAGTAGTATGCGTTGTAAAGACAGGGCGCTGAAGGGTAAAATGCGGTGTATCGAGCGCTGCTGGAGCAGTCGGGAGTGCTCCAGAAGCATTAGCGATGCCCAGGAGTCGTCAGAGAGCTCCAGGAGGGCCCAGGAGATAGGTAGTAGTTTCCGGCTAAAGAGCATTCCGTCGCGAGAGCGTCAGGCAAGAGAGCATTCCGTCGCGAGAGCGTCAGGCGAGAGAGCATTCCGTTGCGAGAGCGTCAGGCGAGAGAGCATTCCGTTGCGAGAGCGTCGGGCGAGAGAGTACTGCGTCGGGATAGCGTCTGAAGCGAGGTAGCTCCGTCAGGGTGAGCGTACTGCTCCCGGGGCGCACTAGATGCACTAGTGCGTGCCTGGGCGCGCAGGGGCATTAGTGCTCGCCAGGGCGGATTGCCATGCGCCAGAAGGCGCCAGGAACGCTCCGTTGCTTCTCTGGAGAGGCAGTTTGTCTACCGAGCGCCCTGGGCGCCTGGAGCGTCCAGAGCGTCTGGCGGAGCTTGGAGGTTTGCTGATGTACCCCTATTTTCACATTTGGGTTACCACACACTTTACATCCAGTGCTAGCGCCCCATCTACCTCCGCTGACTGCCTGACCCGAGCTCTGGCCTCTGCCCGCTGAGCTGCGCGAGTAATAGCCCGCGGACCTGGTTGCTAAACTGTACTTCCCTGCCTGGATTTGTGTGGCCTGCAGCGGCGTCGATATACTGTAGCGGGGTCTGTATACTGCAGCTGTAGCGGGGGCAATGTACTGTACTGAAGTATTTGGTGCCTTTAGCGGAGTCAGTATGGATTGACTCTAAGACGATTAGCTGGGATTATCTCTAAGACGATTGGCTGAAAGGTATCGATCAGCATCAGAAGTATCCGTTTGTAGCAAGTTTAATCCTTGTATGCATAGCCAATTTTTCGAGTTTTGGGGTTTGGAGGCTGCAGCGGAGTCAGTAAAGGGTCAAAATGCAGAGGAAGGTAAATATTTATCCGGGTGTCGAGGGAGGCGAGAGGTAGCTGTCGAGGTATGGTGCAAGAAGGAATAGAGGGCGACCTTGTCAACCCTGTATACACCACTTCAGTCAATTCTTTCATTGGCTCTGGGAAGCAAACATTGAAGATCCTCACCTCTAACTCGACTTTATGGCTGTATTAAGAGCTACAATACTGAACTGGTGTGAACAGGGATTACAAGGTAGCCCCCCAAGGCTTCTCGCACTATAGGTAAATATTTATCCGGGTGTCGAAGGAGGCGAGAGGTAGCTGTCGAGGGAGGCGAGAGGTAGCTGTCGAGGTAGGTAAATATTTATCCGGGTGTCGAGGTATGCGAGAGGTGGCTGTCAGGGGAGGCGAGAGGTAGCTGTCGAGGTAGGAGGTGGGAGAGTGGTTTCGAGGTAGGAGTGGGGTGTGGAGGTAGGAGAGAGAGGTGGAGGGGCGGGGTAGAGGGGAAGTAGGCTTTATTGCTTAGCGTTTATGGCAGACGGTATATCACATTTGTGAGCGGAAGGGAACGTGTCATATTTGGGCATTCCCGGGCTGAGTCTGCATGGGCGGAAAATGGCGTTGGGAGTGACGTAGGACGTTGCAAATGTGGGTGGTGTGATGCGGGTTTGTATGGGTTGCGAGTTTGGGTGTGTTGCGGGTTTGGGTGTGTTGCGAATTGGGAATTTGTATGGCGGTGCGGATTTGGGTGTGTGTGGCGGATTTGTATGGCGGTGCGAGTTTGGGTGTGTTGCGAATTTGGGTGTGTTGCGAATTTGGGTGTGTTGCGAATTTGGGTGGGTTGCGGATTTGGGTGTGTTGCGAATTTGGGTGTGTTGGGAATTTGTATGGCGGTGCGGATTTGGGTGTGTGTGGCGGATTTGTATGGCGGTGCGAGTTTGGGTGTGTTGCGAATTTGGGTGTGTTGCGAGTTTGGGTGTGTTGCGAATTTGGGTGTGTTGCGAATTTGTATGGCGGTGCGGATTTGGGTGTGTGTGGCGGATTTGTATGGTGGTGCGAGTTTGGGTGTGTTGCGAATTTGGGTGTGTTGCGAATCTGTATGGCGGTGCGGATTTGGGTGTGTGGCGGATTTGTATGGTGGTGCGAATTTGTATGGCGTTGCGGATTTGTATGGGGATCTCGGTGGGTGGGGGGGGGGGCTTGCAACGGCGTGGTCCCTTCTCGGGGGGGGGGGGGGGCCGTTGCGGATTTGGGTGGGTCGCCCCCCGTTTCGGCGGGTTACGCGGCTGCGCTAGGCACGTTCGGGACGCCGCGTTGCGGATTTGTATGGCCGAGGTCGAGTTCGGTCCGAACTCGACGAATCCATACCGGTAGTCATTAGCTAGCGGTATTGGCATTAGCAGCAATACATAGGCAGAATATCAATTCCGTGCGAGTAGAGAGACGACCAAAATACGGGTATTTGAAAGCAAAAGGTGAGGTTTTGGTCACAAAGGAGGAATTAGTACTTACGTACAAATTGTCTTGGCGGTTTTTTTTTTTGCTGATGCATGCCGTTGGTTGTTGCCTTAGTAGTATGTAGACATTGTGGTAGTGTTCGTAGGGTGCTGCATCAGCAAAAAAAATGAACCGCCAAGATGAACTGTACGTCCAGACGTACCTATTAGTCTTTTACGACCAAAACCTCGTCTTTTGCTACCAAATACTCGCCTTTTGGTCGTCCCGCTCTTCCCGGAGCTCCAAAATGTGACCTGTCATCTTTTGTCGCCTATTATGCGTCCCAAATTTGACACCTTGTCTTTTGACGCCTAGGTCGTCTTCTAAATGTGATATCTCGTCTTTTGACGTCGCGTGAATGTGATATTCCGCCTATGTACTGGCGCTAATGCTAATACCGCTAGCTAATGACGTCAGATTTGACTCTTCCACTCCTCGAGGAATCACCCACACCTCCAAATACACAACTACCTACCTCGCCTCCTACCTCACCTCCTATCTCACCTACTACCTCACCTCCTACCTCATTTCCTGCCTGTATCGACACCTACCTCCTGACTGTATCGATACCTACCTCCAGCCTTCATCAGCGCCTGGATACATATTTACCTTCCTCTGCATTTTGACGCCTTTACTGACCCCACTGCAGGCTCCAAGCTCCAAATCCTGCAGTATATCGACACCGCTTGAGGCGTCAAATTGGGCAGTATATTGACACCGCTAGAGGCGTGAAATTCCCAGTATATTGACGATTATACTGACTCCACTGCAGGTAAATACTCCTTGATATTGATGCCGCTGCTGACGCCGCTGCTGACGCCGCTGAAGGCGTCAAATTCCCAGTATATTGACGGTATACTGATGCCGCTGCAGGCTCCAAATTGACAACTACCAGTCACCAATACTGCACCAAATGTACACCCCAAGGCAGCGAATGCTTCAGCTGCCAGTCACCGAATACTGCACTAAATGGACACCCCCAGGCACCGAATACTGCGCCTACCAGTCCCCGAATACTGCACCATTTGGACACCTCCTATGCAGCGAATACAGCACCATATGGACACCTCCTAGGCAGCGAATCCTGCACCTACCAGTCACCAATACTGCACCATTTGGACACCCCCTAGACATCTAATCATGCAGCCACCAGTCACCGAACACGGCACCATATGGACACCCCCTAGGCAGCGAATCCTGGACCAAATTGACACCTATCAAGCAGGGAGTAGGCAGCTCAGCGGGCAGGAGACAAGCAGCAGGGAGGTCAGCGGCGAGCTCAGTGGGCGGGTAGCTCAGCGGCGAGGTCAGCGGCGATCTCAGCAGGCAGGCAGCTCAGCAGTGAGCTCAGCGGTCAGGCAGCTCAGCGGCGAACTCAGCAGGAAGGAAGCTCAGCGGGGAGCTCAGCGGGGAGGCAGCTCAGTGGGAAGCTCACCGGGCAGGGATGTCAGCTTCGAGCTCAGCGCGCATGAGGGCAGGCACGCAGGTCAGCGGCGAGCTCAACCTGCGACGAGCTCAGTAGTAAGCGGAGGTAGGTGGGGCGCCAGCGAAGTTGGGTGGGGCGTTTAGAAATGTACATAGCACTACGTAGACATGTGGATCAATATACATGACATTTGCACAGAACTGGTGTCCTAGTCTATGTACCGATTCCCGAGTGACCTCATTCTGCCAGCGTAACTTTGTGCTAGCGGAAGCCGTGAACCGGGCAAAAGCTACCTGCGTGTGGACCCGGTGTTCGTTTTAGGGTTAAAAGACAACGTAATTTGTCGTAATTTGGTTAAAAGACGAACTCGTCTTCTGACCAAATGACGATGCCGCGACGAGAACGGGAGAGATGTTCGTATTTTCCCGTCGAGACGATGTCTTTTTGCGCCGGGGCGTATGGAACCAGGTAAGAAAACCTCACATTCCCCTGGTGCGCCTGGATACGAATAGGCGCGTCGGGACGAACCCAATTTTTTGCTTATGTATTATGTGAAGTCGAGTGAGACGGTATGATGCATTGAAGTACAGGTGACCAGGGACAAGCATAAAAATGTGTCGAGGTGGTGTGGGTCAGTCCGTGTACAAACACACCTGTATTGTACTATTGGGTGGCACGTTGAGAAGGCAGTACTTACGGCTTCAGGCTGTTCTCCTTGCGACGGAGGTCAACGCAATAGTGTGGTACAGCCTGATAGCTGGCAATTGTGAGTCAAAGGGGTTACATATCGAATTAAAATCAGATAAGAGAAACGGGCCTTGGGAGAGGTTCCGATCATGTATAAAACGAGGGGCAGACTCCAGCGAGCCTAGGGGTTCATTCTCATCTTCAATATCAACCAGCGGAGTCAGGTCTATTACATTATATCATTTAACAGCTACTGAACTATAAGATTAGCATTGCCATATCTTTGATATCCCAAAATAGGTGCGATTACGTTTAGTGCCATTACAATTGACAATTCCGCAGTGAGCAGATCAACCTCTAAATTATCAGCTCCTACCTCCCAACCGATGGCGAGTTACAATATATCAGCGGCATTCAGGCAATACACTGCGATGTTTTTTCTGAGGAAGAACACTTCAAAGATGCCTACTGCTGAGCTTCAACTCAAGCCGCTTCCGTTACGAATACATTGCCACCATCTGAAGACTGAATTAATTCATTGCAATGCATGGATGTAATTTCTTGAGCATTAGAATTATACCCAATAAAGATATGCTCAAATGTAGAGTAATCTCTATCTTAGGATCAAATACCGGTTCTTTCCGTCAATGGATCCGGTTAGGATTACAGGTCTCGGCGTCTGGGCCGGGGTGGCCGACTGTCGGCTGGAAAATACGTCGGCTGGGATACGGAGCCAATTCGGCGGAAAGTTGAGGTGTGAGAGTGCGGTAAAGTCCTGCTGCGTCTGTAATTGATGTGAAATCGATCACCCCCTGACGGTGATTCAAGATCAGACCATCGATGCCCCACCTCCAGTATCCCCCTTTCCACCAAGGCATCTTCGGAAAGAGGTTGGTGGATATTGTCGGGCCGTCTCGGTAGTAGTTTGACGGATTTGAAAGAAGTCCGGGTCATAGGACAATATCGTTTTGGCTGCGAATGTATGCGTGTAATGGGAGCTCTGGAATGTCAAGAGTAGGGCAGCCATATCTGCCGTGGAGCCTACCGTCTCAATTGGACACTGCTCGGGCCCATCTGTACACTGGTTGGGGTCCGTTAGGGTTCGGGTGGTGTGGCCGTGGATCCGTGGGGGAAGGGGAAATACCTATGCCAGCACTGAGAGGGAAACCACGCGCAAATGTCGAGCTGCGGTGTCGGGGAGGTGGCGGAATCCAGCCTGCCCTGCCAAATAATCACCTCCCGCGAGCAGAGATCCCCAGATCACATCCCCGCAGGCGGTGGGTGCAGAAACGCCGACCTGGGACCCCCAACTAACCCTAATCAATCATAATACACCCAGTCACAGGATATCACCCGCACTTGCCAGGATCTCGGGCCTACCATTGCCAAGGCCCAGCCGCCGAGCCCGTATTTCGTATTTCGCATTTCGCATTTCGTATTTCGTACTTCGTGGATCCCGGCCGCCCCCCCCCGGCAATCCCCACCACCCATCGATATAAATGAACGTCCGAGTCGGCGGATGCGTCCGGCCGGTGTCCCTTGGTGCATATACCGGAGCTTGTGGTCAGGGGACAGACAGTGCCCACACTCCCGATATTTTCCTGGACACAGTCCCAGGTCAGACGCAGGCGGGGGTATAGAAAGGGTATAGTGCAATGCGTCTTGGCGTTTGCTCGAGGCTGAACGTTTGTAGCTAGGGTTAACATACCCATTAGTGTATTTTCGCGGTAATAGGAGGCGAATAGATCAGTCTGGCCCTACACATCGCCAGACGCTCAATGGGTATCTCATTGAACCCCCAAATCTCGTTTGGAGACCGCAATACAAAAATTGGTTTCGAGGATAGTGGGAATGTTGGTAGTTAGGGTTATGAGCCTTGGCGTTTGCTCGAGGTTGAATGGGTGCAGTTAGGGTTAGTGATGTGTCCAGTCTTGACCATCCGGAACCTACCGAGCGTGCCGATGGTGGTGGGATACATCTTGAGTACGGTCTGTCGGTCCCGGAGGATGATATGGGCCGCTGCCATACCTATTCTCACGAGATATTTGTGCGGTTCTAGGTGTCCCTGGCCACATGACGAAACAATGCGACCGTACCGTCCTGGTCGGGATACATGGGGACGACGGGACGGTCTCCCCGGTCATTCTGGCCCACCTTTGACCTCAATCGGTCGTGGTTTGGCCATACGGTGCCCAAGAACATGCACAAAGATCCCCTTTCCCACGAACACATAGTTCGATCATGGGAAATCACTCACCATCCAGTGGAAATCAGAAAAAATAATTAAATCGAGTTTCGACGAAGGGCCCTATCCGAGGATGCCATCGGGACCGGTTCGATGGGACCTTTCAAATGGTACCCTCCAAATCGGGATAGCTCGACCGGATACATTTCTTATATTTTGATTTCGACAGATGGTGGGGATATACGCATACCATATCGCTATACCGTTCAGCCCCGCCGGCCAATTCCTGATACTTTACCCATCACGGCCCGACGGGCAGCCGAGGTAGGGTAACCTTACCTGGGCTTACCCTCTCGACCCCTGTCCGTATATCCCGGATACCAAGCGCCCCCCTCACGCTTCCAGTCTCCACACTGGCAACCACTTGACCTGAATGAACGTCCGGCCAGTAGGTGGATGTGTCCCCCCGGTTCCTCCTAGTACAGATAGGGGAGCTCTTGCCCATCGGACACGGGGTTCCCACACTCCTGATCCCTTTCAGGCAGACACGATCCGAACTTTACAGGGTGATTAGTATCCCTCCGGCCGTCGGTGGGGGCGTGTAATGGGAGCTCTGGATGTCAAAAGTAGGGTAGCCATATCTGCCGTGGAGCCTACCGTCTCAATTGGACACTGCTCGGGCCCATCTGTACACTGGTTGGGGTCCGTTAGGGTTCGGGTGGTGTGGCCGTGGATCCGTGGGGGAAGGGGAAATACCTATGCCAGCACTGAGAGGGAAACCACGCGCAAATGTCGAGCTGCGGTGTCGGGGAGGTGGCGGAATCCAGCCTGCCCTGCCAAATAATCACCTCCCGCGAGCAGGGATCCCCAGATCACATCCCCGCAGTCGGTGGGTGCAGAAACGCCGACCTGGGACCCCCGACTAACCCTAATCAATCATGATACACCCAGTCACAGGATATCACCCGCACTTGCCACGATCTCGGGCCTACCATTGCCAAAGCCCGGCCGCCGAGCCCGTATTTCGTATTTCGCATTTTGCATTTCGGATTTCGTATTTCGTGGATACCGACCGCCCCCCCCCCGGCAATCCCCACCACCCATCGATATAAATGAACGTCCGAGTCGGCGGATGCACCCGGCCGGTGTCCCTTGGTGCATATACCGGAGCTTGTGGTCAGAGGACAGACAGCGCCCACACTCCCGACACCTCCCCGGACACAGCCCCGGGTCAGAAGTGCTCAGAGGGCACCCGGTGCAAACGTCCTGACGGCACCCGGAATGGCCAGACAGCACTCGTGAAAGCTGCTAATAGATACTAGACCTACCGACTACAGTTTCTTGCGCCCAAGATTATCGATATATTGTATTATAAATACTTTGATGGGGTGAGGATGCGAGGGGTAAAAGACCCCGAATTCCTAGAGCGGATTATCCCCACCTTTGTTTGCCTGATCTCGACTGCGATTTGGCATGGCATCCGGGCATGGTCAACGGGAACATACGTGAAGACTGACCATTTCCAGTCACAGAATGAGAATGTTGTTCGTAAGGATCCCCTATCCCCTCACAGCTATGTCGAGTGCTTCAGGAGCAGTGACGGATGCTCTCAAAACAACCTAGTGGTTGAGAGCGCTAACGGAAGCTCTCAAGACTACCGAGTGTTTTGAGAGCGGGGACGGACGCTCCCAGGGCAATACTGGATTTGTGCGCTGACATTTAAATACGAGTAGAAACGTTCAACAGGATGAAAAACACATGGAAAGGGAGGATTAGGCAGAACCAGGAGGCAAAGTTGGAGGTAATCAAGGATAACCTCCGGGAAAAGGTATGCCAGAAGGAAGGATGCTACAATGGCGGAGTGCTTTCCGAACACTGAGGCTAACGTTGATAGATACGAGAGAAGAAGGGCATCACAATCGAGGTGATACCGGAAGATGGATTTAGTGAAGACGACGAAGCTTTAGCTGCGGATCTTGCGCCATTCCGGAATGTTCGGAAAGCACCCCCGAGTGCTCTAGTGGATCCCTCTGGTTCCCACAACGGTGGCAGCCAGGAACAGGTGGTTCACGCTCAACTTCAGGGTATTGAAGCGGAAGAGAAAGGCGAAGAGAATGAAGAGGAGCAAGAAGAGGGGGATCATGAAGGAGGCGAGGAGGAAGAGGATGTGTAAAGAACCCGCGAGTGCTTTGAAGAGCACTCCCGAGCGCTTTGGAGGCGAGTGCTTTGGAGAGCACTGGGAGCGCTTTGGAGGCGAGTGCTTTGGAGAGCACTGGCGAGTGCTTTGGAGAACACAAGCGAGTACTTTGGAGCGTATCGTCGAGTGTTTTGGAGATGGGAGTACCTATATCCCTATATTATATTCAATTAGCGAGTTCAAGACGGTTTATAGTGTTAGGATTTAGCAATAGAATCACGGTTTTGTATGCTCTTCAGAGCAGTGCCTACTAAAGCAAAGAGTAGTATGCCTGGTAAAAACAGGGCGCTGGAAGGTAAAACGTGGTGCGTCGGGGTGCGCCAGCTTCAAAAAGCAATATCGGGTGCTGCTGGAGAGGTCAGTAGTGCTCCAGAAGCAATCTGGAGTGCTCCAGAAATATTAGCGATATGCTCAGGAGTCGTCAGAGAGCTTCAGGAGCAGTCATAAACGCTTCAGGAGGCGCCGGAGGGCTCCAGGAGTGTCCAGGAGATATGTAGCAGTGTCAGGCGAGCGAGCACCCCGTCGGGATGGCGTCAGGAGGAAGAGCATTCCTTCGCGAGAGTGTCAGGAGGAAGAGCATTCCGTCACGAGAGCGTCAGGGGAAAGAGCATTCCGTCGGGATAGCGTCAGGCGAGAGAGCACTCCGTCGCGGTGAGCGTATCACTATCGGGGCTCGCGAGAAGCTCAGTATCCGCCTGGGCGCGCTCAGAGCACTAGTGCGCGCCAGGGCGGAATGCTTTACGCCGGAGGGCGCCAGTAGCATTCTGCTGCTTCTCTGTAGAGGCAGTTTGTCTACCGAGCGCCACGGGCGCCCTGAGCGCCCACAGCGCCTGGCGGAGGCTCCGGGTTTGCTGATGTTGTCATTACCAGTACGATCTTCCAAAATACGCTTACATTCTTTCCTTCTTCGACAAACTGCAATTATCTGCTCCAGGAACGAAAAAATGAGTAAACTATTTGCGATTGTGGAACCTCATTCGCGTTTGAAGGATTTAGATATGATTGATATTTTAGGTTGGTATTCGATATTCAAAATCATTATGGTAAATGCTAATAGTTTTATCTGCAATCGATGATCCTAAAATGCAAAAGGCTTTATGGGATTGGGGACGAGGTATCTTTAGCTGGGGTAAAAAATGTGTTTGTGGAATAAGATTTGATCGAGGGCATGTTCAATGCATGGAAAGGTTACATTAGCAAAAAAAAAAATCCTCCAAGACGAATTGTACGTCCAGACGTACTAATTCGTCTTTTGTGACCAAAATTTCGTCTTTTGCTACTAAATACTCGTCTTTTGGTCGTCCCGCGCTTCCCGGGACTCCAAAAAATGACACATCGTCTTTTGGCGACTAGTATTCGTCCCAAATGTGACACCTCGTCTTTTGAAGCCTAGTTCGTCTCCCAAATGCGATAGCTCGTCTTTTGACGTCGCGCGGATGTGATATTCCGCCTATCTACTAGCGCTAATGCTAATAGCGCCAGCTAATGACGTCAGATTTGACTCCTCCAAACCTCGAGGATCCACCCACACCCACACCTCCACCTCCACATATACACCTAGCTACCTCACCTCCTACCTCACCTCCTGCCTGTATCGACACCTTCTGCCTGTATCGACGCCTAGATACGTATTTACCTTCCTCTGCATTTTGACGCCTTTACTGACTGCGCTGCAGGCTCCGAATCATGCAGTATATCGACGCCGCTGGAGGCGTCAAATTGGGCAGTATATTGACGCCGCTGGAGGTGTCAAATTCCCAGTGTATTGACGATTATACTGACTCCGCTGCAGGTAAATACCGTAGTATATTGATTCGGCTGCTGACGCCGCTGAAGGCGTCAAATTTGCAGTATATTGCCGATTATACTGACTCCGCTGCAGGTAAATACCCCAGGATATTGACGCCGCTGGAGGCGTCAAATCCCCAGTATATTGGCGGAATACTGACGCCGCCGCAGGTCAATACCCCAGTATATTGACGCCGCTGCTGACGCCGCTGCTGACGCCGCTGCTGACGCCGCTGCTGACGCCGCTGCTGACGCCGCTGCTGACGCCGCTGCTGACGCCGCTGCTGACGCCGCTGCTGACGCCGCTGCTGACGCCGCTGCTGACGCCGCTGCTGACGCCGCTGCTGACGCCGCTGGAGGCGTCAAATTCCCAGTATATTGACGATTATACTGACTCCGCTGCAGGTAAATACCCCAGTATATTGATGCCTATACTGACGCCGCTGGGGGCTCCATATCGTGCACTATTCACGCCGCTGCGGACTCCAAACCCTGCTATATTCACACCACTGCGGGCAGCTCAGCGTACTATTCAACCCGCTATTCAGCCCGCTATTCAGCCTGCTATTCCACGGGCTATTCAGCTAGCTATTCAGCGTACTATTCAGCCCGCCATTCAGCCAGCTATCCAGTCAGCTATTCAGCTCACAATTCTGCGAACAGCTCAGCGGGGAGCTCAGGGGGGAGGCAGATCAGCGAGGAGCTCAGCTGGCAGGCAGCTCAGCGGGGAGTTCCGCTGGCAGGCAGCTCAGCGGGGAGTTCACCTGGCAGGCAGCTCAGCGGGGAGCTCAGCCCGGGCAGCTCAGCAGGCAGCTCAGCGTGGGGCTCACCTGGCAGGCAGCTCAGCGGGCAGCAGGGCAGGCAGCTCAGCGGCGAGCTCAGTGGGCAGGCAGCTCAGCGGGGAGCTCAGCGGACTGGCAGCGCAGCGGGGAGCTCAGCGGGCAGGCAGCTCAGGGGGCAGGAGGGCAGGCAGGCAGCTCAGCGGGGAGCTCAGTGGGCAGGCAGCTCAGCGGGGAGCTCAGCGGACTGGCAGCGCAGCGGGGAGCTCAGCGGGCAGGCAGCTCAGCGGGCAGGAGGGCAGGCAGGCAGCTCAGCGGGCAGCGAGCAGGCAGCTCAGCGGGGAGCTCAGCGGACTGGCAGCGCAGCGGAGAGCTCAGCGGGCAGGAAGGGGTGGGGGGGCAGGAGTCAGCGGAGGTGGGTGGGGCGTCGGCGGAGGTAGTTGGGTCGCTAGCAAATATGTACATAGAATTACGTAGACATAGATCAATAAACGTGACATTTGCGCGGAACTATTGTCCTAGTCCAGCCGTTTACCGGGCAAAAGCTCCCCAGATGTGGACCCGGTGTTCGTTTTGGGGTCAAAAGACGACGCAATTTGGTCAAAAGACGAACTCTTTGGTCAAAGACGACGTCATTTGCCCAAAAGACGAACTTGTCTTTTGACCAAAAGACGACTCCGCGATGAGAACGGGAGAGATGTTCGTAGTTTCTTGCCTAGACGATGTCTTTTTCCGCCGGGGCGTATGGATGCAGGTAAGAAAACTTCTGGGGCGCCTGGTACGCCCAATGGCGCCGGGTGCGCCTGGATACGCCTATGGTTGTCGGGTCGAACACAGTTTTTTGCTGATGTAGGTCTATTTGACGGTATTTTAAGCGACGCAGAAACCTCTGATATGGAACTTGATAAAGCCTTACTTCCATTATTAACGAAATATACAATTATCGACTATTTACTCAACATCAAAGGTCAAAACCGTGCATATCAGATATTACTTAAGTTGAGGAAAATATTATCGGAGCATTTTCCTCAAGAATTAGCCGTACCTTGAATTTCTATTTTTTACTTATATCACAATTGATTAAATCGGTCTTGTATACTAAATTTTTCTTTTACACAAGTCTCTGTAAATCAATGGGGTGCTGTGGAGCTCTGGGGCCGCTTTAGTTTGGATTTAGATATTTTTGAATTTTGATTGTTCGAAGATAGTTAGGAATCTGATTGGGGAATACTGATTGCTGAATGTAGGTTAAGATCTTTCGTTGGCCCTTAGCCTCTGAAACACTCTTCCCGTTATTCTTCATATTGTTTTCTCTTTATTTGTTTTCCATTGCTACTCGTTTTCAACTGTTCAAATCTGTTCTATTCCTTACTCCGCTGTACTTGCTGTTGATGGAGCATGTATTTTAATTATTTTTACATCCCCGCCGAGTGGTTAGTTTAGCAGCTTATACTGTAGGTTAGCCTGTTGTATTTGTAGTTAGTCTAATAACTATCTCCCTAGCTAGAGTCGAATAAACACACTTGATCACTAACCATAACTAACCCTACCTGGCCCTAGCCATACCTAATCCTAACTCGAAGAAAGGACAGATGCAGTCGCAACGTCAAAGTTGATACTCCTACCCGTCGTCAGCTGGTATTTACAGCAACTTTAAACGCCAAGAACTGCAGGAAATCCTTATCAGAAATAGGTTAATTAAATGGTCTAAATGTGCCAGAAAAGACTTCGAAGCAAGTCTTTACAAAAGAGGGTTCCCACCGCCGGTCTGCCCGCAAAAAGCAATTTTTGAAAGCACACCAAAAAGAAAAGAGACTGCGCTTCGTACTCGCACATCAACATTGGACTAAACATAACTAGAGACGTGTGATTTGGACGAATGTGTGCTACATTTGGCTCGGAGGAATGCACAATAGTGAAAGGGTGTATGTTACAGTGCTCAATAATGATTTGGGGGGGTGTTTGGGTTTAGGAGGTAAAAAATCAATTGTGGTTTGGGAAGAGAAAAATTGGGTACTATTACCGCAGAGACATATATCAATCACATTTTACGTCCAGTCCTTTGCCCTAGGTGGTATTGGGAAAGTCAATGGAAAAATAATGTTAATTCACTTTGGCTTATGGAGGATGGCGCAACAGCTCATACAGCTACAATTACAAAAATAAGTATTTTATACTCATTTTATAGAAATATACTAAAACTATACAGAAATACCTGGAATATTATAGAATACCCTCATTATTATGGCCACCATCATTTCCAGATTTAAACCTATTGAGAATATATAGAATATTCTCAAAAACAATATCCATCTCCGGAATCCAAGACCCAAAGGTAAAGCCAGGTTTTTTCCTTTTCTCTTGTTCAAATCATAAATTAAATACAGTTAAAACAGAGATGGAGGCATCTATTCTAGAAGGATGGGAGAAAATTACAGAGGGAGAAATCTTAAAAAATGTAGATAGTATGGCACAGCGGATACAAGATGTAATAAATGCGGCTGGGGGTCATACCTGTTGGTAGAGTTGGTATTCGACCTCCACCGTCAATTTGTTTTGATATTCGCATTAATTTTACCAAGCGCTGTAAATACCTTCCGGGTCTTAGGTTGCGATGTCTAGAAAATGCAGTTGCTAAGGTCAACGATTCTTTGTATGGCAAGACGGCCCCACCCCATACAAATTATCCCGTCTTCTTCAAGTATTTTCCGGGGTGTGGCTGACTCGGGTATGGCGGATCTTCTTAGTAGAGGGGCGGATCCCCTTGATAGAGGGTGAGCGGGCTCCCCACCCGCGAAATGCTATTGTCTGAAGGCCAGTCAACCTGACTAAATCGAAGGGAGGGCAACCGAGAAAGGATTGGTAGTTCCTTAAATAGGATTGGCCCAATACTATTCCGGATCTCACCCTCTATTGAGATCCGCCATAGAGTGTAACTGGTTCCACTCCAACTTTGGCATATCCATTGCTATCAAACGGTATACGAACCCACCCACCTCTGCATAGATACACACTACCTATTCCTGCCCACTGGATTATTTCCAACAGGCGTTGAGACATTCTTTATCTCTCCACGTCTCCCTCCCCCTCTGCCTTTCAGGGCAACAACCTCACCTCCTCCCTTCCAGTGCACCACCACCACCACCACCACCACAACCACCACCACCAGAACCAATGTCGGCACAACCCTTCCCCCTCACCAACGTCGTGACGCTCGCCGCCCTCCCCATTGGGACCCTCATCACTAACCCCAGCGACCCACTCCAGGATCTGCACGACTTGTTCCCAACACGCACATCTCTCCCCACCGATATCCACATCAAGCCATTTGGGCTCTACCACACCAGCTCGAGCACCAGCAAGACCAACCACCTTCGGTCGACGCTGGTGGATATGCTGTCGTTCACACACCGGCGGAGCACGAAGCGCAACAGCCACCTGTCGGCCCCCTCGTGCGATCGCCACACGCTCTCGAACCACACCGCGTGGTTTGCGGCGCAGTGCCGCAACGCCGACACCCGCACATAGGTGTTTGACCGCTGGACACGCCGCTGCGAGATATTCCTCGTCGTCGGTCTTCTTGTCCTCACCCACGCGAGGCTCGTGGTTGAGACCACAGTCAGGACGGGCACATGACACAGGGCGGGGGTGGCACTCCCAGCGGGGTTCGCGGTAGTGTGTGGCGTCGTTGGGAGTCTTGGTGGGGCAGCTCTGGCGAATGCACGCACAGACGACAGGGAGGACAGCTTTGAGGTCCCGGGGCCGTCGGTGTTTGGCGTGTGGTACCGCAGGGTCAAGGTCGGGTGGCTGCAGAGTAAGGACCTGGATAATAACATCCTGGCGCCAAGTACACGGTGGAAACCACTGTGGAGTTGGAGGGGTGGGGAGACGGAAGTCACGCCGGATGATGATGAGGAGGACGATGAGGAAGAACAGGGAGAGGAGGAAGGCGAGGAAGAGGAGGAGGAAGGCGAGGAAGAGGAGGAGGCGGATGAGGAAGAGGAGGACGAGGACGAAGACGAGGAAGCGGACAGGGACGACAAAGGCGGCGAGGATGACAAAGAGGACTTGATAGACTTGGAGCTGGAAGAGCTCAGCGGGTGGGATAGTGAGCTTGAGGCCCAAGAGGACCACGATGTTGACATAGAGGACATAGGTCCCGAGCTGGCCCAGTAGACTCCTGCCATCGAGCTTGCCCACCGAAGTTCACCCACGCCCAGCCGCAAGCGAAAGTTTAGTGAGGGCGATGCCGGAGAGGCGGGTACGCCACTGAGGAAGTCTCAGCGTTGACCATACTGTATATATATCATCCCCCCTGCACCCTGCGCAGCTAGACACATATAGCTGTAGTTTTACCTAGTACTCATTTATTCAATATATCGCTGGTTAGGTCACAGACAACCAAGAACCCACCGTGATGCATGTAGAGCCAGTATTGACATTTTTGATCTAACGCGGGATATATATAATGTGACAAGCTTCGGTCTGTGGGTCGGTGTACGCTCAATCAGAACAGATCGTGCCGTCACTATCCTACCAGATAGGAAGACCTTCGAGCCCTCCTGGGGGCGATCGTAATCACCGATATATTCCCGCTCGGCTTTTGACATGCCGAACGAGACCTTGCGAGTGTTTCCTAAGGTCAGCGAAGGGACCTACGCATACCCGATGAGGAGCCTAGGACTAGGCCGGAAAGGAAGACTCAGAGCAATTTCCGGTTAGTTAGCCTGATCTGTGCTGCTTTTATAGTTAAGTATATAGAGGTTATCAGAAAATCTATTTTAAGATGTATTCTCGTTGATTCTTTCGCGCACCATGACCTCTCTGACCTTGACCCAGAACTTCCCAGCAGCTGCCGGCAACTGCCAGCGGCAAAAACCGAACCAAAGTGTACAGATAGCGAGTTATACATTAATGAAGTGAAAAAGCACATTATATCTTAATAGATAACAAAGATTATAACAGTGGGGGCTGGGCATCTTAGATTATGCCGCTTGTGCGGGCAAGCCCCACATACAAGACCCATATATGGATTGGTGCTAGGGCAAACCGAGTTATACGAGGGCAAACCACAACCAATCCAAATGACCAGACTGAAAGAGAAATGGTTGGAGAAGAAGGAGAAGTTGATTCAAGAGGCAATTGTACACTATGAGCAGTGGGGGAGCTCCTCTCTTCGAATATTTAAGGAGACCACTATGATTTCTTGGTCAACTCTTAGGGATATACTTAACAGGACAATATATAGAAAAGAGGAGCACCGGTTACAGTAGTTACTTGTTTAGTATTAAGAAGCTACAATCGTTAAATGGTGCGAGCGGATGGATGACCGGGGTTCCCGCTTATGTTCTTATTGGTTAAAGAAATGGCTGCCTACGAATTCAAGAAGCGAGGAATTTGCAGAACTCTTGGAAATCTCTGGCCAGAACAATTTCTGACCCGCAACGCACAGATTTACTGCTATACTAGATTGGCAAAGGACGCCAACGAGTAATCAAGAACAAGTAAAGGACTACTAGAGGAATGTAATCAGTCCCAGATACACCCCTGCATCCCCGTATATATTCAGGAAAATGTATGTGGAGAAGTATGTATATTGAGCGTGGTAAAGAAACTAACTGATGGGGGAAAGCCCTAGTAGTTATACTAAAAAAAAGGTACAGCGCGAGGACATAAATGAGCGAAAATACGGCGTAGCAACGGGTTCAACCAGAGCCTGCTAGATCACATTTAGGAGTACAACAACCGCAATTGATCCTTTGAAGAGCTGATAATTCGTAGAATAGCTATCTAGCGCACAAATAAAGAATAAATCATATTTAATATTCTATTTACCAACCCCTAGCGTTTATTATAGCCTCTTTCCAATTAGGCATACTTTCAAACGGCCTACCAAATAAGGAGAGAAAGCACAAATTGTGAATAGGAATGGGCAGAGGGCAGCTCAGTTGCGGTTTTACTTTTGTTCATTCAGTTAGGTAGGGGCGGTGGATGAGTGCCAGCTTGCTGAATGCTCTTTATTGTGCCCGGAAGTTAGCAGGGTAGGTCTGGGGTTGTGGTATTGACATTTAGTACGGTCTGCATGCGATTAATGAGTTAAACAACAAAAAAAAAGAAAAAGCCTGCCTACCAAATGAAGCATCAGGTTGCAGTTCCTAGCAATGAAAATTAGGTGCCTCAATGAGGTGCTTCATTATTTTAGTTGACATAGTATTATATATCAAAAGGAGGTGATGTTGATGGTAGAGCTTCTTTAAGTGTACAATTGGATTAAAATGGAGTTGAATAAGCAGGCCAGTGATCCAGAACAACAATCCCATCCTCCTCCAACCATTATGTGGTGACTTCGGCAGTGTTTACCTTGTCATTGTCTCCCATAAAGATTAACTTGATAACCTTCTCCCGTAGCTCTGCCAAAAATAATGAAACAGTTTTGTTCTAATGGTTGTGGCTTTGTGGCGGGATTGCACTGTTGTGGACTATGAGTGCTTTTCATCCTGGCGTTTGGTACAGAAAGTCTAACAGATCAGAGTTCTGAAATAAATTCTACGCAGGCACTAAAGAGAGATTTTATTCCAGATGTGAGTACCAATTGAAACCGAATTTGTTAGTTGTAAAATAAAAAAATATAGATATATGGATTTAATCTTGCTTTGAAGTACAAGACTAATGGCACGTCTAGAAGGAAACAAAGCCGCCTACAAAACAGAACACAATAACAAAAGCAATTGTGACAAAAAACAAAGAATCAACGTTAGAAATCTCAAATGTTCACAACCGTTTGATAAAAGGAAGCCAAGAGAAACGTACAATATTCTATCTTCCTCTTGCCGATTGTCAATGTTGCCGTACTGTTCTAGGAGACTTGAGTTTCTGGTAAACTGCAATATTAGTTCTATCTTAAAGGTTTTGAACCGCGAGTTCTACCAGGTTGAAGGGCTTGGGCTTCAGTCCAATAATTGTGTTGTCTGCCCCATTGAGGGTATTTAAGAAGCCCATATTATTCTGAGTTTTTCATACTGCACTAGCATGATTCCAGTTCTATGTAAGCATCAGCAAAAAATGGAGTTCATCTAGACGAACCCAGACGAAGCAGGCGCCATTGGCCGGAAATAGACGTACCAGTTGCACAAGAAGTTTTTTTACGACCATCGCTACGCCCTGGCGCATTCTGACGCACCGGCTCATCTTGGGATGAAAAGACGACGTCGTCTTTTGACCCAAAAACGAACACTACGTCCACACGCAGGTAGCTTTTGCCTGGTTAACGGGTTTCGCGAGCACATTTTGCTGCCAGATTGAGATCACTCGGCACTAGTTACATTATTAATCTACATGTCTACGTAATTCTACGTACATATTTCTAACCGCCCTATCTACCTCCGCTCACTCCCCCCCCCCCCCTCCTGCGCAATGAGCTGCCCCGCTGAGCTGCCTGCCTCCTGACCTGCCCGCTGAGCTGCCGAGGCTGAGCTCCCCGTTGAGCTGCCGGGGCTGAGCTCCCCACTGGGCTGCCTGCCCGCTGAGCTACCCATTGAGCTGCCTGCCCGCTGAGCTACCCGCTGAGCTGTTTGCTGAATTGTGAGCTGAATAGCGGGCTGAATAGCGGGTTGAATAGCGGGTTGAATTGTACGCGTAATAGCTAGCTGAATAGCCCGTGGAATAGCGGGCTGAATAGCGGGTTGAATAGTACGCTGAATAGCTAGCTGAAGACATCGTTGGATATAGCAGGGATTGGAGCCCGCAGTGGCATGAATATTGTGCACGATATGGAGCCCGCAGCGGTGTCAATATACTGGGGTATTTGATGCCTTCAACGTTGTCAATAAACTGGGTATTTGACGCCTTCAGGGGCGTCAGCAAAGGCGTCAATATACTGGAAGATTTGCCTACAGCGGAGTTAGTAAAGACCTCAATAGCCCGGGGTATTTGACGCCTTCAGTGGTGTCAACAAAGGCGTCAATATACTGGGGTATTTACCTACAGCGGGGTCAGTAAAAGCGTCAAAATGCAGAGGTAGTTGGTGAGTACGTATCCAGGTGTTGATAGAGGAAGGAGGTAGTAGGTGTCGATAGAGGCAGAGAAGGGGGTAGGTGTCGAGGTGTGGGTGGGTCTTCGAGGTGTGGAAAAAACGTCAAATCCGACGTCATTAGCTAGCGGTATTAGCATATGCGCCAGTACATTGGCAGAATATCACATCCGCACGATGTCAAAAGACGGGATGTCACATTTCGGACGTATACTAAGCGCCAAAAGACGACGGGTCAAATTTGGGAGCTCCGGGACGCGCGGGACGACCAGAAGACGAGTATTTGTGAGCAAAAGACGAGGTTTTGATCGCAAAGACGGATTTGGGCGTCTAGATGTGCCGGTTCGTCTTGTTGAACCGCATTTTTTTGGTGATGTGTGTTTTCGCGGATGTGGAAAGGAGTTTCAAGAGAGCAGCGTCGGTCGAAGAGGAGTAAGGATCTCAGTCCTAGTGTTTGGAGGGTGAAAAAGCCTATGATTGCAATGATCATAGATGAGTGTGCCTTCGCGTTCCTATTTTCCGGTTTAGAGATCCATTTGGGGATTTGAGCCAGCTGGAATCTTTCTCTGTTGTTATTCTGATCTCCAAGGCGACTAGTTGCCCTGCTTAGTGCCGGTACCCGATCGTTGTCGGGATTCCGTGAAACAAGAATTTTGAGGGTTTTGAGTTTGCTCTGATGTCAATGACGTCAATTCTCATCCTGGATAGCGCTTCAAGTTGTTGGGTTGTATTTGTAAGCCACTACTGTGTCAGCTGCGGTATTGAATTTGGTTTAGAATACAATGTTATTGCAATTGGTATTCCTGGCTGTGATAAAGTGGCATTTGTTGCCTTGGATGGCGGCGTTGATATTGAATGCGATTTCGGTGGGGTGGGCGGTGGCGGGGACGTCACATTCTACAATGATTTCGGTGTTGACCTTCGTGATTTCTGGTTTGAATAGTGGGTCTCCTTTGTCGGGTTTCCTCCTTCTCTCACCGAGTTGGAATTCCGTTTGGGGTGGCTTGCCGGATCTTGTTATGTTGGCGTAAGATGGTCCAGCTGTTTGCTGGACTTCTTTTCCTTTTACTTTTCCTTTTGGGGCTTGGGGGAGTGCTGGTGGTGGTGGCAGTGCTTGTACCCTTGGGCTTGCCTTGGGGCAGCCTGAAGGGGGTTTGTTGTTTGTGGCCTTTATGCCTGTGGCTTTTCTGTTTGTGGCCGTCGTTGTAATTGTATTTGTGATTCTGGTTGTTGTTGTGGTTGGGGTCTCTGGGGCTCGGCCTGTTGAAACGCGTTGACTAGTGCACCGATTGTAAAGTGAATCGTGGTGATCATCAAAGTTTGTGCCTCGATTTGGTTCTTGAGGGTTTCCACCGTTCTTTTGATCGTGATGTTACGTGAAGGCTATAGACGAAGACGTGAGGGTCCAAGGAACACAATCTGAACAGGAGGCTTAGAGATAGACTCTAAGCAAGCGAAGTATCTTGGAACTCTCTTGGCCGTCAAGACCAAGAGATCGTAGACGTTGACTATGGAGGAATAAAACTAATAATATTCCTTAATACAAGAGGTTGCGTGAAGAGAAAAGGAAAGGAAGAGAAACAAGACGTAGGGTGCAGACAGGACCCTTTACATACCCAAATAACCTCTGTCCGAGTCTGACTCATAACTGAACCTAATGGAAACACATAGATACCCATATGACTCATCCTCCGACAGTTGCCACCACACTTCTCTTCACGCCTCAACACATTATTCTATTACCTGTCAAGACGCCATAACAGGTGATCATGTCTTCCTCAAGTTGACCTAGCCTGTCGGAGGGTATTTTGATCCTCAAGGTCTCTTGTCTGATTGCCCAGGAGTTGTAATTCAGATTAGTCTGGTTCTGGGTGGTATGGGGGATGAGATTGTGGTAGAGGTAATCGATGCTGGGCTTGTGGGGTGGCTAGTTGTCCTGTTCTCCTTGGAGTGTGGAGAGTTGTTTCGGATAAATTTCTCTTTCTTCCTTTCGGAAGATTCAAGACTTGGAAATTCTTCGGTGAAGCGGGATTGAAATGTTTCATTCACGTAAAACAACAAAGCGACCGTATGGTTAAAAAACACAATTGGTAACCTGGTATGGTATACCAGATTGGACCGTAGCGAGAATAAAGAAAGAAAAAAATAATGTATCCGAGAATAATAATTCTTTTATTGCGAGTTTTACCGAGCTTGCGTACTATAACAAAATGAAGACTTTGGGTAAAGAAAAAAGAGAGAAAAGTACAGAGAAGGGGAACGAGGCCCCGAATATAAACCCCAATGAGAACCTGATGACTAACCTTTGCAATCAGACCTAAAGAAATAGCTAGCCAAAATAATGATATTACATAACAGATTCCAATCCTTCTTTCTGCAATCCTAACCTGAAACACCTAGCGCTTACTGTATCACACAAGCACCTTCCTAACTCATCTGATGTATCTGATGCAATCCCTATTCTTCACTTTAGAACACGATCCCGCAAGGTCCTTGACGCTAGGGCAGGTGAGAGCGGTTGGGTTGTGATATGTATTCTCATAAGGCACGGTTTGAGGTCGAGATTATAGCCAGGTTTAGGGACGGAAATCAACTCAGGTTAAATTTGGGGACTACGACAGGAGATGGAGCTGACTTGAACTACTGATTTGAACAGAATATATTGCCAATAAAGAAACTAACGGCGTTGACTAAAGGAGGAAAAAAGAGAAGTAAAGAGAAATGAAATGAAGCCACAGATGGAACCGCACAGAGAAACCTGATTACTAACCCCTATAATTACACTTAAGAGGATATGGAACCAACATAATCACATTTAGTTGCCGATCCCGATCCCTCTTTCCTAATTCTTAACCCGAAGCCCCTGGTGCTTACTGTATCTTTCATAGCAACCTCTTAATTCATCTAGCATCACTCATGCTTTCCCAACTCTCCACCTCACAATACGATGCCACAGAGTTCTTGAAAGCAAGGCCCGTGGGGCGCTCGGGCCGTAGTAAGTTGATAGAACAGACAAACCATTAGTGTCCAAACCTACAGTATGTAATGGACTGAATCTCCTTGCTCATCGCGGCCAACACATATTCCCTGCTGTTATGTGTTTCGATGTTTGCTGCACTGTTTGTGTAGTCATCGTCCATTTATACCCCAGTATCTAATCTTTCCGCTATCGGCTTTCCAGCTACATGACTGATAAGGCTTCCCTCTTTGCATGTTTCCTGGCTGGTGAACCACTGTGGTGTTTTGATGATAATAACTTCGTTCAGCTTTTCAATTTGGAGCTTCAAGTTATCCATCTTACCTTCCCATTTGGTAGCTACATTGTAGACCAGAATCCCTGCCTAGTCCTCAGTGTATCGTCTGTTGTTTTGGATGCCCTTGATAATCCTTACCATTTTGGGGTTTCTTTGGCAGCTTCTATGGTGTCGAGGGTGATCCGTACACTTTCTGGTGTTCTAGGGTGGCATTCATACTCCCTGATTGTGGGGCTTTTATCTCTTTTCAGGGCGAGCTTTTCCAGTAGATCTTCATCATAGACCAGACGTCTTCTCCAATGTGAGTCTTTCACAGATACCTGATTCCTGCCCCAGTAGTTTGTGGTCCGGTTACTCACACTTCTAGTTAGCAACATGACTCCCTCCTATCAAATACATGCACTGATGCTTCCCTGGCTTCCCATGAGCATAAGCTTACTGTGTCACTGTCACACATGGTAGTAGTTGGGGTCGTGAGCTTTCCCGGTGGTGAAGGTAGTCCTGGGTGCTCATGGTGATCGTGGTGATTGTTGAGCTGATAAGGTCGAAGTCGGACAGTGCTGCAGCTCGGGGCTACGACACGGGATAAGAGGGCTTAGTGGTACGGTGCGAGTCTCAGCGCACTTTGATAGGGTAGGTGTCTTGTTTTGAGGGCTACGTCTATCTCCTTTCAAAGAAGACTGACGATTGATTACTGGCGACGAGGGATTTTTTATTTATTTTCCTTTTTTGTATAATACATACTCGCATGCAACCTTTCAGTTATGGCGGCGTACCGTCCTCTCTAAGCTTCACCTGGAGGTCCAATCTGCAATGGAGAACCGGAGATTGATTCCTGCCCCCGTCGATTTCCTCCCTTGACCTTCTGAATAGGACGCTGTGGGCCCCATTGGTGGCCTCTGAGGTGGCATTGCGGGGGAGTTCATAAACAACGTAGCCGCGGTGTGGTGAAGCTATCGAGTGATATCTGGTGATGAAGGATCTAATTTTTGTAGGCGTAGGCATGTGCTTATTGTGGAGATGGTGAAGGTGGGGTTTGTGCTGGGAGGGTCGACGTGATGGATTCCATCGCCCTATGTAGTTCCTGACGGGATAGGTAGAGACGACTACAGTGGTGACTGCAGTGGTGTTGGATGCTGAAAATGGAGAGGGGGCCTAGTAGTAAGGCTGGTAAGGGCAGCAGTCTGATAGTGTAAGCGGTTCAGTTCTTTCTTTATATGTTGTATCTATGATTCAAGTGACTCACCCAAACAGACTAGTGGACAACATCCTTATCATTGTGCATAAATCGGGGATAAAACCTTGACTTTTCTATAAACGCGTATAACAAATTTGACATTTATACTCATTCCAATGGCTTGGATCTTTATACTTTTATCAAACTTGGAGGATTTCTACGAATTGATATGAATATCAATGTTGATTTTTCTATCCCCAATTTCATTAACAGTACCTACACAGGCTTTCGGGGTCTGGTAAAAAACAAGTAAACCTGGTACGTTAACATATTTGCTAGTATTTACGTAAATAGTGAGCAACGCTTATATAATTTTTACCCGTCTTGTGTAGCTGTAGCACGCACTGGGACACTTCTTCCATGTATTATACCTGTATACCGTCATGACCAATTGCTGATGGGATATGTTGTGCTTCTACTGCGAGAATAATTGTTGGCTGTTTTTCAACTGTGTGTATCTTGATACCACCCCCGGAACATGTGAACCACGATGTTATCTTTTTGGTGGAAACCGATCTTGATTGTTTAGACCTAAGAAGTGTGCTGTGTTCTCTAGCAGCGCTTCTGCCACAGGTGTCCCCAGGGCGGTAGGCAGTCCGTATATCCAGCTGGTGCGTGGATTGGTACGTACATGATGTTCAGCCCCCAACTGCAATCTATCCTCCGGAGACGAAAGACCCACCATGCTGCAATAACGAACCGCCAGGAAGAGGATAGTCGATATGAATAAGGAAAGAAGAAAGTAAGGACATAAAAGAACCCCCAACGCCACCGGAACCCACAAAACGCAAAACCTATACCGATCAGCACAACCCACACCGAACTACCTCTCTCCTACCACAAACGAATAGGAACAAAGAGCAACCCACCTAAGCCCCCGTATGTATAAACGGCGCCCAGTCCAGCACAGCCTCCGGCTTGCGTGCCCTGAGCTTGACGACGGCCGTATGCACAGCCTTCCCCGATCCCAGACCCTGCACAAACAGCGCCCTGTAGTACTCCGCGGCGACGGCCGCGCACGCATTGTCCTTACTCTCCCACATTGTTGCGACCACGTTGATGAAGCCCGCGAGCATGAAGGCCCCAGCGAGATGGATGGTCTCGTCGGCCAGCTCGTGAACCGTGTTCTGCGCCGTGCTGCAGGCACTGAGGTACGCGATCTGGGCGGCGTTCATGCGCGTGTCAGCCACCATCTGGGCGGTGAGGGGGTCCAGCGCGCCGTCGGGGGTGCGTAGCAGGAGAGCCCCCAGCGACGGGTCGGCTGCATTGGTGATGCCATGGCAGGCGAAGTGCACGGCGCGGTGCGACGGGAGCTGGGAGAGCACGGCGGAGGCGGTGGGGTGCGTGAGTGTTGTGGCGGCGTGGGCACCGACGAGAGACTCGATGTCGGCGGCCTCCTGGTCGACGCTGTGGAGGTCGCTATGGTCGGGTGTGGTTGGCATCTTGACGATTAGGATGGAGGGCGGGGGCGCTGCGGGAGGAAGTGCGGGCCGCCTCTGGCGGGCGTAGGTGAGCGCCTTGATGGACGGGATGTACGAGGAGATGACACGGCTGATTGTATTCTTTGTCGAGCGACGTGTGTGGACCCCCGCGGCGTGGAACGGCGCAAAATTCAGAGGCCCGCTGCCAACCCACCAGATCTGCGGAAACACGCCGCCGCCGTCGCCGCCGTCGCCGCCGCTGCTAGCGGCCTCCGTGATGCCCAGCTCAGCCAGCACCGGACCGACCACAACATCCCATAGCCACTTCATGGTCGCCTTCACCTGCTTATTCCGTTTCGGATACGTCGGCACACTCCCGCGGACAAGCTTCGTCAGGTCCCAGATATGCTTCTCTGCCTCCTCCTTGTGCCATCCCGCCAGCTGTACGCTTCTGATGCTCTCCGTAGTGACAAGAATGGCGTGGCAGTTCTCAATGCCACTATTGAAGACGACGATTGGGCCCTCCGCCGCCATCCGCCTCAGCTCCTCCCCCGTGGGCGGGAGAAGAAAGTTCTTGTAGCCCTCTAGGGCCCTGATCTTGGCCAGGGCCTCCTCGAGCTCTTCCAGGGCCTCCTTCCGGCGCGCGAGGAGGCCCCCCTCGCTCACGTAGGCCAGGCGCTCGGGGAGCTCTTCCCGTTCCTGTGGTGCGCGGAAGGCATGGTCGAGTTCGCGGCGGAGAGCGTCGAATTCCTTGTACAGCTCCGGGTGTGCGTCCTGGAGGTCCGAGATGTCACTGCGGCAGTCCATAGTGAACCCCCTGATGATCCCGCGGCCTAGCTCGAGGAGGCGGAGGGCGCGCTCGGCCCCGCGGCCTGCCTCGAGGGCGGCGTTGGCGGCTACGAGGGGCACTGGCGAGAGCAGCTTAATGAACGCCTCCTGGTCTGTCCTGGCAAGGGATGGCGGCGTGACCCTCGGCATCAGCTTCACGCACTCCTCGAGGATGTCAGCCGCCTCGTCCCACCGCTTCGATCTTGCCAGGGCGTCGCCGATACGGGTCGCAGCGCGGATCCGGGTGAGCGGAGCTGCCGCGAGGCACTCCCAGGCGTCGCGGAAGGTGACAAAGGAGCGGTCGCCGTCAGGGCCGGTGCGCCCGAGTGCCTCATAGCGGGTGAGATAGCAGTGGGCGAGGCTGTCTAGAACCTCTGCGCGGTCCATGTGCTCGTCGTCAATGTGGGTGGCGACCTGCTCAAGGCAGTTGATCGCGCTGTCGATGGCTGGCATGTCGCCGTCGCGGCAGTACTTTGTGCGCAAGAGGCGGCCAATGAGGTGAGCGATCTCGGTCGCTTTGATGCCGCTCCTGTTACCGGTCTTGAAGAGCTCCCAGGCGTCCTCCGCCAGTGTGATTGCGCGCTCGAGGTCGCTGGGAATGATGCCACAGTCGCAATGGCGGAGATGAAGGGCCTCGGCCAGGACACAGAGCCGGCGGCAGATGTTCTCCCCTTCCCTTGGGGTCGCCTTGAGAGAGACGTCCCCCAACGTGATTGCAGAGAACAGGTCCGCTTCTTCCCTACACGCCTTGTATCGTTCAAGAAGTCGCTCACAGATCTCAATGATGCGCTGCGGCCGAGACTTGTGCTCGAGCGGGGTGCAGTCGAGTGCCTCCCTTGCCGTTTTGATCGCGAGCTCGAGGTCTTCCATGGCCCCAATGCGGCGGTGCCTTATCCCCAGGAGCTCGCTCAGCATGCTGAGATACTCTCCCTTGCCCGCCGTCAAGTCCTCCGAGCTGGTTACGGAAGCATAGCTACTCTTCACTGCCCGCTCAAGGTCTTTGACATTTCCCGTGCGCTCGTAGCGGAGCCTATATATCATTGCCACGCTGCTCAGCACGTGCGCGCGGTCCGGATGGCCTACCTTGGCCGCCGCCTCCGCTTGCTCTATCAGCTCTATAGCAGCGTTGAAACCCTCCAGCTTCTCTCCCTTGCTGCAGAGGTTCACCTCGCAAATCGCCAACTTGATCATTGTCCCGGGGATGATTCTGTGACCCTTTGGGATGTCCTCGAGTGCCGAGCGGGTGAGGTGGACTGACCTTTCGATGTCTTCATCCTGGTCGCGGTTCTCGAGGATCGACGCGAGGTTGAGCATCCGCTCCAGACGAAGCTGTGTGCGGCCAGGGGTCCTGCTTAATGACGTTTGGGCGTACTCGGCGGCCTCGGCGATGTCAGAGGGCTGCCCGAAGGTCTTGTACCGCTCAAGGAGCTGCATCGCGAGGTTGCTCATGAGGCCCGGTCTATCGACGCTGCTGTCTTTGTCTCTGCTGGCCTCCAATGCCCGGCGAAGGGTCGATATGCCCGTGTCGATGTCCGCCCTTGTCCCATAGACCCGGAACCGGCCCATGTAGGTGTTGCCCAGGTTGAGCAGGCGGCCCGCGTGCTCCGGGTGGTCCCTCGCAGTCCCGTCCGACGCCGTCTGCCCAAGCTGTAGGGCGCGGTCGATATCAGCCGCGTCGGACCCGTGCCTGTGGCGTGCATAGAGTGCAGCGCTCAGGTTTGTCTGGACATAGAGCAGCGCCGCGCCCTCGGCAGCCTCCAGCCCCCTCTCCAACGTCTCGATACACCGATCGATGTCCGCGCGGTGCCCGCGCATCCGGTACCGGGCCCCCAGCACACTTGCCAGAAGCTCACACCGATTCGCATACGTCTCCTTCTCTGTGCGCTCCGTCGCGGCCAGCACCGTCTCGGCGGCACCGATGCAGCTGTCTAGGTCTTCTATACTCTTCCACTTCTCGAACTGCTGATACAGGGCTTGCGTGAGGACCGCGAGGACCTCCGTGTCCCTGTTACCGCTATCAACTACTGCCCGCAGCTCCTCGACTCTATTCGTTGCGGAAAGAGTGTTTATCTTCTGCCGAAAATACGGCATGTTTGGATGCGACACTGGCAGCGCCTCAACCCCCTTCTGCAGCACCGCGAGGAGCTCGTTGGAGTTCCGCTGCTCCATGGCCGGGACCAACAACTGGAGGGCGTGCGCATACGAATCGTCGTCCTTCCCGGCGCTGAGGGCCATGGCGAGTCTGAACCGCTCGATCGACTCCTCAACGTCCCCGTGGTCGTAGAGCCGGTGGCCCAGCTCGCAGTGCGCCTGTGCCATCTCCAAGTCGTTCAGTCCCAGGCCGTCCACCGGGCAAGTCGTCAACCTTGAGGCCGTCATCTCCTGCCCAAAGACAATGCACATCTCCAGGTCCTCCGCCCCCTGCAGAACCTCGTACCGCTTCGAGTGGAGTTGGAAGAGGAACCTCGTCGTTTGTGCTTGCAGCCGCTGGTTCCCCGCCTCGGCGCTGTGCAAGTGGGAGACGAGATTGATCGCAGCTGAGATGTCGGCAATCCCGCTGGTGTGCATCCAACGCACCATGTGCAGCTCGGCAAGGTGCATCACGGCCATGGTCCGGATCCTGCGCGGCGGGGCAAGAAGCGAGACTGCGGTACGGGCGGACTGCAGGGCGTCCTCGAGCACGCTTGCGACAAAGGTGAGGTGGAAGAGCCCGCGGAGGGCGATAGAGACGCAGAAGTGCGCTGCAGGGTGGTGCGGTGATGTGAGCGGCGTGGAGAGAAGAAGAGCGCGCGCTTGGGGGACTGACAGCTGCAGAAAGGCCCTGTCCACCATGGGGCCGTGGGTGTCGATGAAGTCAAGGAAGTTGGCTTCATAGGCGGGGATCGGGGCTGGATAGAGCTCTGGTGTAGGAAGGTCGTCCTGTGTGTGGGGGGCGGGAGCGCCGCGGGTGGGGCTGGCGTCGTCGTTATCATCGTCGCTGGCCTCTACCGCTGCCTCCACCTCCGCCGCTGCGGGCTCGGCGGGATCGGCGGGCTCGATGACTGCTTTGCCTTTTGCCCCATCTGCAGGGCCCTGCGCCTCTGCCGCTACGTGTCCCCCGCCTTGTGTCTGCTCGCTGAGGTCCAGAGACGCTGCTGATTCTGCGGCGGGGCTGGTATCTACTGTCCCCAAATCCTGCAGGTAGGGATCACGGTGTACGTTAGCTCTACTCTTTGTGGATTGTGTATATTGGGGATTTCGAGCAAGGCACCCCCCCCCCCCCTCACATAGTACGTAGTGCCACCATAACCAGACAGTGGGTGGATCCATGGCGGAGTACACGGGGGTGAGAGCGGCAGCCCATGATGATCGTGCGTCAGCTTTGACAGCTGGCTGGCTGCCCTGTTTCATCCTGTAGATGTGTAGGGTCTTTGCGCACATAGGGAGGGTGGGGGGGGGGGGGGGGGGGAAGGACTGGCTGTATATCCTGACCATCATGATATAGAGACCATAAAACACACATATACTCACCGCTTCCACGTTGACGCTCTCCCCTGCCACTTCTACCTCTTCTATCCTTTTCTCATACACACTATAGTCATCATCACTCCTCTCACGCCTATCCGAAATCCATTCGGGCCGGAGGGCCCGCAGCTCGGGTATGTCGGGGCTGCCAGAGCCCATCAAGCCTACCACCTCAGCTATCCGGGCCAAGAGGATCTCGTCACGAAAGCTCGGGGGCAGGACCTCGATCAATAAATTGGCTACCTCCGAGCGAGGACCTTCGGGCGCCAGTGCAGGAGCGGGGAACGAGGAGCCGGAGGAGGAGAGGGGGATCGTGAGGGCGGTCAAGGCGCCGCGGGGGGTGCCGCGGGGGGGGTCGGGGGTGTTGGTGGACGGGGGTGCCATTTTTGTTTATGCTTGAGTAGAGAGAAATATTCGGAGAGCTAGAGCCGCGGACTGATGGTATCTGGAGTGGTGGAGGGGTGGGGTGGTAGGTATGGGCTGTTATATATACATCCCTCCGAGTATGTATCTCTCCAGCGAGGGCGCTAGGCTCCAGTGCCTGCTATCACTAACTGCTCCCTAGCACCGTTGTAGTCCCGCCGCTCTCAAAGGCACTGTTATGCAAGCTTCCGTGGGATTGGCATGAGGGTTGCGTTGTTGGGACATGATCAGCAACCGCGCATTCAGGCCCCCGCAGATCTCTGTTCCATAGCCTAGGAGGTATTGGCCAATATGGGCGAGGAGTAGGAGGAGGAGGTTATAAATATGGGCCCTGTGGTTCGTCTATGTTTCTTTCTTCACTTCGCCCTCTTGCTATCTTGAATACAATCATGTCCACAAGAGCCTCATAGCTCATAGCGCTGGGCAGGCACGTACATTCCATGGTCCCCTTCTTCCACAACTCAGCACAACAAGTGGCTAGTGGTTCGGTCACATAAACTAAGTCCATGAAGAGATCATAGCCAGGTACCCTCTCTTTGTAAAACTGAAGATCAAACTGGAGTACCCTTTCCTACCATAAACAAGAGCCCTAGAACCTACCTCAAAGATGCTGCAGAATTCATATTCACCTATTCGCGGAAAGGTCTCCGCTGCTCTCCTATTGCTCTACCTCTTCAGTCTTGTTTGCGCTTCAAGTGCTTTCGCCAGAGTTGGTTATCTAAGATGGAAGTCAGATAACTACCGAGACTCACAATCTAGCAATATGGGATGGAGAAAATGATACCTACTTCCCATAAAAGTACATATTATCCATTCTCCCAGAAGTGAAAGTATTAGCTTTTGTCAAAGATTTTGTCTACTTATCTTTTGAGTATCTACAGAGCCGCTGTGTTCCTTTGTCCCCACCTCTCTCGACCACCACTTCATCCCCCACATTCATCTTTTTCTTGTATTCCTGTTGTCCAATCAAGATGTTGAAGGGACCAAAAAAGCCCTTCCTCTCCAATCCCTCCATTTATACGAGTGCGTTCCATTGTCATCTATGTTTATAGACTCTGTTCGCTGCGATATCGTTGTATTGTTTTCGTTGAAATGTTAAGCTCTAACCTTTACTTGATACCATCAACTTGTAGGATTAGCTGATCATGTGCCTCATTTGTTTTTGCAGGGTCTGCCTTCTCCGGGTGCATCTTGCCCATTGCTATTAGGATCTCTGAAGGGATAGTATGTAGAACAGGGGGGTTGAAGGTTACGGAATTGATCGGCAAATATTTTCCAGCCTCTCTTTAGCCAATTATTCTTCCCCGAATGATAGTAGTAGGATGCTTTCCTGATCGGCCTTGTTTTGCCATTGTGAAAGTGGGTAAGTAGGTTGTGTGGTATCGCGTACTCGATTCAAGTTGGGACGATTGATGAGGATGTTGCCGCCATGGGAAAAAACAAATGAGTGGAACTCTCACCATTCAGCAATCCATTACCATATGTGTGGAGCAACATTTGATTCACAAACACAGTGATCGGGAGGCAACAAGCGAGGGCAAGCATACTGCAACGGTCTCCTAATAGACTTCTTTCCAGTCCATACTGGGAGAGTGGGGCTTAGGTTGGGTGCTGACTGCCATGTTGTGTGTGGTGTACATGCGCTGGGTACTTGGGTACCTGCATTTTTCATATGGCCACACTCCATACAAGAATGCCTGCATTTTCATTTGCTACATCGTGGTCCCCAAGTATCTTCAAGTACCAGTTGAACAAATCCAATCAACGCACCAACCCTCGACGTATTTGGATATCTCTGCGCCTACTAGGTCTTCCCCCGTCTTCTTGAGCCTTGTCCTCTAGTCCTTTCCCCCGGCCTTTCCTTTCATTTTTTCCAGCCTTTTCGGCCCTGCTTCAATCCTTTCCTCACAGCCTTTTCCTTCAGCCTTTTCCACAGCCTTTCCTCCATCCACCTTTCTTTAGCCTCTTACGCTTTTCTTCAGCCTTCTCTGCACGGCACACGACTCTGATAGAACACGGCAATAGACCGACGTACCCAGACACGCAGGCAGTTGCCAGAGGCTCTAGACCCACAGGATGAACAGGGATGTAATGCAGCTTAGGCAATGATTGATGCAGGCTGCAACCAATGGGACGTGTTTCTGTCTATATAGCTCCTCCGCGCAGGAGCGTTTTCCTGGGAACATCATTGCTGCCTATCCTCCCAGAAACCAACCCCACAGGCAGGAGCAAACTCCGGGGTCCGTTGCGCACAGAGCCTAACATCAAACCGAGAGACTCTCCGAATCCCCTGCTATTGCTTGCCCCACATCATGATCGGTTGAAGGCTGTGTGTGGTCAGGCCTATTGATAGAAATTCCGAACTTATATGTACGGCCAATTGTTTCGAGTAATGGCAGTATTGCGTTTGGATCTTTGTTATTCCTCAATCGCATTCTGGTTGCACGCATGAAGGACAGGTTTGAGGCTGGGATACTTGGACCAGTCATGATTCACGTGCTGAGGTGGGTTGTGCTGACTTTCATATAAATACCACTCCCCTCCCCCCCCGGCCCGTTTACCTCGGGGAACTCCTAGTACTTACCTTCCCATCTTCCACCACCCCGTCTTCCAGCCACTCTCCTCCCCTCCACACCGCCCCTCGGCCGCCTCACCAGAAGCACCAAATCCCCACACCAAGACTACGTTGACCGCGCCCTCCCGACACCTCCGGAAACGGTCAAGCACCCCCAACACAGCTACCGCAAGCTGCTCTTGTCTACGCACACCACCCAGCTCCTCCGTCCATAACACGCTTCCCACAAACAATCGCAGCTGCCCCTCTTCGCAGCAATCGCCTATACTTACACTCTCTACAATAGCACCTCCTTCTACATTGCGTTCTGACCGACCGAGCGCAAGTTTGCGCGCAACACATACAAATTCCCAAGCCCTCAGCATCCTCTCCGCCACACCGGGCACCTCCACGGCCCGCATCTCCACCACCGCCTCCCCACAATCAAGTCTACCACCTCCTCATGTTCCAAATCCACACCTCCACCACCGCCAAATCAAGCACGAAGCCTGTAGCGATTCATGAACTAAGTAGGCAGCGATTTTGCAGCGAATAGGGCACCAAATAGCAGGTCATTGGCCGCCTCTTCCACCAAATCTACACACCCCCCCTTCCGCCGCCTCGGCCTACAGCACTGCCAGCGCATGCAGGGAATCAAGCTCCGGAACGGTAGGCAGTCGCAGGTACTTACGTCCGCACCAGGGACACCCTCCCCCTCCCCCCCCCCCCAACCATGGAATTAATGAGTTAAACATTAAAAAAAAAAAAGACACCCTACCGGCGGGAAAGGCCGAGTGATGTTCCATGATCCAGGTGGAAGCGAGTGATATTCCGTGACTAAGGATATCATTGATTAGGTTAGTTGGGGTTACAGATCAGCGTGCCTGCGCAGACCGCCTGCGGAGATGTGATCTGGGGACTGTGCTCCCAGGAGGTGAATACTTGACAGCGCATCTTGGACTTGGCCATCTCCTTGACTCGGTAGCACAACATTTTCTGTTGTTTCTTTGAGATTTCTTTTTTGTTAAACTTATTAGTTACATTTGTTTCCTTGAGGTAGTGGGATAGGTATTTCCCATTATCGGCAAGCCTGCCTATTTCCCAGGGCGCAGACTCCCGGTCCTGGCGCGCACCCTGCGTCCCGAGTGCCTGGCGCCTCCGACACTGCCAGCGCACAACAGTCGCGGCAGGCTTCACCAGCCGATATCGCTCACGTCAGGAGAGCACTCGCCAAAGCTTTCATCGCCAGGTGTCGCAAAGGTATACCGTTCACATCTGGAGAGCCCTCGTCATTACTCTCTTTGCCGGGCGCCATCAGGGGATATCACTCACGTCCTGAGGGCACTCGAGAATTCCCCCTCCGTGAGGCTCTGCGAAATCGATTGACTCCCGTCTTGAAGCGCCATGATGGGGTGACCACCAAGAATTTCTGCACTATAAACGCGAGCACCTGAAAATGCCACGAGGATTTTCTTGCGGCACCACTGCGGGACCAAAAATGCTTCCGCGAATACCAGTATGGATGCGTTGAGTTCGGACCGAACTCGACCTTGCCACACAAATCCGCAACGCGGCGTCCCAAACATGCTTAGCGCGGCCGCGTAACCCGCCAAAACGGAGGCGCCCCACCCAAATCCGCAACGGCCCCCCCCCCCCCCGGAGAAGGGACCACGCCGTTGCAAGCCCCCCCTACCCACCGAGATCCCCATACAGATCCTCAACGTCATACAAATCCGCCACACACACCCAAATTCGCAACCCACCCAAATTCGCACCGACATACAAATCCGCAACACACCCAAATTCGCACCCAATACAAATTCGCAACACACCACCCACATTTGCAACGTCCTACGTCACTCCCAATGCCATTTTCCGCCCATGCAGACCCACCCCGGAAATGCCCAAATATGACACGTTCCCTTCCGCTCACAAATGTGATATACCGTCTTGAAGTAGCGGATAATCGGCCGCTAGTTATAACGGCCCGACCGCCCCCACCTGCTATACCGTCGAGAACGTTGAGGAATCGAGTAGTTAGGTGAAGGATCGGATCGCATCGGATAGGAGTGCACAAGTTAGGAAGGTGCTGGAAGGATACGGTCAGCGCTAGGTGCATCGGGTTAGGATTGTGGAAGGAAAGGATCGGGATCAGTTACGAGATTATGTTCGGTTGCTGGGAATGAGTCATTTGGGATTAGTCATCGTAGGATTTCCTTGGATATATAGTAGGGCTCTCCCTCGCTTCGTCTATGTTTCTCTTCTCTTCTTCTTTTCTTACGCAACGTCTTCATTGGTATTCAGATTAATTTATTCTTGGTTTCACCTGGCATACTACGCTAGGCGGAGCCATCCCTAGTTTCCGTTTTAATTATATTCTGTCCGGTCGGTATCCGAGCCCGATCTCCTGTTCAGTCCTCGAACGTATCCTGAGTCGATTCTCATCTCGGTACTGTTTGTTTAGTTCTAGGACTTCGTCCCGTTAGACTACGTTGCGTCGACTTACATCGACTCCTGATACACAATGACAACCCCATCCCAGTGGCAGTTCCCCGCGGACTTCGATGACTTCCAACAACTCTACGTTGACGACCCACGCGTTTTGTACGATAATTTATGGGCAATGAACAACCAGGCCGGAGCCTGCTATCGGCAAGGCCGCGTACTCACGAACGAACGAGACCACCTACAACAACAGATGGGTGAAGCCCTGAACAACGCTGCCGCTATTCCCGAACTCGAAGGCCAGGTCCAAGAACTCACTACCCAACTCGCAGAAGCTAGGGAGCTTAACCACCTCCTTCGCGCACGAGCACCCCCGGCCCCAGTACCCGCTGCCCCAGTCCCAATCCCAGACCCCGTCCAAGCCCAGCCCCCAGTTCCCGTCCCCGCACCCGTCCAACGTTCTGATAAAATTCCTGACCCCCCTAAGTTCGATGGTACTCACTCGGTATAACGGAGCCACTATAACTGGTTTATATGAGAGCATACTAAACCAGGGCCCGCTATAGGCTGAGAGTTATTGATAGAAGCCAGTACCCGGTGACATACAAGTACCTGCAGTGTGGATCGCCACCAGCTGCAAGTGTGACTATATTCCGGTGACTAGGAAGAGGGTCTATTCATAGAAGGACAGACTGACAAGCCTATGCCTTGCTGACTGACTAGAAGGCCGGCCAGAGTAGGACTCTGATTGCCCGGCGACCCTCTACATCCTCCGAAGCAATAGAAGTGCCGCTACAGCGCTAGCACTATCTGTGCCTGGGAGGTCTATAATAAACCATAAGCTCTACAGCAACTAAAGCCGGTTATTCCGCAGGCAAAGGTTGTGTGACAACCAAGCGGCAGATTACCTAGAGGCTTTGACTAAGGGTAGGACCGAAGGGCTTGGAAACTGCTGCTGGCGCTTAAAGGAAAGCGGGGTAGCGGTGGAATGTTTCTCAGCACCGGAACTCAGTCCCACCGGAACTTAGTAGGAGAACTTGGAGCAGAGAATAGAAGGCTTTGGAGTATAAGTACTCAGCTTCATTCCCGCCCATTTAGATCTCCATCGATCTCCAGACCTCTGAAAAAACGGCAGAAGCAAGAGCCTTAAGATTATTCTAAGTTCTAGCGAGAAGAATCTTGAACCTGTAACCTGATTTCTATTCTGCCCGGCCGTCTCTATTCTATTACACTCTAGTAGTCTAGGACCCCCGTTACACTCGGCCCTCCGTCCTTTCGTTACCCAGCTCCGCCTCAAGATCTGTTATGGCGTCGTGGCAGGCATTAGGATAATGTGTTGTGGCGTGAAGAGAAGTGTTGTGGCAACGGTCGGAGGATGAGTCATATGGGTTTCTATTTGTTTCCATTAGGTTCGGTGATGAGTCAGACTCGGACAGGGGTTATTCGGTTATATAAAGGGTCCTGTCTGCACTCTACGTCTTGTTTCTCTTCCTTTCCTTTTCTCTTCACGCAACCTCTTGTATTTAAGGAATATTATTCAGTTTTATTCCTCTATAGTTTTACGTCTACGATCTCTTGGTCCGATCGGCCAAGAGTGTTCCAAGATACTTCGCTTGCTTAGGGTCTACCCCTAAGCCTCCTGTTTAGATTGTGTTCCTTGGACCTTTACGTCTTCGTCTATGAACCCCACGTAACAGATGATCGGTAATGCTGACTGATTTACCTCGAACCAGCAACAACTCGTATACGCGATCAAGCTGCTAACCGGATGCGCCCTTGGCCAGGTCATGCCTTTGGTCAACGGTGCGAACATCAACCTTGCCGACATCGAAGCTCTGATCACCCTCCTTGACACTGCCTTCGGTGACCCCAACCGCGTCGACACGGCCGAACGAGAGTTGGAACGACTGACGGAAGGATCCCGAGACTTCTCTGCCTACTTCGCGGACTTCCAACACCTTGCTGCCGACGTCGCCTGGAATGAACAGGCCCAGAAACATGCCCTCACCCGTGGTCTCTCAAGTGACCTTCGCAACGCCATGATCCACCACCCGACCCCTAACCTCTTACTCGACTATGTTCGACTCCTACAAGATTTGGATAGACGCATCAAGGATGCTCGCCTCCGTGCCCGTACTACCTTTGCCCCTGCCTCCGCTCCTGCCCCTCAAAGACCTTCCGCCCCGGCTCCCGCTCCTGCCCCAGCTACCCCCGCGCACCCATCCCATGCCCCTGGTGGCACGGTGCCCATGGGTCTCTCCAACCCCCAGCCGAACGCTCACATCGCATGGCCCAAGGGTCGTGTATGTACTGTGGGCACGCGGGACATTTCGCTACCGAGTGTCCCAACCGCCGTCCCAATGTTCGTCCGTTCCGTGCCGCTGCTACCACCGAGGCCTATCAGCCTCCGGTGATGCATGGGGCCCTCACTACTTCGTCTTCTTCTGCTTCTGGTTCTGGTTTTCCTTCTGTTTCTTCTGGTTCTTCTTCTGGTCCTTCTGGTTTCTCTGATCTTGGGTTTTCTTTCTCTGGTCCGTTCAATATGCCGCGCCCCCGCTCCCCACCGTCGGGAAATGGGGAAGACCTGCACTGAGTGGCTCAGTACAGGTTCCTCCTATCTCTTTGTCTTTGTCTTCGGTTTCTGGTCCTGTTTCTAGTGTCTCTTCTGCGCAAGGTTTTTCAGATCACTTGGTTGTTTCATGTTCTGTATCTGATAAAAATAAAATCTGTAAAACCTACGCATTAGTTGACACTGGAGCTTCTGGAATCGCATTCATTGATGAGAGATTCGTATGCCACCACCAACTTCCTACCTCCATGCTTGCCCAACCCCGAAAACTACAAGTCATCGATGGAAGAGAGATCTCCTCCAGTGATATCACCCACACTTGCCAACTGTCCCTCCGTATTCAAGGTCATTTCGAAAACATCACCGTTTATGTCACTCATCTTGGGCACTACCCTGTAGTCCTTGGTATCCCCTGGATGCGTCGACATAACGTCAAGCTCGATTTTGCCAAGAACTCCATCCTCTTCGACTCTCCTCACTGCCTCCGCCAATGCAACGATGACCCCGTCCCCGCCTATGTCCAGGGTATCTCCAGTCCGCTGCCCCCCACACATGATCTAGAGATAGAGAGAGTGTCAGCGGTCACCTTCCTGGAAGAGACTAAGGACTTGGAAGTTTTCGTAGCTATGTTCAACCCCGCACAGTCACCCCCCATCAGCAAAAAAAAAATTCCTCCAAGACGAATTGTACGTCCAGACGTACTAATTCGTCTTTTGTGACCAAAACCTACCAAATACTCGTCTTTTGGTCGTCCTGCGCTTCCCGGGACTCCGAAAAATGATACGTCGCCTTTTGGCGCCTAGTATTAGTCCCAAATGTGACACCTCGTCTTTTGACGCCTAGTTCGTCTCCCAAATGCGATAGCTCGTCTTTTGACATCGCGCGGATGTGATATTCCGCCTATGTACTGGCGCTAATGCTAATACTGCTAGCTAATGCCGTCATATTTGACTCCTCCACACCTCGAGGATCCACCCACACCTCCACCTCCACCTCCACCTCCACATATACACCTAGCTACCTCGCCTCCAACCTCACCTCCTACCTCACCTCCTACCTCACCTCTTACCTCACCTCCTACCTCACCTACTACCTCACCTCCTGTCTGTATCGACACCTCCTGCCTGTATCGACACCTCCTGCCTGTATCGACACCTCCTGCCTGTATTGACGCCTAGATACGTATTTACCTTCCTCTGCATTTTGACGCCTTTACTGACTGCTCTGCAGGCTCCAAATCATGCAGTATATCGACGCCGCTGGAGGCGTCAAATTGGGCAGTATATTGACGATTATACTGACTCCGCTGCAGGTAAATACCCCAGGATATTGACGCCGCTGGAGGCGTCAAATCCCCAGTATATTGGCGGAATACTGACGCCGCCGCAGGTCAATACCCCAGTATATTGACGCCGCTGCTGACGCCGTTGCTGACGCCGCTGCTGACGCCGCTGCTGACGCCGCTGCTGACGCCGCTGCTGACGCCGCTGCTGACGCCGCTGGTGACGCCACTGGAGGCGTCAAATTCCCAGTGTATTGACGATTATACTAACTCCGCTGCAGGTAAATACCCCAGGATATTGACGCCGCTGGAGGCGTCAACTTCCCAGTATATTGGCGGAATACTGACGCCGCTGCAGGTAAATACCCCAGTATATTGAGGCAGCTGCTGACGCCGCTGGAGGCGTCATTTCCCAGTATATTGACGCCGCTGGAGGCGTCAAATTGCGCAGGATATTGACGCCGCTGCTGACGCCGCTGCAGGTTCCATATTGTGCGGTATATTCACACCGCTGCGGGCAGCTCAGCGGGCTATTCAGCGGGCTATTCAGCGGGCTATTCAGCGGGCTATTCAGCGGGCTATTCAGCGGGCTATTCAGCGGGCTATTCAGCTGGCTACTCCACGGGCTATTCAGCTAGCTATTCAGCGTACTATCCAACCCGCTATCCAACCCGCTATTCAGCACGCCATTCAGCCCGCAATCCAGTTCACAATTCAGCGAACAGCTCAGCGAGGAGCTCAGCGGGGAGCTCAGCTGGTAGGCAGCTCAGCGGGTAGGCAGCTCGGCGGGGAGTTCAGCGGGCAGGCAGCCCAGCGGGGGGCTCAGCGGGGAGCTCAGCGGGTAGGCAGCACCAGGCACCGAATACTGGACGATTTCGACTCCTACCAGGCTCCAAATACTGGACCATTTCGACTCCTACCAAGCAGCGAATCTAGGCAGCGAATCCTGCACCTACCAGTCACCGAATGCTGCATAATATAGACACCTACAAGGCAGCGAATACTAGTCCAAATCGACACCTCTCGGGCAAGCAGCTCAGCGGGCAGGCAGCTCAGCGGGCAGGCAGCTCAGCGGGGAGCTCAGCTGGTAGGCAGCTCAGCGGGCAGGCAGCTCAGCAAGGAGGTCAGCGGGCAGGCAGCTCAGTCAGGAGCTCAGCGGGCAGGCAGCTGAACGGGCAGGAGGTCGGCGGGGGGCAGGAGTAAGCGGAGGTAGGTGGGGCGCCGGCGGAGGTAGGTGGGTCGCTAGCAAATATGTACATAGAATTACGTAGACATGTGGATCAATAAACGTGACATTTGCGCGGAACTATTGTCCTAGTCCAGCCGTTAACCGGGCAAAAGCTACCTAGGTGTGGACCCGGTGTTCGTTTTGGGGTCAAAAGACGACGTAATTTGGTCAAAAGACGATGTAATTCGGTCAAAAGACGACGCCACGAAGAGAATGGGAGAGATGTTCGTATTTTCTCGTCAAGACGATGTCTTTTTGCGCCGGGGCGTATGGATGCAGGTAAGAAAACTTCTCATGCGCCTGATGCGCCCGATGGCGCCTGGGGCGTCTGGGTACGTCCAGGTTTGTCAGACCGAACCAAAATGTTTGCTGATGCCGCTCTCAGACCCTACCGCGCTCGTCCCGACAATGCACCATCAATACCTGTCTCGCTTTCAGGAAGAGGGAACGAAAAAGCTACCCCCACACCGTCCCTACCACCACCGCATCTGGCTAAAAGAAGGAACGGAACCCCCGTTTGGTCACCTATATGGTATGTCCTGTGAGGAATTGACTACGCTGCAGAAACATTTGGAAGAAGAAGTAGCCTCGGGACGAATGGACCCGAGTTCATCTTCTGTTGGTGCCCCTGTCTTGTTTGTCAAGAAACCGGGAGGGGGCCTCCGTTTCTGCGTTGACTACCGAGGAATCAACGACCTCACCATCAAGGATCGGTACCCACTGCCCCTGTCCAAGGAAACGTTCAATCAAATTGGCGCGGCAAAGTGGTACACCAAGCTCGACCTCCGTGCAGCCTATAACCAGATTCGGATAGCCGCTGGGGATGAGTGGAAGACGGTATTCCGGACACGATTCGGGCACTTCTAGTACAATGTCATGCCGTTTGGGTTAACTAACGCTCCTGCCTCATTCCAACATTTTATAAATGATGTCTTCCGTCCCTTCCTCGATCGGTTTTGTACCGCTTACTTGGATGATATCCTAATCTATAGCAAGGATCTGCAATCACACATCGACCATGTTAACCAAGTCCTACAGGCTCTCACAAACAACGACCTGTACTGCACTCCGGAGAAATGCGAATTCCATGTGCAGGAGACCAAGTACCTGGGGCTATTAATCACAAGGAAAGGACTGGAAATGGATCCTGCGAAAGTCGAGAAGATCAGGGAATGGAAGGCGCCGCGGAATGTGAAGGATATTCAGGTATTTACTGGGTTTGCAAACTTCTACAAGCGATTCATCAGAGGGTACTCCGAGATATTGCTACCTATTACAGCCCTCACCCACAACAATACCCCGTTCGTCTGGTCACCTGCCTGTCAAGCGGCCTTCGACCACCTGAAGGTTGCATTCACATCGTACCCTGTTCTCCGTCACTTCGATCCTGATAGACGTATCATCGTGGAATCCGATGCCTCTGACTACCTCTCCGGGGGAGTCCTCTCGCAATTTGACGATTCCGGAATCTTGCACCCAGTAGCCTATATGAATAAGAAACACTCCCCTGCGGAATGCAATTATGAAATATACGACAAGGAACTATTGGCCATCATCCGTTGTTTTGAAGAATGGAGAGCGGAGTTAATGTTGTAACGGCGTGCCAAGACTCAAGGAGAAGTTCGGGAAGGAGAAGGATTAGTAATCGGGTTTTCGTTGGTTAAGTTCTTTCGGGTTTTCGTACACGTTTGGGTTTTCTTTCTATGGGTTTCGGTTACACGGATGAGTCATTGGGGTTCGGAAAGAATATATATATGGCTGTGATTTCCCTTTGTTCTTTCTTACTTTTCTCCTTATCCGAACTTCCTGTTATATAGGAATACATTCTAGTTTTGTTTCTAAACCTCTACGAATCCGAGTTGTATAACCTCCCGGTTGTGCCCCTTGGTCCCCGTCCTCGTATCTTTTGGTCTCGCCTAGCATATCATGCTAAGCTGAGCCATCTCTGGTATTCTCGAACTTCGTTTAGTATCTATCGGTATCAAGCCCGATAACCCCGAACCCCGACCCTGACCCCGCACGAGGTGAAGAGTTTTCACCCACGTGACTCTGATCCAGCTTATACCGTTCTCTAACCGAGAACCCCCGAACCCGTTTCCCGTATCCTCCGAGTCGGCCCGTAACACCTGTCTTCCACGTATCAAAATGGGAACCTTGCGCTACGAACCCTCTACCAGGACACATTCCTCCTCCGTCTCCTCCTGTTGTCGTTGAAGGTGAGGAAGAGTGGGAACTTGACGAGATTCTAGACTCCCGGATTCGATATAAACGTCTCCAGTACCTGTGCAGTTGGAAGGGATACGACGCCCCTACGTGGGAATACTCTGATAACATCACCAACGCCCCTCGCCTTCTTGCTCGCTTCCATCGTCTATACCCTACGAAGCCTGGACCAGTCGGAGTTCTCGCGAAGCTCGAACCTAGAGAGCGGGCTGCTATAACGGCCCGACCGCCCCCACCTGCTATGCCGTCGAGAACGTTGAGGAATCGAGTCGTTAGGTGAAGGATCGGGTTGTTACGGGCCGACTCGGAGAATACGAGACACGGGTTCGGGAGTTCTCGGTTAAACAACGGTAGAAGCTGGGTCAGAATCACGTAGGTGAAAACTCTTCACCTCGTGCGGGGTCCGGATCAGGGTTCGGGGATATCGGGCTTGATACCGATAGATACGAAACGAGGTAGGGACAAACAGATATCGGGCTTTATACCGATAGATACTAGGACGGGGACCAAGGGGCACAACCGGGAGGTTATACAACTTGGATTCGTAGAGGTTCGAAAACAAATACTAAACTGTATTCCTAAATAACAGGAAGTTCGGATAAGGAGAAAAGTAAGAAAGAACAAAGGGAAATTACAGCCATATATATATCCTTTCCGAACCCCACTGACTCATCCGTGTAACAGAAACCCATAGAAAGAAAACCCACACGTGTACGAAAACCCGAAAGAAACTTAACCAACGAAAACCCGATTACTAATCCTTCTCCTTCCCGAACTTCTCCTTGAGTCTTGGCACGCCGTTACAGATCAGATACCTCTCTAAGGCCTAGCTCCTGCTAGGCTGAGGCTTGTGTGGATACCGGGTATGGAATTCTCGGACGGCGTCAGGGGCGTGTTCCAGGTCTTCCGCAGGTGGCCAAGAAGGTTCAGCATATCCTACGTAGCGGATCAGGTACTGGAGAGAACCGTTACGGTAACGGGAATCCAGGACAGCGTCAACTTCCCACTCCTCCTCTCCCTCGACTTCCACCGGCGGAGGCGGCGGTTGTTGTTGTCCAGGTACGGGGTTCCGGGCGGCAAGGGACAGGAGCGAGACGTGGAATACTGGGTGTACCTTCATGGAGGCAGGCAGGTCGAGTTCGTAGGCGTAGGGGCTGACCATTCTTGTTACCATGTATGGGCCGATCTGTTTCCAGTCCAGCTTCTTGGAAGGGCGCTTGGTCTCGAGGTTCCGGGTGGCTAACCATACCTTATCTCCAACGGAGTACCTGGGGGCGGGGACACGATGGGCGTTGGCGAACTCTTCTTGGATCATCTGGGACCTCTTCATTTCTTCACGGAGGAAGTCGAAGGTCTGAGACATGTCGCGTGCCAATCCGTTGGCTCGGTCTTCGGCGGTGGTCTTTCCATGCGTCAGGGGGCCAAAGGACATCCGGGGGTGCCTTCCGTAGTTGGCCTCAAACGGGGACAGGTGCGTGGTTTCCGAGACGTGGTTGTTCGTGGCAAACTCGGCAAGGGGCAGGAAGCGGGACCAGTCGTCTTGTTGGTAGGAGACATAGGCGCGGAGGTATTGTTCCATCACGGCGTTGATCCTTTCTGTCTGGCCATCCGTTTGGGGGTGGAAGGCTGTCGAGAACCTAGGCGAGATTTCCAAGCGGGAGCAGAGAGACTTCCAGAAGTCCGAGGTGAACTGTGTGCCACGATCCGAGACGATGGTTTCCGGGAGGCCATGTAGTTTCCAAACATAGTCCACAAACAGGTCGGCAAGGGCGGGGGCGTCGCATTCTTCGGTGGTCGGGATCAGGTGTCGCATCTTGGTCAAGCGGTCAACTATTACCAGGATGGCATTGTAACCGTTGCTTTCCGGGAGGCCAGTGACGAAGTCCATTGACAGATCGGTCCAGGGACCTTCGGGAATCGGGAGCGGGCGGAGAACACCTTGAAGTCGGTTGCGGGGGGCTTTGCTACGGCGACAGGTATCACAGTTCAGGACGTATTGGTCAACGTACTTCCTCATGGTGGGCCAGTAGTAGTTGCGGGACAGGAGTTCCAGGGTCTTGGCTCTTCCGGGGTGGCCGGCGGAGGGTTTGGCATGGTGTTCCTGTAGGAGCCAAAGTTTCAATCCGTCGTGATCTGGGACGTGAATGAGGCCGCGGTACAGGAGGATGCCTTCAGGGGACTTGGAACATTCGCCCAACGATATCTTCCGGGAGTGCTTGGTTCCGTTGGCGAGCATGGCGAGAACTTCGAGAGGGAAACTATCTGTCTGGTAAGCTTGGGTCAATAGTTCTTGGGCAGAGTACATTCTTCCAGCGGGTTCATTTGACAAAGTACCCGTTAACAAACTCAGCTTGATTCCAGAATCCAAATTTTCGCGTTTCAAAACCACCTGACTCTGTTGCTGCAACCTTTCATCCCCCTCTTTAGGGAGGTCTCCTGATCTTCTAGTCAAAGCGTCTGGTTTTCCTCCTTGCTTTCCTGGTCTGAACTGGATGACGAAGTTGAAGCGGGATAGGAACTCGGACCAACGGGCTTGACGACGATTCAACATCTTGGTAGACATAAAATATTCCAGGTTCCGGTGATCGCTGATGACCTTAATGTCGAACTGGGCAGATTCAAGGTAGTGAAGCCATTCCGTGAAGGATTTGATTACCGCGAGGAGTTCCTTATCATAAATCTCGTAGTTACATTCCGCGGGGGAATGCTTCGTCTGCCAGGGGGGTCCATTGGAATTTGACACCTTTTTTTGTCAGTGCCGTCAGGGGAGATACCACCTTGCTGTAACCACGGATGAAACGCCGATAGAAGTTCGCGAAGCCCAGGAATATTTGCACATCCTTGACGTTCGCCGGAGTTTCCCAATCTTGGACCGTGCTAACCTTCTTAGGGTCCATGCTGATGCCGGCGGGGGACAGGATCATGCCGAGGTACTTGGTTCCCTGGACGTGAAACTCGCATTTCTCAGGGTTCAGGTGCACTTGATTCTGTTCGAGGAGGGTCAAGATCTTCCAGACGTGTTCCTTATGCTGCTCCAAGTTATCGGAGTAGATGAGGATATCATCCAGGTAGGCGGTGCAGAAGTCATCAAGATGGGGGCGCAGGACGTCATTGATCCAGTGTTGGAAGGTGGCCGGAGCGTTGGTGAGTCCGAACGGCATTACGTTGTACTGGTAGTGGCCTAGGCGGGTCCGGAACGCGGTTTTCTATTCGTCTCCTTCCTTGATCCTGATCTGGGGGTAGCCAGATCGCAGGTCGAGCTTGGTGAAGTACTTAGCCTTCGACAAGTTCATCAGGGTCTCAGAGAACAGGGGCAGCGGATGGCGGTTCTTGACGGTGATCGCGTTGAGTTTCCGGTAGTCCACACACAAGCGGAGAGAACCATCAGACTTCTTCACGAACAGGATCGGGGCACCGGCAGGGGACTCAGAGGCACTAATGAAACCATTGGCCATGTTCTCACGGATGTAATCTCGGAGGGCCAGGAGCTCGGCCTGGGTCATGTTGTACATGGGACCGAAGGGAGGTGTCGTTCCGTTTTCCAGGGTGATCTCGTGGTCATGGGGACGGTGCGGGGACAGGACGTTGGCGGCCGACTTCAGGAACAACCGGGAAAAGCCATGGTGTTCGAGGGGGACATGAGCCAGGGGGTCAGCGAGGTTCTCGAGGGCAGCATCGATGGCTCGCAGCGAAGCACAGAACACCATACCTCTCCCTTTACGGAGGAGATGGGTGAACTAGAACGCCTTGAGAGCGGCAACATGGATCGGGGCGCGGGGCGGGGACATCTGGGACGTGATTCCCTGGGCGGTGACCGGCTGTCGGGAGACAGAGCATTGGCAGACACAGGAGGGCGAGTCGAAGATGATCTGGTTCTGACGGGGCCGGAGGACGAGGTCGTGGTGGCGCATCCAAGGGATCCCCATCACGATCGGGTAGTGACCCAACTTGGTGACGAGGAAGGGGGCGTATTCCAGGTGGCTTTGGATGTTCAGAGCCAGCTTGACAATGTGGGTGATGGCGCCAGACTCAACTGGTCGGCCGTCAATCACCTGCAGGTGGCGAGGAGTCCGGAGGGGGGTCAGAGGGAAACCGTGGGAGCGGGCAAACGTGGCATCTATGAAGGCATAACCCGAGGCCCCTGTATCGATCAGGGCCTGGGTCGGGAAGGGTGCTTGGTTCTCTCCAAAGATAGAGCAAGCGACGACCAACTGGTCTTCGCTCAACTCTTCTTCGGAGTGGGGCATCGTTGACAGGATCATGGTGTGCGGAGCCGGGGCGGGAGAGACAGGCGCGGGTGTGGGTGACAGGGCGGGCCCCTCTGGTGTGTCAGGATCTACCAGAGGGGCTGACCTTTTAACTGCTGCTGGGGGGTCATCTGGGCGTCTGGCTTACGCCAGCTGGTCATGGTGCGGGGGTCTTGGTTGCGGGGAGCGGAGCGGCGGGGTTGGCGGCGGGGGGCTGGTGCGGAGGCGGGGGTGAACTGAGAGGCATAGGCCTCGAGGTTTCTGGTGTAGGGCAGGAGTTCCTGCTCTACACGGCATTGGTATTCCCAGCCGGCAAGGCTGAGACGGGTAACTTCCTCCTGAGAGTCGTTGAAAGCGACTTCCCAGTCGGCGAGGTCCTCAAGAAGGATCTCGATGTTGGCGGCGGTGACGGTGGAGGACTGGAGACTTGTCTCGAGCTCAGCTTGCACTGACTCGAGCTGGGACTGGGCGGCGGAGAGGTTGGCGGAGGAGGTCTCAAGAGACCCGGACAGATCTTCGTTGGTGGCCTTAAGGCCCTTGATTTCGGTGGTGAGATCAGTGATGATCTCCTGGTGGACGATGGTGGTGGGGGCAGGAGCAGGGACGATGGGTTCAGGGACGGGAGCGGCAGGTTCGGTGGCGGCGATGGTGGTGAGGGTGGTGAGACAGTCCTCAATGAGGTCGTAGGTCTCGTTCCACTCCTGACCATCTTCTGGCTGGGGAAGAGGGGTTTCTCGGATAAAATCCGACAGGCGGCCCAAGAGGGCGGCCAAGTCGGGACGGGACATGGTGTTGTGCCGGTTGGTGTGAGGGGATCCGAACTTAGTGTTACGGGCCGACTCGGAGAATACGAGACACGGGTTCGGGAGTTCTCGGTTAAACAATGGTAGAAGCTGGGTCAGAATCACGTGGGTGAAAACTCTTCACCTCGTGCGGGGTCCGGATCAGGGTTCGGGGATATCGGGCTTGATACCGATAGATACGAAACGAGGTAGGGACAAACAGATATCGGGCTTTATACCGATAGATACTAGGACGGGGACCAAGGGGCACAACCGGGAGGTTATACAACTTGGATTCGTAGAGGTTCGAAAACAAATACTAAACTGTATTCCTAAATAACAGGAAGTTCGGATAAGGAGAAAAGTAAGAAAGAACAAAGGGAAATTACAGCCATATATATATCCTTTCCGAACCCCACTGACTCATCCGTGTAACAGAAACCCATAGAAAGAAAACCCACACGTGTACGAAAACCCGAAAGAAACTTAACCAACGAAAACCCGATTACTAATCCTTCTCCTTCCCGAACTTCTCCTTGAGTCTTGGCACGCCGTTACACGGGTCGTGACGGAATAGGATGGACGAGTTAGGAAGGTGTTGGGAGGATATGGTCAGAGCTGGGCGCTTCGGGTTAGGATTGCGGAAGGATAGGATCGGGATCGGTTATGGGAATAGGTGTGGGTCGCGGGTGTGAGTCATTTGGGATTAGTCATCGTGGGATTTCTTTGGATATATAGTAGGGCTCTCCCTTGCTTCGTCTATGTTTCTCTTCTCTTCTTCTTTCCTTACGCAACGTCTTCATTTGTATTCAGATCAATTGATTGCGGTCTCACCTGGCATATCACGCTAGGCGGAGCCATCCCTTGTTTCCGTTTTAATTATATTCTGTCCGGTCGGTATCCGAGCCCGATCTCCTGTTCAGTCCTCGAACGTATCCTGAGTCGATTCTCGTCTCGGTACTGTTTGTTTAGTTCTAGAACCTCGTCCCGTTAGAGGCAGGCAATCACCCGCTGGGTGGTGGCCTATTCGCTGCAGAATCACTCCCGAATCGCTGGCTATTGGGAGCCCTAGTCGCTGCAGAATGGCTGACTATTTGGAGCATGCTTCGGAGCATGCTTTGGAGCATGCCTTGCTCCAGACACACTCCCTATTCGGAGCCCTATTCGCTGCCTATTCGGAGTATGCTTCGGAGCATGCTTCGGTCCAGAATCAGTGCCTATTCGGAGCTCTATTAGGAGCTCTATTAGGAGCTCTATTCGGAGCTCTATTCACTGCCTCTTCAGAGCATGCTCCGGAGCATGCTTCGGTCCAGAATCGCTGCCTATTCGGAGCACGCTTTCGAGGATGTTTCGAAGCATGCTTCGGTCCAGAATCGCTGCCTATTCGGTGCATGCTTTGGAGGCGGCGGCGGAGGCGGTGGAGGTGCGGGTGTGGAGGTGGTGGAGGCCGTGGAGGTGCAAGTGTGGAGGTGGCGGAGGTGGTGGGGTTGTGCGCCTTGCGAAATTGTATGGCGTTGCAAATTTAGGTACGTTGCGAATTTGGGTGCGTTGCGGATTTGTATGGGGGGCGTTGCGGATTTAGGTGGGAAGGTGGACTACGGTCCGTACGTCATGCACCCATACTGGTAGGCGTCGATACAGGCAGGAGGTGGGGTACGAGGTGAGATAGAAGGTGAGGTAGGAGGTGAGGTAGGAGGTAGGAGGTGAGGTAGGAGGTAGGAGGTGAGGTAGGAGGCGAGGTGGGAGGCGAGGTAGCTAGGTGTATATGTGGAGGTGGAGGTGGAGGTGTGGGTGGATCCTCGAGTCAAATCTGACGTCCTTAGCTAGCGCTATTAGCATTAGCGCCAGTACTTAGGCGGAATATCACATCCGCGCGACGTCAAAAGGCATCAAAAGACGAGATATCACATTTAGGATGCATACTAGACGCTAAAAGACGACCTGTCATATTTCGGAGCTCCGAGATGCGCAGGACGACCAAAAGGCGAGTATTTGGGTGCAAAAGACGAGGTTTTGGTCGCAAAAGATGAATCGGTACGTCTGGACGTACAATTCGTCTTGGCGGTTCGTTTTTTTTGCTGATGCACCATCTAGGTGAAGTAGGGAGCGAGCTCTATCCTGTGGTTATTTTTTTGTATTTCTAGTTAAATATTTAGATTTTTAAATGAGGATGTGTAAAAGTTCTTCAGACTTCTTTCCATCATACAAATTGTGTGGCTAAGCCCGTTGTAACTCTGAAAATCATTAGTCACTTTTGGTTGCCATGCGTGGCGCCCATATAATTTCGATCCAATCAATCGATGTTCTCGGTATTTAAGGTGCATACCCTGTACATGCCCCAAAGGTTCGGCTACCTTTCTGGCCATGTCATAAATACCCCTAATTGATATCCAGTGGTGCTTCCTGCCAATAGGGCAGAGCCTCTACCTACAAGTATATGTGTCTGGACACGCACTTATCAGGCTGGCGTTGTCCACTTCTCTCGTCTTTGCCGCCCGTCTCCCCTCACATATCGCCGAGATCTCCTTTATAGTTGCTACGAGCCTGCCTGAGAATACGTGCCCCTACACAAAACGCGTAGAAAAGAGCTACTCAACACCGCCACAGGATGGGCTGTAAATTATCGAAGCTTTGCGCAAACAGCGAAGAAGAGCACGATAGCGATGAGCCTGTTCGCGTATTCCGGGAAGCTGCGACACGGTCTCGACCCCACCGGCCAACAAGGTAATGTCACAATATACCGCGCCGCTATTGACCGAACCTAACGTGCACTGCACCCCTAGGATTACCACTCCCGCAGACCTAGACAAACCTTCGGAGGGCCGTTCCGGTTCCGCTGCAGACACCGCAAGGGCTACGGACACCCCCATATCCACGTCCAGCCATGAGCCGAAGCTTAGAGATGAGTAGGTCCCTTCATATATACATTAGATTGTTATCCCTCCCCAGCTTAGGCTTTCATGGCTAATATAATCTGAATACCAGTCCGGTTGATCCCGCTTCTGCACGATCCATATCAATTAACGCAGAACTCCGTGATGGAACAACAAATGAATCCAGTAAAAACAGGTAAAGTCTTGTAATGTACGTGGCTCTGACTAGTCAAACTAAAGCGAATGTGCCACCAGTACCACCCCTTTCATTTACACTCCTGATTCACCTGCCAGCGAGGCCATTGTTTCCAGCTCAAAGACTATGATACCTCCGGAGCCTCCTACGATCCCCTCAAACCTCAAACCACAATTTCAAGGCGAGGAACTACTTACCACTAGGTATATAACGCACGTACTCTGCTGTCTTCCCCCTTTGTGACTAACCAGAGGCTATAGTGTCACTGGCGAGGCTACTCTAATGGGAGCCACCGGCGGGAATTACTCTGCCGCAAGGACCAACGGATTTGCTATTAGCGGGTAATAGACTATATATACCTATACTCTGGTATCCAGTAACTGACTATAAATGAAGTCTCATCCCTACTGCTGCTACTACAAAAACCAATACGGGCGATACCGGTGTACTGGGGAGGCCCATATCGCCTAGCGCCCAATCATTCAGTTCACCAACCGATCAGTATGTACCGTATGCTCCATGTATCACTCAAGGCTCAAGACTGATGAGGTCGCTAGGAAACCCTTAACCTTGTGGGAGCAGGCGCTAAAGAAGGTTCCTCAAGAAAGCATAATCTATCCCGGAGGCAGAGCGGTGCCTGTAGGTGGGCTAGCCCAGAATCTTATTGATGAGGTTGAAAGGAAGAAGCTTGGATGCGACAGTAAGAGATGGTTCTATAACAAGAACGATAATAAGGTCTTCATCGTTGAGACTCTACTTGTACAGCTCAACAAATATGCAACCATAGGAGATGTCATGATTCAACATAACCCGGACATAGTAGCACTGGTGTGGGGAGGATTTCGTGGCCTACTTCAAGTAAAGAAATCCAAATTCAAGCGAATATGTATTCTGCTGACATGACTAGGTTGGAACTGCATATGTTGATCAGATCCGGTCCGTTTCTGAAAACGTGGATTACCTAGTTCAGCTTCTGTGTTCTTGCCAGATTTACGAGAGGCTCTATTGCCAGGAGACCCTTGGCATATCAGAGAACCTCACTAAATCTCTGGTTGATCTCTATGCATCGATCTTGAAGTTTCTCTGCTATACCAATCAATATCTTGATCACAATACTCTAGGTAAGGTTGGAATCATCTAGGTGGGGGTTGGCGGCGGTTAATATTATGATTGCGCCCAGTTCGAATTTTCAAAAGCTTTTCACAAGAAATGGGGAGATTGCTGGCGGAAATCAAATCTCACAAGGCAACGGTTGAGGAAAATATAAGTATTGCAGAGATAGAAGGTTAGGGCCCATGATGATCCCCCGAGCCTAAAAGAAACTGCTAATGTATGATAGTGTCCTCATCGAGTCGTTTCAGTAAGTTGTTCTCCCATCTACCCTTCGGCCTGGAAGTTGCTAAAGTTTCAAAGACCAGGAGCAAGGGTTCGTTGCTATGCGAAGTCTTTTAGCAAAGATTCAGGAGCCACTTGATGATTTATACCGTGTGACCGAATTGATATACAGCACAGTTGAGAGTATGTAGCGGGGGGGGGGGGGCAGATTACCCTTTGGATATGGAATTGTTAGGCTAACAATATCGATCGCAGACGACAGACAACGAAAGATCTTGGGCTGGCTGTCAAAGGTTGAGTACGAGAGTCATCACATTCTTTCCCAGCGGCGTCGTCAAGACGGCACTGGATCATGGCTGTTTAAGAACGATGCATTCGTCAGATGGTCAGGTTCAGAAAAAAACTTGATTCTCTGGCTACGTGCAGATGGTAGGAAGCCCTAATTCGGCTTAGAAAGCGCTGCTAACACTAAACCCAGCCGGCTTTGGAAAGACGATCTTAGCGTGAGTGTAAATAAGCCTTCTGTATATCAGGCCGTGCTTCTAATATTGTGGTATAGATGCACTATCGTTGATAGCTTTGGATACCAGTCGGGTAGTGATGACCATGTGGTCGCGTACTTTTATTGTAATTACAAGGAGCCCGACAGGAGAGACGCCGCGTCGATTCTTCGCACACTAGTCAAGCAGTTTTGTGTTAAGAAAGGAGATCACAAGGTTCCCACGCTCATTGATGAGCTCTACGAAGCTAGAGAGAAAAGGGGTCACGCAAACGGCCCTCTTAGCCCCGAAGAAAACACTGAGTTGATTATCAATCTTTCGGAAAGGTACCAGTCGACTACACTAATTGTGGACGCACTGGACGAATGCGATATAGGAACTCGCAAGTCGCTATTCTCCTCATTACATAAGATTGTCCAGAAAGCTACTCGGGTGAAGATCGTGGTAACCAGTAGATACGACGATGATATCAATGACTCATTCTCTAGCGGTCTGTGTTATTGTATCGACGATAAGGACAATTCAGCCGATATCAATCTTTATGTTGATGCGGAGCTCGATCGACGTTGTGATCCCAAAAATGCGCACGACTATGAACTCCTGCTTAAAAGAAAGGTTGATCCGGAACTTAAAGCTCTCATACGATCACGTTTGAAGGAGAGGTCGAACGGGATGTATGTTTCAATTCTCATATGTCAAAAAATGGAACATGCGCTAAGTCTTACATCTTAGGTTTATGTGGGTCAACCTGCAGATTAACGCTCTATGCGCTGCGCGGACCGCCGGAGGTGTAAAAGAGGCACTCGATCGGATGCCAGGAACATTGAACGAGACGTACTAGCAGGTACTAGAGAGGATCAAATCGCAAGATCCAAATTCTCACCGGGTCGCCACAATCGTCCTGAAGTGGTTACTATGCGCACAGGAGGCCTGTACTGCTGGAAGTGTGATCCAAGCCCTCGCTATAGATCCTGGCAATGCCGAATTGAGCCAGGACGGACTCACCTGGACAATACCCGGTATCCTGGGCATCTGTAAAAGCCTAGTGGTACACGACGAGGCACTCGGAATCTTCCGGTTTGCCCACTTTTCCGTCCAAGAGTTTCTAGTAGTAGATCCTGGGTTCGGGAGAGAGAGCAGCAATGAGTACGTCGCTGAGGTTTGTGTTACAGCCCTACTATATCACCATGGGGAAGGAAGCGCGATCCCGGAATTATATGCTTACGCTATGCGCTACTGGGGAGATCATGTGCGCCATTCAGGCGCTACTCCAGGTGGCTTGGAGAGTCTTTGCATGAAATTTTTTAAATCATCCATTGCTTATAATCAATGGGGCTCAAGGGTAGCTAAGAATATTTTCCCTTTTCTCCAGCCATCAGCTGGGGAAAATATACCAATAGTAAGACCACTATTTGTAGCCTCCTTTTACGGGCTACCGGATCTATCCAGACTTCTACTCGCTGGCCGAGAAAACATGTTGAATTCTGTGAATGTGGTTGGCCAGAGTCCGCTGATTCTCTCGTCGTTGCGCAACCATGAGCAGGTGGCGAAGCTGCTGCTGGAGAGGGGGGATATTGATGTCAACCTGGCGGATAAGAAGGGCAAGACAGCACTGTACCGCGCGGCTTTCCACGGTCATGACACGATAGTTCATATGCTGCTAGAGAAAGGGGATGTGGATGTGAACGCGAAGTGCAATAAGGACAAGACCCCATTACTCAATGCGGCGGAGAAGGGCCATGACAAGGTGTTGCAGCTGCTGCTGGAGAGGGAGGATGTGGATGTGAACTCGAAGGATAGTGAGTGGGGACGGAGCCCATTATCCTGGGCAGCGAAGAGGGGCCATGACAAGGTGGCGCAGCTGCTGCTGGAGAGGGAGGATGTGGATGTGAACTCGGAGGATAGGTGGGGCCGCACCGCATTGCACCACGCGCAGATGTGGGGTCGAGTCAGAGTGGTGGAGCTGCTAGAGGCAAAGGTGGCCAATGCACGCAGCCCTCCCGAAGCTGCCCCGCCGGCTCCAGGCGATGAGCTTTCTAGTTTTGACGTGGTAAGAGGCATTTGATTACATTCCGGTCTCACACGGCCATGGGTACTAACCGGCCACCCCAATCGTAGTAAACTTCAACGGCCCACAGTTCTCCCTTCTCCCCTTGCCGCCCAGTCATACGCCCGGGTGGTTTGCCCGCCGGGCTGGATACTCATGCTATGATATACGAGAACCAAGAGGGTTGCGCGCAAGTTGGGTTCGGAAGTCGGACTACCTAGGTTGTTGTATGCGTCTGCGATCCCTGGAGCTGGTGAATCAATGGTGATATGTTTTGTGTTTGGTTCGCGGACTGTTTCCATAATATTTCAGCTAAGGGGTTTACGACCTTTGTTATAACTACATGTATATTTCTACTTCTATTACTTTGTATATCCTTCTTCCTTGGACTCTTTTTTATTTCTGATTTCTTTTTGGTTGTTTAATTCAAACATGTAGCGGCTCTTTCTTTCCTGATCATGATATTTCTTTTTGGTTAGGCACTTTATCTTTCTTTCTTTCCTTCTTTTGTTTTAAATTCGTGACTCTACCGGAAACTAAAAACTAAACCATACTCCAGCTCTCCGGAGCCGGTAGTACTCCCACACACGCATCTGGCCGTACGTTACTCACTCGCACTAGACCTCGCTGCTTCGGGATGTCTCTCTCATAAGATAGTGGGGAACATTAATACTATTTAGATCAACCTACCAATGCCCGAGACCCCCAAAGTACCTTAGCCGGGTCGTGCTGAGTGTTCCCAGATGTTATGCCTGTAGCTTAACTGGGGCACTTGATGGCAGAGTAGTAGTGGCTCATGCACCGCCGGGATTCATACATAGGTTCTTGATACCCGCCGCTGAATGCGGACCTTGAGGCGTCTGGTGAGGACAGAAATGCGGTCAAGTGTGACCCAGCCAGGTGGACGCGGTCGAAGGCTCCCTGGGCGGGGCGTCTAGACATTCTGAAAAACCGCTGGAAGCATCCCTCGCGATACCCGCCGCCCCGCGTGCCGTCCCTTGGTAGGTCAACCAGCGAACTAGTGCGTATTGCCGTATAATGTGAATATCTATAATCTATCCCTTGAACGAATGAGACATTGGAAAATCTCTCTCATGCATATATATCATGTGATCTCTATATTTTGGTGACAAAACGTCCGGGTAAACAACTTGCTGCATTTGCCAGTCTTTATGAAACGCTGGTATGCCATATATTTCGCAGCATGCTGCCTTAGGTTCAGTCGATCACTGGAACACGCTAATGCATGAGAGAGATTTTCCAATGTCTCATTCGTCCAAGGGATAATGTACCGGGTGTTCACCATTAGTCTGAAGAACTCGGATTGATTGGTTGCATTTGCAGCGGGTAAGCAGGGGTTTTGTATGGGTGAGGTACGGCTGTGTGGCTGTGGCAACTGAGGTAGCCAATGGACAACAAACTAGTGTCTCACTATTTGTATGGGGGAAAGAAGTCTCGAGAAGGGTAGATATAATTCACTAATAAGATGTATCATGCCCGCCAGCAGCGGTGGATATAAGTAATTAATAAGGTGTAGCATGCCCGCCAACAGCAATGACTGCTGCCAGTCTTCGAGGCATACTACGTATCAAACTATCTAGTTTATCTACAGGAATACTATCCCAAGCATTTCTTAACATGATCTTTAAAACCTCTATATCATTCACACGACCCACAGCCTCTCCTAATTCAGTTTCCATATCTGCCCATAAGGCTTCTATAAGGTTGAGATCCGGTGACTGTGGTGGCCAAGGTATGGTATCGACTTCATTGATCTCCCTGCACTGAATAGCGACACCCTTATGGCCCGGGGCGTTATCCTCAACCACCTGTGTCCATCCATATGCCTCACAAGTCTCATGCCAAAATGGTATAAGATGTGGATCTAAAATCTCATCGACATATGTTTGTGATTTGATAGTAACGCCAGCGGGAGTGAAGACTAAATCGCTCTTCATCTCCCCGCAGAATGCCCTCCATATCATAGTACTCTTCCTACCTGACTCCCACGTCTCATCCACACAGTCTGGGTGGTACTCCTCTTCCGGCGTTCTCAGTACCCATGGACGGTGTCCAAAACCAGAGGTGTTGAAGATCGATTCATCTGTCCATACGGTACGAAACCAGTCATCGTAAGTCCAATGGAGCCTGGCTTGACACCATTCAACTCTTTTTACGAGATTTTGTAGTGTTATACCCCACCTGCCATTGCCATCACTATTAGCTTTGAGTTTATATAGTATATGGGGCGAGAATTGTATGACCCGGCGTAGAGACAATGGATGAACTTGAACAGTGGAATAAAACTCACTTTTTACGAGGTAATCTTTTGTGATAACCCATAGACGCCAACGTGTTCCTGAGGGTTCTTACAGAACAAACATATCCCATTTCATCGATGATTGAAACAAAGGGCAATCTCCTTGTCCTCTTATCTCTTGTGACAAACTCTCGTAGTCTTTCCTTCTCTTCTGCATTAAAGACCGGTGGCCTCCCTTGTCTCCTTAAATTGCTTGGTGTTCCATTTGCCTGTATATATTATCAGCGTGTTGCAAGTACTAATACTAGTAACCGTCTGTTAATGGAATAGTACCTGTGCTTTTCTAAATATGCCCTGACAGGTGCGGAAATCTATGTCCACTTGACGCCCTATCTCCTTCCAGGTCATTCCTGACTCTCTCAGGGCAATTATCTTCACCCGTTCATCCCTAGTTGTCTCTCTATTCCGGGTTTAGTCACCAAAGTGATCTCTTCGCGTTCCCTTTTGCTTCATTATGAATACGGCTGGAATAGAATACAGCTGGAATACGGGTTAGTAGCTGGGACTCTCGGGCTTGTGGGACAAACAGGAACTCACGGGGTCGAACAAGTATCAACAGGCGTCACAGGCCGTCAATCAATGTCAATTGGCCGTCACAAACAGTCAGTCAATGTGAAAAGAGATGGTTGAACGCGTACCAAAGAAGCTGGAACGCGTACCAAAGGAGCTCGACCAGCTGTGAGTGAATAGCTTCACCGCCCTACTCATCAACGTGGCAGTGGCGGTGCCAGCCACTCTTGTCAGCCAATCACGACAATCAACCTATCAAAACGGGTTCTTCAGACTAACCCATAACCCCCGGTACTGTCTCTATTTTTTCTATTATTGGAACGGTCTGATTGGCTGTTGGGTGCAGGGGTGCAATTAGTCAGCACCACACCTCAAATTTCGTATCTTTGGTGTGGTTACCCTGCCTGATTCGGTGCGGTTACCCTACCCGATTTGGTGCGATTACCCTGCCTGTTCTGGGCGGTTACCCTGCCTCCTTTCCTTCTGGCACACCCGCTAAAACACTAACCCTGTCTAGCTCCTGCATGGAAACCAGCCTACCTAACGGAACTCTTTATAATTAAATAATAAATATAACTATTAAATACATGTAGTCAACTATGAGTAGTGGGAGGTGGAGGAGGGGTGGGGGGAAGGCCGAGGAGCGGTGGGGGACGGAAGGTGCCAGTGGAGGAGGATCGGAGTGGGGGGGGTGGAGTGGAGGGGGGGGGGTGGAGGAGCGGTGGAGGTGGAGGTGGAGGAACGGTGAAGGGGTAGGGGCGAGGTGGGGGAGCGATGGCGGTGGAGAGGAGGTGGAGGAGGTAAGTGTGTGGACGCAACACTGGAGTGGCATTAATTGGAGCCGGCATTGGAGCCGGCATTGGAGCCGGCATTGGAGCTGGCATATAATGGAGCTGGCAGAGATACCTGATAATTAAGGAAAAGAAATGGATCGCTACAGCAGGATTTGGGCATCTACGCGACATGTCCGGGAGAACTGGCCATGAGACGGCCGTCAATACTACACGGAGGTGGGAGAGAAGGAGACCTCGCGGTCGCGAGGTGGAGGACCCCTAGTAACCATGTACCACCCATATATAGCTACATGTACAGTCTAACCCAAACACGCAAATACCCCGCGCCCACTCTCCTCTATCCCCAACGCCGCCGCCGCCGCCGCCAACCCACGCGCAGAAACCGGTTGGGGTACCTCCCCCCCAAGAGCTACTCAGTTCTACGCGGGACCTCGCGATGCCCACCCAGGCCGATATTGCCCACGAACGGGCGCATCGCGTCGGCGGGTAGATGCTGCGGATGTGTTGGAGTTGTATGAAGTGATACGTTCTTGTAGTAGGCTTCTTGATAGTTACTCCAATTGATGATTCTCTAGAGGGGATGGATATATACAATCCCTAACCCTCGCGTCTCTCAGCCTCATCCTTGGCTTCCTCGTTTCTGTGTGCTCGCGCGATCGCTGTCAGCGGTGATGGATGGGATGCTGATTACTCCATGTACCCCGCATCTCGATAAGACATCGGTGATGTGCTGTTGCATGCCACCCCACCTACCCACCCCAACAGCACCTGCCCCTACGGGACGATTCTTTTGCTGTGGAGGGGTCTTTTTATATATCCTAGTGGAAGGGATGATAATCGGGCCGTTGGGTAAAGTCGTACTGTTTGGAAATATAAGATGTAGGGGATGGTCTCTTGCTCCTGAGTGGTAATTGAACGGAAATATACTGGTCTTTCCATACTGTGGTGTAAATAAGGCTTTATCCTGCTGTTTTGGGACTTGGCGAATTTTACATCAAAGACTTTGGCTAGCCTTTATATACTGATGGAACACGGAGATGGTATCCACCCCATGGCCTAGATGGTACAGCTTCTATAGCTAATGTACATCGACAATGATGCAAGATAGCTGCAGTATTCTTTTTGATACAATATCAGTATGGTACCAACTAATATCATAGGATAATTCATCACCATATTACCATTGTTCATCCTATCAGATCTACTATTGTTTGGGATTTTATCCTTGGCTGCGGGTAACCTTGGTCACCTCGTATTCATGGTGGTTTGCCATTTCGAAATTGTACCCTAGGGCTGCTGCTGTCACTCTACAAGCAAGGTATGCTGCTAATCGAGCTAGCGAGCTTATCTACACCAATGTCTAAGTCTTCCCAAACATGTCTCAACATTGCTTCAAAACCTCCATATCTCGCATCAGTCCAAAGGTCTCTTCTCATTCTGTTTCCATCATTTCCTACAATGCTTCTAGAAGATCCACACCCGGTAACTGTAAATCTGGCATTCATCTATCTAGCTCAATCTCGTTGAGTTCTTTATTGCCAGAAGTATTGTCCTCCAGGCAGCCGGTGAATATCTGGGAAATACCCATGTGGCAATCGCCAAACACCCGAAGAAAACGAAAGTAGTTGGCTGTTCACGAATATCTGTCATGACCACTGGAGGCACATCGCAAGGTGGTATGGGGGGGGGGGGGGGGGGGGGCGCCACCGGTAGTAAAGATGCGCGGGGGTAAATTAAAGTGCGCGAGGGAAAAATAAAGAAATTAGCCATCTCCAGCCAGGGATTCTCTCTTGAAGTGTGTAGGTGAATTCTGCAGGCCTATTCTTTCAACCCGGGGCCTGCCCGTGTCTTTTTGGTGGGGCCGGCCCATCCCAGTCCTCGATTGCAACCGGGACAACTTGGAAAAAAAAAGGTAGAATTTCTCGACCAGGATGCAGCAGCGACTCTGCCCCTTATATCGCTCGTCCGCCACAAATATTTCAAAGAGCCAAACCGTAATTATAAGTAGATTCACAAATCATAGTTTTTTCCAGATTTTGGACTCCCATCATCACAGTTGCGGCGTAATGTGATTTGAATCCGAACGGGCGGTTATGCATCAATATCTAGCGCTCTCTTCGCGGGTGAAATTTGTCTTGTGTACGCACACGTAGGTAGGCATGCACATCCACCGCTCTACTCCAAGTACATGGCAATACAAGTAGTAGTTCACTATATTACAATTACCAAATCCACAATGAAACAAAGGCAGAGTAGAGCGGTAGGAAGATGGAGACCTTTTTCTCAAGAGAAGACGAGAGTTACCTCCGTCTAGTCAAATGCCCCGCCGCCTGATTTTTTGCTGCCAGCCCGATTACGAAATCCTCTCTAATTCCTAGTCAACCTCCTATCAGTATTGCATGAAGCTATGAGTAGATATCGCACCGCCAAATCCGGCGAATAAGCAACCCAAAACCCGAAAAACCAGCTACGCGTAAGGATCTAATGGCCACCCCCGAGGCTGATCAACAGCGTTCAACCGATGGTTAAAGAGATAGTTTCTGATCGAGGATAGCAGATCTATCAGGGTTTTACGGTAGCCTGTCAACAGTAGACCGAGAGAACCTGGTCCTGGGGGTGGCAGGTGAATCTTGTTTTGCTAGCTCCTCTATATTTTTCATGATCACATTATCGGAGTTGAAGAGATGCTGTGATGATTGGTTTGAACAGAACCCTCCTTCCACAAACAGTCTTACCACTCACATACTGATCGAAGATCGCCCAGGTAGGACAACCACCCAGCAAGCCAATGTCGCGGGTAGCACATAAAGCTCAACACTCGACAATACCATACAGGAATCCCGACTCCTTCAATATATTCTCATTCACCATGTCCACCCATATAAAGGAAGGAAAGGCTATCGTCTCTCTCTCCGGCGGTAGTTTTCTCGCCGAATATGAAAAGCACGCTGTGGTCCGGTTGGACGATAGGACGACTGAGTGGACTACCCGGCTCTATCAGCCGTCCGGCGACGATCCCCCAGCAATCATCTTCATAAAGAGCAAAGACACAGAACAGCAACGTTGCTTGACCCTGGATACCAGCGGGGGGAGCAACGATAACAATGTTATCGTGGAAAACCTAGAGATTCCAAGGCCAAAGATGTCTCAGTTATGGACCTTTGAGGAAGCGGGTTTCGATCCTTCGTCTGTACTACCTCTCAATGCCTGTTTCGCGTGCCTTGATCCAAAACGCTGACCAACGAGATTAGACATCCTGAATTTCTCTTCGTTCGTATTCAGAGCATTGCTAGGCCTTCACTCTCCCCCGCTATCTGTGGGAACGTCCCTGTACTAAAGTTGGATCAAAACATCGCAGGTGTAATGAATCACCCCTGGGCGGACTCCCAGAGGTGGACAATTGAGTACTTGTGGAATCAAATTGCTGGAATGAACTGGTGATTTCTGTGGCAGTCTCTATTATGGCAGAAAATGCATCATTTGATGTATTACGCATAGATAATCAATCCGCTAATTACACCAATTGATGAATTACACGTCGTAGCCTCTTTTCAGTTATCGGTTGAACAAAACTACTAACCAAATAGCTATAGGTTTTCTATGCTACTACCTCTACTAGTACTTCATCGGTAAATATATCAGGTAATGTGTAAGAAAATGTATCGGGAAAGTCGTTGTCTAATGTATATGCAGTGTCGGAAAGTGAGGGCATGACACCCATTTTACAACAAAAATGCTACTTTTTAACGTGGCCCTAGACCACCAATTATCATGAATGACTTCCGAGAATTAGAGAAGTATATTTTTTGAATGTCAATGCTTGCTCTATCAGCTCAAAATTAAACTTCTATGCCCCTAGCATGAGGTGTGTTCATTTTATTGTGTTGAGTTGTCAAAAACGCGCCAAGACCACATATTTGTATGGGATGTAGCCGAATCTCCATGTTGCTCTACTTCTAGCTCATGTACGTTCTTCCACATCTGACTTGAGAGAGTGCCCTTTTAGATATATTAAATTTAAGGGTTTGGAGATTGAAGTTGATTTGGCTGTGATGTGTATCTTATCAACTTGTGCATCCTGGTGTGATGTGAAGGGTCTCTCTTTCTTTCATTAACGGCTGCTTTTCGTATGAATTTGTGCTTTGCTTTTGGTCCTGTCTTTACAGAGGTTCTGTGTTTAGTCGTTTCAGATGCTGCTCTGGTACGATTGCGAACGTACGTCGAACATTGGCTATCCGCGAATATTCGTGGATAGACCCCGCTCTCGTCGAGTATTCTAAGATAGACTGCATGTACAGTTCACGGATGGCAAGCCTTCTCCAAATGTGGGGCCCTTCGCGAATATCTTCGTAGAAGGTATTGTGGGTTTCCACGTTGCAACCAAAATTTCTATGGGAATGCAACTTCAAAAGCGTATTTCTCCACAACCACAAGGAGATAGAGCAAGAGAATCCTGGATGTATATTCTCCGGTAGTGATAGTATCTAAAGCTAAAATGCCAGTTCGAGAGTGCGACTTTGAAATTTTGAAATATTCTGCGGTGAAGTTAAGGCTTGGCGGCCCTTGTATGGCGGGTTGTCAAGATACTGCTGAACAGTGCACCGCAACGGTATGCCAAATCCTGCCACCAACGAACGATACAGGATGAATGTATGTTTAGTTCTTTTACATTCCCTATTGTTATTTTCAATGATTATGGCCTTTTTGTGGTCAGTTGTGGTTGAGAAATTTACGTTGAGGCCTCTTGCGTCCCATTATTTTTGGGATGCCGCAATACCTGAACATTTACACCATGTGATGTAGTATGTAGTATGAACATCTAACATATATCGCAGTGTCTCGGGTTAATTCAATCATCGTATTTGTAGACCAGTCACGAACATCCTTTAATTGACTGTCATACCGCGAAGGTTTGGCACCCACGAATTGTACGGTCTATCTTAGAATATTCAGGATAGACGAGTCTGTCCGCCGATAGTCATCATTCGTGATCGCCCCAGAACAATGCCGGCAATAAAAGACATCAAATCTGTCCACGTACTAACAAGTAGAATAAAAATGGCCCAAGTATATACCAAAGTAAAAAAACACTGCCGGACTAAACGATTCGCCCTTACCATAGACTACGGTCTGCATGTAATTAATGAGTTAAACAAAAAAAAAAAAAAAAAAAAAAACGATTCGCCCCCCGAACCTCGCTTGGTATGAAGTCAATCAGTTATTTCGTTAACAGCTGGTAGAGCGATCATGCGACTTAGATATCGCTTTACCGCCACAACCCTAAGGAACAAGATGAGAGATTCAAGTTCTGAGATCAAAGATATTTCCTTGATTGTCAATCTGGTGCGGACTCGCTTAAGCGGTTCAGCCTTGGCGTGTGGGGGATGTCAATGATTGGGCGACGAGGAAGGCTTGGCCCTCGAGTGATTGACTGTGAAGCGGCAGCGGAGAAAGCGATGTACCCCCTACCCAGATATTAAGCAGTTCGCTGAATTATCAGTCGTTTGGATACGTTCTCGCAAGCGTATAACGCAATATACATCCTGCACTGAGGACCCTCTATAGCCAGTACTCGCTTACACCATGTTATAGCTCGCTAGCTGCAAGTGCCGATTATATGTGCTATCGCCTCGGCGGACAGGCTTAATTGGTGTCTGGCATGTTAGCCTTTTACGCTTACAATTGCTCTTGGTCTAGTGAAGTACTAGTATACTAGCAGTATACCACCTCGCGACTGCGAGGTATCCTTCTCTCCCACCTCCGTGTAGTATTTAGGCACCTCCAGTAGTTCATTAGTTTTTGACTTAGCCCTCTCATGGCCAGTTCTCACGGCCATGTCCAAATGCTGCTATAGCGATCTAAATTTATCCGTTAATTATCAGATATTTCAACTGCCAGCTCCAATGCCAGGTCCAGTGCCAGCTCCAATGCCTGCTCCAATGGCAGCCGCAGTGTCAGCTCCAATGCCAGCTCCAATATATGTCAGCTTCAATGCCGGCTCGAATTAATGGCAGGCCCAGTTAATACCACTCCAGTACTGTGTCCACCCAATGACCTCCACCGCTCCTTCACCTCCCCCTCCAACACCCCTCCGCCTCTCCCTTCACCGCTCCTCCATCCCCCCGCCCCCCTCTACTGCTCGTCCCCTCCCTCCTCGGCCGCTCCCCCTTCACTGCTCTTCCCCCTTCATTGCTCGTCCCCCTCCCCCCCCTTGTCCCTCCACTGCTCTCCCCCCCCTCCTCTACCTTCCACTGCTCATAGTTGACTATTTAATAATTATATTATTTAATTGTAAAGAGTTCCGTTGCGTGGGCTGGTTTCGATGCAGGAGTTCGTCAGGGTTAGGGTTCTGACGGGCGTGCCAGCAGGAAAGGAGGCCCAAAAACACCTCTGTCGCTGTCAACCAATCAGGCTGCAGCAATCAGCGGAAAGTATATTTCAGTACATAGTAGAAGATAGTAGAAGATAGTAGATAGTAGATTTTTTATCAACATATAATTTAATACTCCTACATTTGTTTTGATTGAGTGGGCATTGGCCGGTGTTGACCACGGGCGATTTGGTGGGGCGGATTGGTTGCCACGCAGATATCAGGGTCAGGGTTCAACCGAGCGCGAAACTGCTCTATCGTAGTACATATTAGACTAGGGGTGCGCCACCTCGCGACCGCGAGGTCTCTTCCACCTCTGATATCTCCCACCTCCGTGTAGTATTTCACCACGTCCATTAGGTAATTAATTTTGTATCCATCTCATGGGCAGTTCTGACGCCAGCTCCCGTAAATGACCAAGTCTTGCTGTAGCGATCCATTTCCTAGCCCCGGTGCCAGCTCTAATGCCAGCTCTAATGCCCGCTCCGGTGCGAGTTCAAATAAATGCCAGCCCCAATGCCAGCTCCAGTGCCCGCTCCGGTGCCCGCTCCGGTGCGAGCTCAAATAAATGTCAGCTCCGGTGCCAGCTTCAGTGCCAGCTCCGGTACCCGCTCCAATGATGCCGGCTCTAATGCCCACTCCGGTGCCAGCTACAGTGCCAGCTCAGGCTCCAATGCCGATGCCAGCTCCCTTCACCGCTCCTCCACCTCCACCGCTCCTCCACCCCCCCCCCCCCCCCACTGGTCGTCCCCCTCCCTCCTCGCACCCCCCGCCCTCTACTGCTCGTCCCACCCCTCTCCACTACTCCTCACTCCTCCCTATCCCGCCTTCACCTCCCGCTGCTCATAGTTGACTACTAAATAGTTACATTTATTATTTAATTATAAAGAGTTCAGTTGGGTGGGCTGGTTTCCATGCCGGGTAAGGTCAGGGTTAGGGTTTTGGCAGGCCGCCAGCAGGAATGAGGGAGGGTAACTGTATCAAAGCAGGCAGGGTAATCGCTTCAAATCGGGAGGGTAACCGCACAAAGGAGACAGGGTAACCACACCAATCAGGCAGGGTAACTACACCAATCAGGCAGGGTAACCGCACCACAGGAACGAAATTCGATGGGTCGTGCTTACTAAATACCCTGTCGCCCTCGACCAATCATATTGCGGCAACATTCCAAGAAGTGTTATTCCATTACATATTAGATATCAAAAACAGAGCCTCAATGATAGTGGGGCCGGATGGGTTAAGGTGAATTGAACACGAACAGGCAGATATATTTGAATGGTGAACTACGAAATGAGGTAAAGAAGGCTCTACAGAGGTGAAATTGTACTCTTTACATCCAACCTCGCTCATTTTGAACTTTCTACCTATACCTATTCTCTTATATATATAATTATTCGACCTACAAAGTCGACAACGCTGCTGGGTCTGCCGGCTTTCAAGCTCATGAGTGGCAGGCGGGGGATAAGTGGCAGGTTGTGGAGACTAACCCAACGTAACGCACTCTCTCCGCTCTATTCTTATCAATTTTTAGAACGCCAGGAAACCTGATGAATTGGTTCTGACTGTCCCCGCCCCACCAATTCCTAGATGTCTCAGTGCATTCAAAAGAGAAAGAATGGTGAAGAGGTTATCCATAAAAATCTCATATCGATGGTTTTCTTATTTTAGTCTTAGCTAGGTGGTAAGCAGCAGATGCGGTTGGTGTTTGTGTATTCTGAATCTCGATTTCATCTGTCCCTATGCCTTTTAGACTGGAACAATACAGGAATGAACTCTAGGTATATCCATGGTTTTATATAGCCCACATCTTACATCCTTGCTTGATTGGCTTCTGTGGCATCTGGACTGTATGCTTGCCTCTTCCAAAGAACCGCTTCATCATCTCGCCAACTCCTATACTTGTCCCTGGAAGAAAACAGTTCTGAAATACATCCCCCAGTCGTGTAGATAAAGGCTCCAGGTTACTGTACTACGACTCATCATCCAATGGTGGTGAAGGGTACGAGACATGGAAATCTCCCTCCAATTACCCAAATCTTATAACTCCGATAGTGTCTGAGGCTTTGATGGGATCCCGGGCGTCATACCGATTGAGGTTTCTCACATTCCCACTACCAAACCATAGACGGCTTCTTCTACTCCTCCTTCTGCGTTGTTTGCGTCCTTCACTATTTGACTGCCAATGGTCTGGGGTGTTGGGGCAGCAGTAGATTCACATTTGAATCCATATTAATATTCCGAGTAACATCCTAATCCTCCGGAAGTGCAAGACTTCCATGGGCGTTGAAGTCTATTATGAAATATTGTTATATATTGTCGTCTTTTAAGAGTGGCGTATTTATTGGTATTAATAGCGAGTTCAAAGATTCCATGGGTAAAGAAGAGTTTCAATAATGGATTTGGCATGCGGGTTGCCGGGATATTGCTAAATTCTTCTGGGGATGTTGCCTGAATAAGAAGTAACGTATTTGATCGTGTACCTGTTTGTCATCATGTACCTAGGGTACAATTTCGAAATGGTAAACTACAGATTAATACGCGCTGACCTAGTATGTTACCCGCATTTGGAGATGAAATTGGCAGACAATAGTACATCTAATTGGATGCAGTAGCTGATCAAGGTGGTATATCATCCTACATTATATCATGACATAAATATAAGCGCTGTATAAAAAGGAAATATTGCAGGAATGATTGGGGATTGAACCTGCATCAACTTAGATACCCCAATGGGGAAAGATCAACCTATACATTTTTACATTTCTGTTAAATTACCACTCACGAGTAAGAGACCACTCCCTACATCGTATATTTCCGTTAGATTACTGAAAAAGAGCAAAGATGTACGACTTCACCCCAACGGCCCGATTACCACCCCTCCAACGAGGATAACATGACCCCTGTGCACCAACAATCTTTTGCTATAGGGATGTACCCGTGGGATGTCTCAGCCATTGTCTCCGTTACACGCCTCATTGAGTTCAATGAACAACCTATCGTATTGTATTGTTGTAAAGGGTCCCCAAACGCCACTAAGGGACCCATTTCACGAATAGGTATCCTATCTCGTTCCATTTGAATTTGATTATACACAACTCATATATACTCAGTGTTGCCTCTCATCCTTAGCCTTCAGCGTTCATATGAAAAATTAAGTTGCAGGTGTAATAGGTACCGTACAAATACAGTACTTGGGATTCAGAATTACGCCGCAATAATGTCGCATTATCATAGTACCCCGGCTTGGTAGAGTACTGAATACACCTGCTTTTTTGGTACTGCACTCTCACTTCGTCCTTTCTTCAGTGATCTGAGAATATGCAAAGAGAATACTAAAATAGTTCAAATTGGGCGATGCAGCTCAGATAACCTTCAAATATCAGCTCCATATCGTTTGACATTAGTTACAAGCCTGATATTGGGTATGGTTATCAAGGTGAAACATGTGGCGTGGGCACACGGTGATACACGGGTACACGGTGAAATAGATTACAACCAGCATATGTCTATTTAAATATAGAAGCGGGGAATAAAACGAATACCTGTATAGAACGCGGTTGAATTTGAGACTCGGGGGGGACATAATCCGGCGCAGTGGATGTATTTCCCGCCCCAAACAGCCCTGAATATTGTTCTCTTTCTTCTCTTCTGGTCCTTCTATCGTTTCCAAATCCTAGATTGCTCGTTTCCTTGCTCTCAACCTCTTCCTCCCTTCCAGCCGGCCTCAGAGGGACTCCCGGCGCTGATGGAAACAGCATTGTACCCTCTACGAACTCCTTTTCGTAGCTCTGGCATTCCTACAGTCTAGGCTGTCTTCTTCATAAGACTCGGCTTGGTTCCCAGTATTGTCACTTGCTGCATGAAGCATTAGTTCTCGGGGCCCTCAGGCTCCAAGGTATCACACCAGGACTCCTAAGTTGAGATTACCGTCTCTGGGACAATGTCGAGCCTTGTTCAATTGACCATAAAAGCGCACCGACCACTTCAGCTCCAACCCTATGGTTGGCTGAAAACTCGCCATTCGTCATCTGTCCAGTTTCGTCATCGTCTCAGATAGCACAGTAGTAACGTATCTCACCGGGAAAGCGATCATCACCGGGAAAGTAATCGAACCTCACAAAAAGAGGTTGTGGTCATTAAAACACGATATATGAAGGCAGGCACGTATAAGAGGGTTTAGTGTTTCGTTTCCGTATCGTGAGGTTTTATAGTGAATAGAAACCAAAATCTTGGTAAAGTCGATAAAGGTGAGACTCCATAAGTCAACGACCTCTCTGAAACAATACTCTGGCTAGATAGATGTGAATCATGTCAAAAATAGTTGGGGGACATCTAAATAACCCTCCCCGCAACTTGGTTCTGTAATCATATATAAATCCAACTTTCTGCAGCAACTTTGGATTATCCCGTTGTGACCCTTGATTGCTTCCCCGGTGACGATCGCTTTACCGGTGAAACACGTTATTTTTGAAGATATTTAAAGATTTAACTCCCCCGCTGTTCTAGGAAGTTATTTTCTCTTTCGCGGTATTGTGGTCTCTGATGGAACGGATGAGCTATGGAGAGACAACGTTACGGAGAGTTTGGACTAAGTGATGTATTGTGGGTTGACAAAGGTTCTCGTGATTTTGTAGAAGGATGGGGCTTGGAAATTTACTCCATCACTACAAAACATATAGAGAAGATAGTTATATGGTCAGAGAGCTGAAGACTGATAGATAATACCTCCTAGGTATGGGTTCCAGTTGCCAACCCTGTGGATTAGTATTTCGAGTAATTTCTCCTGTTGCTATTGCTATGCGAAAATCACGACAACTTTTTTCAACCCACAATATCTAGAATACTTAGCTATCTATAGTCGACTTGGTGATGTGGAACAGTAATATATCCATTCATACCCTCACCTGAGCGAAAACACAATTTCCAGCCACATTAGGGGTGAAAGTCAATAGTTTCAATTTATTTCATTGGTTCAAAACGTATTGACTGGCTAAACCTATTCCAACTGAGTTAGCGACATGTCATCTTCAAGAAAGGGCGCATCATACAAGCGGCGCTAATGCTCCATCGAAGGGGCTCGTTACAAGGCACGCGCCACTAGCCATTTCTCGAGCAGCATATGTAGAGTAATAGAGCGTGCTTTTGACCGTAAGCTTATATATAAAGATAAAAGGCTACTAGAAAAGAACCTAGGGCCGGCCTTGGCTCAGAGAATACAACTACACCGAGGCCTGCAAGATCTATAGCGCCGGATATGTATATAATAGGTGTACATATATGTATATATTAGCATACATGTACCTACATGTATTTTCTTGGGCCGTGCTCCTTCGAAGGGCACTCCCGCACGCTTTGATTTTGTCTCGCGCATTTTGTTTTATCCGGCACGCTACACCCATTCCACGCCCCAACTTCAACGGCAAGTTGTCCTATATCTTTACTCCCGCAATACGAAAGATTACAGTTTATAATTTACATTGTGGTTCTATTTTTTCCCTTATCTCCCCTCTTTCAGAAAACATGTAGATTCATGTATGCGTACCTATACAGCATCATTGGCTGATGGGCGTGATTGGATTTCAAATGTAGCGGCCCGGGGCATGCAGTAGAGTAAAGTAAGCGAGATTTGCGCGCTAGGCGCGTCTCCGAATGCTTAGAGCACCCTGGCGGCTTTCCAATTACCTGGATATAGTGAGCCAGAGGTAATAAAACGTTCCATGCCACGGGGAACAGCCGGGCCGATCAGGAGACTCTAGCGAGATTCAATGTACTTGTTACATAGTGTTCATCTCAATCTGGTGCTATTGGTTTCTTTTCTATACTCGCTCAAGACTGTCGTCGAACGAAACACAAAGATCTTCACTTTCCATCTCGTAAGGCATTAGACTACAGCTCAAGGGTTGCAGTTATTTCGGAGCACAACGCAGTTGTCTATCCGTCATACTGATAGTAACCCCCTAGGGACTGGAATCGTAAGTGAATAACATCTAGCATGATCAGGTTCGGGGATTCCTCGCTCACAGCGCATAGGTCGATACGCTCCTGATTGCCCTTCCCGGGAAACACCGCTCACATGTCAAAGAAAATGAGTGTAAGCCACTCTAGTTATCCCTTCATCTATTTTCTGGGTCGCTAAGAGGAGGGTTTAATTACTTCAGTCAAGCAGATCTCCTGGCAACTCGTGGCACAATATATATACCTAGCCCAGATTACTGAAGTAACGCCTGCCAACCCTCCTACAGTAGAGTCTTTCTCTTTTGGAACAGATTCTACATCTTTTGGCAGCGTTACAGGCCCCAGTAACACCGAGGCTGTTGGATATGTCCACGCTAACTAGTTGTGAATCCTCTTTCCAAGTAGGATGCCGTATGGTCGACTCTTTTTATAGCAGAGCCGCATAGACCCCTGACGGTTTTTTTGCGCCGCGACATCTCGGGAATTCTGTGCCTGAAGATCATATGCAGGAACCACCTTGGCGATGCATGCAGGGATAATAATAACACACCATGACAGAGCCTCATTTAGTTGGGTGCGTACTCGTTCCTCCATGACGTTTCCGAACACGACCAATATTGCATACCATACAAAAAGGGGCCAAATACACCTTTTTGTGTGTATGCAATATTGGTCGTGTTCGGAAACGTCATGGAAGAACGAGTACATGATACAAGTGGTTGCATACCAGCCTGAGCGCCGCTGTCTTGACTGGCGATGACCCCTGTTCGTCGTTCAACCGGTTTCGTCGTTGCCCCCAAGACGACTGTAATCCATACCCTGCACCCAGCAGCCAATCAAACCGTTCCAATGTTAGAAAAATTAGCGATAGTACATTATAGATGGCATGAGTTCTAGCCTCTTGTCTTGTCAAACGGATTGACTTGTTCTGAACTGGGTCGAGTATAGAATTATTTACCAAGAAGTGTACACGTAGGTGAATACCAAAGGGTTTCAAAATAATCGGCTTAAGCAATGTGTTGACAAGCCGTGCTCGTAGATGCATACTGTTTTTAATTTTGCAGTCTTTGCCACTTGTTCTTATTACTGTGTCAAGACAACAAGTCTGGTTATCTGATAGTTACGTGTCTAGTATAATGTCATTATAAGGAGCTTGTTCCTTCTACACTTGTCATAAGCATACAATTCACTTCTCTTCTGCGTCTCGCAGACTGTGCTTCGGATAATAGAAATAAGTGGGGTGAACGTCACAGAATCTAACTGAATGACGCTGTAAATGGGCGAGAGAACGTTGCAGAGTATAGCTGACCAATGTAAAGAAAGTTATCTCAGGATAGATATCGTGTGCTTCATCACTGAACCCTGTTACTCACTCCAGGGTTATGCGGCGCCGCTCCTGAACGGTAACCTGGCACTTAGGGTACATATTGATGGAACGCCAGATAGGTCTTGGCGGGTGGTCGACTAAACCCCCCTTACACGAGGTTACAACGAGTCAAGAGATACGTTACGCATTTGAAAGATCTTGGGCGCATCAACATGTGAGACCGATTGGTGAGTGGGTCGACTGTTATTCCATGATTAGAGCGCACGGAGTTGCGCACCCAGCGAGTGCGCTACTGTGGGACATCGAGAAAGTCTTACTGCAGCAGACCATAATGTAAGGGCAGTAATGCCGTGAGTTGGTAAGGTGTCGGAGCGGGTGATACTTTGTGATTAATATAAGGTAGGCGTCTATGTCGGGGCCAGTATGTTGCGAATAGGGGGGAAATAACGTTGTACAGCGGTGGGTAGTAAGTCATCGGACCGAACGCCACCAAAATACGCGTTTGCAGGCAAAATTGTAGTTAGATCATCCGGTAACTTATTACCCACCGCTGTGCAGAGCTAGAAAGCACCTGATAAGGGTTTTTTGGTGGGAAGGGCGCATAGGTCGGTCTGCATGCAATTAATGATTTAAACAAATAAAAAACAAATAAAAAAGGGGGGAGGGGTGTCGTTTGTGTGACGAGTGATAATGTTTAGTAGAAGTAGAATCGGAATACTTGAGTATTACATAGTTCAGCTGGGAATATAGTACCTCCAGCGAGTTTGGCATACGCTTTCAAAATCGGGATGCATGGTTGGGTTATCTTCGTTGATGTTGGGCATATGGCGGGCAGAGTGATATTATATGATTGTGGTGCAAGATTCGTTTTGTTTAACTTATAGTTGCGGTTGCGGTGCCAGAGGTTACACTGCGTTACTGAGGCTGTAGAGTCTGATTAGGGAATTGAAGGTGGAGCTGATAGGTTGGATAAGGTAGATATCAAGGCAGACGAAGTTACAGAAGCACCATCACCAGGCTAAGAACAGAACACATCGGCATATATAAATACCTATATTGGTTCAAAAAAAAAAGGAAAGCGCCGAGTGCGAATGCAGAGAAGGAAGCCAAAGCGTCAAACAAATTTTGGCACTTTGTGAGGCCACCGAGAGACTAGAGAAAAGGGTAAAGGTCACGGGGCGGTCGAAAAGCTGCTGTGGACTAAGACTGGTATAGAGCGAGAATTAGCTATGATGAGAGAATTTCTAAAATGGTGACACAAATAAGGAGAAAGAGATGAGGAATCGAAAGAAGAGGAGAAAAAAGCGAAACGAGGATGGGACGGACTAAGAAGTGACGGAGAAGAACAAGAGTAAGAGCGAAAGGACTTGTAGTTCGGGTTATCGTTGTTCGTTTCTAGTTTTAGAAACACTTATATCGTTAGTGTGCGAGGTGGCGGAAGACGGGTAGGGTAGTTCAGCGGAGTGCGATATTATATAATCGAAAGGTTGCATGGAATTAAGGAATTAAACAAAAAGAAATAAGACAGACGGAGTAGATGTTTCTGAGAAGCTCAATCGTATCATTGAAACAAATCTTGATGGATGTTGATTGTGCTATGGCATTGTAAGACGCAAGTTTTGAATTCTCACGCATGTCAGCAACAATGGAAATCCAATCTTTTTTTGAGGGTCCATTAGTGGACCATTCTCTTTCTTACTCCAAGTATGAGGGTCTTACTCTCGCACATAGCCAGTATTATGCGGAGTTGAGACTCTACAATCAGAATGCCGATGCAGCAGGGGGCAGCGCATCTGCAACCGATGCAATTACTCATCCAAAGCCATTGGTCACCCGCATTGCCAAACTCTATAATGTTGCGGAAACATCATTAAGACGATACATACGCAACCCAAACCAGAGAACTCTCGAGGAAATGCACAATGACTGTCAAGTCTTGACTGTTCCGGAAGAGAAAATATTAGTAAAGCGGTTGTTCTTTTTAGATGATGATTTTAATGTTCCTGCAAGCAGGGCATTATTTTATTCTCTTGCCCAAAGTTTGCTCAACCAAAGAGATCCTACTAGAACGTTGGGAAAAAACTGGATTTACCGTTTCTTGGGACATAATCAAGAGTGTCGCTATGTATTAACAAAAACTATAGCTGCAAACCGAGCAAATGCACATAGTTGGGATGTAACGGATGATTTCTTTTGGAAGGTAATAAATAATTGCTCCCAGTTGGAAGTCCATTGAAATTTATGCATTAAAAATGTTGACGTTTGCTTTCTCTCAGTTGAAAATTATTACCGACAAGTACAGTATCGCTCCCCGCAATACATACAACCTCGATGAAAAAGGATTTCTTATGGGTTGGGTGATACAACAAAACGTATTTGTCGGAATATTAGAGGCAATGCAGTTTATATAACACATCGCAACAGAGAGTCTTGCAGTGTAGTAGAAAGCATAGCACCAGATGGATTTTCAGTTACATCCTTGATTATATTTACGGGAAAGAATCATCTAACGGGCTGGTATCGTGAAAGAAAAGAGATGGAGTTTTGGTTTGGATACTCGGACAAAGGGTACAACAACAATCAGTTGTGCATCGAGTATGTTAAAAATATTTTTGAACCAGAAACTGCAGCAAGGTAAGAATTATTTAATCAAAACTATTCTGTGACAATAACTAACTATAATTTAGGGCATTCAGAGAATGGAGACTATTGATTTTTGATGGCTTTGAATCGAACCTCAACTTGGAGTTGATTGATTTTTGTCTTGACCACAAGATAATCCCGTTCTGTCTACCGGCACATACATCACATGTGCTACAGCCGTTAGATGTTGGCGTATTCTCGGCTGTTCAGAAGTACTATAGACAGGAGATCAACGAAGTTCATGTACCAAGCGGAAAGGAGAATTTTCCAAATATCTTTGCCCGAGCCCTGTTACGTGGGGTCCGTAGACAAAAACGTAGAAGTACAAGGAACACAATCTAACAGTGTTATGGCGTTGTGACAGGTAATAGAATAAGGTGTTGTGGCGTGAAGAGAAGTGTGGTGACAACGGTCGGACGATGAGTCATATGTGTTTCTATGTGTTTCCATTAGTTCGGTTATGAGTCAGACTCGGACAGGGGTTATTCGGTTATATAAAGGGTCCTGTCTGCACTCTACGTCTTGTTTCTTTTCCTTTCCTTTTCTCTTCACGCAACCTCTTGTATTATTTCGCACGCTCGGTAAACCTCGCTTTGAAAACAATTATTATCGTATACGTTTATTTTATTTCAGTTTTATTCCTGCTACGGCCTTCCCTGGTATGCTATACTAGGCTGAGCCATTTTGATTGGTGACCGTACGGTTGCGTTTGTTGTTTTAAGCGAAGGAAATTTTAGGAAATCTGGCTTCAAGCGCAGAATTTTCAAGTCTCGACCTCCCTAAGGGAAGGAAAAGAAACTTATCCGAAACGACTCTATACGCTCCAAGGAGAACAGGACAGTAAGTCATGTCGCAAGTCTCACTTTCTGCGTTGTGGTCCCAGACCCAAGCCCCTTCTACACAAGAAGACAGTACTCAGAACCTCAACCTCAACCCAACCCCACCCGCCCAACAGGAAAACGAGGGATTCGCATCTACCTACCCGCAACCCGATCACTACAACCACCCATACCAGCCCAGCATCGACTACCTCTACCCGAGCATCGTCCCCCAAACCACCCATACCCAAACCGATTTGAACTACATCTCTTGGGTTATTAGACAATCCACGCTCCGAATCGAGTCCCCCTCTGACAGATTAGGTCAGGTTGAGGAAGATGCACGCACAATCAAAAGAACGGTCGAAACACTGCAAAACCAGATCGCTGCACAAACGGCAATGATCACAAACATGCACTCCACGATCGGCTCCTTGGTCAACACGATCCAACAGATACAGGCCCAGTATAACGGCCCGACCGCCCCCACCTGCTAAGCCGTCGAGAACGTTGCGGAATCGAGTCGTTGGGTGAAGGATCGGAGCGCGTCGATTAGGATGGATGAGTTAGGAAGGTGTTCGGAAGATAAGGTCAGCGGTAGGCGCTTCGGGATAGGACTGCGGAAGGAAAGGATTGGGATCGGTCATGGGAATAGGTGTGGGTCGCGGATATGAGTCATTTGGGATTAGTCATCGTGGGATTTCTTTGGATATATATATTGGGGCTCTCCCTCGCTTCGTCTATGTTTCTCTTTCTTCTTCTTTCCTTACGCAACGTTTTCATTTGTATTCAGTATAATTCATTCTTGGTCTCACCTGGCATATCACGCTAGGCGGAGCCATTCCTCGTTTCGGTTGCAATTATATTCTGTCCTATCGGTATCTGAGCCCGATCTCCTGTCTCCATCCGCGAACGTATCTGTTATGTGGGGTCCGTAAACAAAGACGTAGAGATCCAAGCAACACAATCTAAACAGGAGGCTTAGGGGTAGACCCTAAGCAAGCGAAGTATCATGGAACACTCTTGGTCGATCGGACCAAGAGATCGTAGATGTTGGACTATGGAGGAATAAAACTAATAATATTCCTTAAATACAAGATAGATAGATAGAGTTTATATTGCTTTGAAGTACAAGACTTATCGCACGCCTAACCGAGAACACAAACCGCCTAAAAACAAGACGCGACAAAAGGAAAGACAAAAGAAAGCTTTACCCGATACAAGTAAACGTCAAAACCCAAGTGTTCGCACCCGCGATGTCAAATAATCTCAACCGAAAAGTAGGAAACGGAAAGAAAATAATCAGTCTTCCTCCTCCCGGCCGTCAATGCCTTTGTACCATTCTAGTAACCTTGTATGCTTTGCAAATTCCAATATGAGATCCACCTTCAAGTTCGAGAACATCCAGTTTTCCCATGTCGCCGGACCTGGAATTTTGTCCAATAATTGTGTTCGGTATCGGGCCCATTGAGGGCATTCGAGAAGAGTGTGTTTTGATGAATTCTCCATGCCGCATTGGCATGGTTCTGGTTCGATATAGGCGGCGTGTCGATCGATTATCGTCGTCTGACACCGTATACGTGAAATAAGTTTAGCTTTCGTTAAGGTAAGCTTACTTAGCTTTGAACAGGGTTTTAGTGTTCCAGGATGATGGTAATTTATCGTGTTTGGCGTGTTCCATTCGTCCAACATCCTTTCCCGGAGTTGTTTGATTTGATTCCATCGGGCGCGTGTGTCTCCTACCTCTTGAAACAGAAGGAGGAGTGAGGCGATGCGGTGTAGGCCGGTGCCTTTTATGTTTGTTTCCTTTGCTGGGAGCAATGAAATAAGTGGTTCATGTATTGGGTGGTCGTAGGGGAGGCATAGAATTCTAGTGCCATATTTTCTTGATCGATAAGTGAAAAGATGTTCGAGTGGAGGGAGCCCAGCTTCTTTTAGTAGTCGTTCCTGTTTGGTCCATAGTGGTAGGCCCGTGACTATGCGTGCCGCTTCGTTATAAAGAGGGGTGAGGAAGCGGATGATATGATCAGCCCCTGTCCACCATGCTTCTGAGCCCCACAGTGCCGTTGGTAGGAAGGCCTGGGTGATGAGGTGATGGATGGTCTTAACTGTCGCCCCGGGTTGGGAGGCTAAGATTCTAATATGTTGCAGGGTTTGTAGGCCTTTGGCAATGGCGTTTTCGATATGTGGTCTGAAGGAAAGTGTTGGATCTATCCAAACTCCGACATATTTCAGCCGCTGTTTTGGATGGATTTGTTTCCCTGCAAGGTTGATATGATTTTGAACCTGCTGGAGTGAAGACTTAGCTGGTCGGAAGAAGATAAGGTCAGACTTTTCCGGTTCGTATTTAATGTTGAGAGGGGCGGCTCTTTTGACACGTTCTGCCATTCTCTCGTCGAGTCTCCTGGTGATAAAGCCTGAACTCTTTGACATCTGTACTAGAGCGTCGTCGTCGATATATGTTGTGTTCGTTTCTTTCTTTGAGGTCGAGGGATCCACTATAACCCCAGCGTAGATCATAAAAAGAACTGGTGAGAGGGGAGAGCCTTGGGGTAGCCCTGAACTAAATGGTTGTGGGGTTTCTAATTCATGATTGAAAAAGAATTGGAGCTTGCAGTTGGTATTGAATTCTTTACACCAATTAATTAAATATCGGGGAAAGTTTTGTTGTGTCATGATGTGGACGAGCATTTCATGGTTCACGCAGTTGAAAGCTCCTTGTATATCGTTTGTGAGGATAGCAGGTCTGTCGGGGGTGATGCCTGTGGACTTTTTCTGCAGGAGATTTTGCTGGATTGGGGTGAGGGTTCTGAGGAGTGCATCGATGGCGGAGATTGTTGGTCTTCCACCAAACTGGTCAACCGAGAGTGTTCGGAGTATGTCTCCCGACGTACAGAGCCTTTCAGCCACTATTTTTTCAAGTAGCTTACTAAAGCATTGAAGGAGAGAGATTGGACGATAGGCTTTTGCTGAGGAATAATTTGTTTTTCCTGATTTAGGGATGGGGATGCACTTGGCCACTTTCCACTGGTCTGGGTGCACTGAGTACTGTAGCATTGCGGTGAACATATCCTGAATTAATTGAGTATTTGCTTTCACCACTGCCTTAATGAAGGTATATGGTATTCCGTCAGGGCCCGTTGCCGAGTTGGCCGGGCATGAGTTCGTGGCTTTTAATAGTTCTTCGGGGGTTACTATATTAAAAGTGTCACTAAGGTCAAAAGAAGGGGATCTGATGTCTGGTAGGGGGGAGTCGGGGGACGTCCAATTTGTGGGGAAGAGTTCGGCTCTAAGAGCTTGGCACTTCCCCGCAAACGTTTCTTCATCTTGTATGTCTGGTATAATGGCTTCCTTTCTCTTTCCTGAGTTAAGGATCTTCCATATCTCGCTTCCTTTGGCCTCATTCAGGGCCTTTTCCCTTTGCTTGGATTTTGCGTCTCTTACTGCCGCTGTCCATTTCCTGTTTGCCTTCCGGAGGATTTCCTTGTCCTCTATTGACTTTGTTCTTTTTGCTCTTCGTTCAGCCTTATTGAGGGCTGTTTTGTGTTCTGCCAGTTCCAGTGTCCACCATCTTTGAGATCTTGGGTGGCCTTTGCTCATAGGAGTGACTTTGTCGATCAGTTTTTGGAGGTGTTCCAAGAAAAAGTCGACTGACTGTCTGGTGTTATTCTGGTCTTCCCATGCCTCCGTCGGGAGGTTGAAATTATTCATTAGTGACTCTAAAGCTTTCCAGTCTGTCTTATGCCAGAGCCGGTGTGGGATGTAGGGGGCCTTTGCGATATGCATCTGGACAGAGAGCTTCCCATGGTCAGATCCTGCTCCATGGGTGTTAATACTCCATCTTATATTCGAGTCCAGGATTGGTCCTTTCACAAAGGCCAAATCAATAATTGTAGGTCGATAATTGTTGCGGGGGAAGTGTGTATGTTCTCCGATTTCGTTGATTAGGTGGAGTCTCTGTCTGTCTAGCCAGCGTTTGACTCTAGTCGCGTTTGTCCGGTCTGCCCTTATTGTATTTTTGTATTCGTGGGCGAGTGGGCCGTACCATAATGTGTGGTGGCAGTTAAAATCCCCCATTGTTAGGCAGTTTTTGATAGTACTTATGGTCCTTGAGACATTGGCAAAAGGCTGGCTCTGACCTGGTGAGTATATGTTGAGGACTTGCATCCTTTCTTCTTGTATTTCGACTGTGACTGATATTATGAAATTGTCGTGTGTGAAGTGGTGTCTGGGTTTCAGATTGCAGTGTTTGCGGATGTAGGTCGCGCATTTTGAGTTATTATTCACTGGTGTGAAAAGATAAAAAAGTGTTGATTCCGGGGGCTGCCCAGAGTTGTTGTTCCATGGTTCCTGAAGTAAAAGAAACTAAACTGACGGGTCTAATTCTGCCTCCTCCACTGCTGACTTTGTTGTGAGCTCATTCCTTGCGCAATTCAGCTGTTGCGCTAGAGCGAGTGTTCATTGGTTGCGTCTAGACATTTCCCATGGGCTGGTCATTGTCTCTTGGTGCTACCGGTGCTGGCATCGGAGTTGCTGGTACTTGAATAGTGGCTTGTGGTGTCGCGGGTACCTGGGTTGCTGGTACTTGGACTTGGGCAGGGGCTTGGGGGCGGGGTTAATTGGTACGGGATTGACTGGGGCTGCTGGTGCCTCAGATTGAGGTGCGTTCCGGGTGAACCTCATTTGTGCTTTGAGGGTTGCTTTAGCTCGTTCTGGGCATGATCTGTCGATACCCTTATGGGCGCCTTTGCAGTTAAAGCATCGGATGGGGGTGTGGGTGCATCTGACGCCTCCTGGGCATGAGTTGCATGGGTGGCTGTCAGTTGAGTGGTCTCCAGCACAGTGCCCGCATCGGGGGGTTTCATGGGAGCAGTGTTCTTGTCGGTGTCCAAATTCAAGGCAGTTTCTGCATTGGGTGTCTTCGCGGATGTTAAAGAACGTTTCAAGGGTACAACGTCTGTCAAAGAGGAGTAGGGATCTGAGTCCTAGTGTCTGGAGGGTAAAGGAGCCAGGGAGTGCGATGATCATAGATGAGTGTTCCTTTCTGGCCCTGTTTTCAGGGTTGGAGATCCATCTGGGGATTTGGGCCAGCTGGAATTTCTCTCCGTAGTTGTTTCTGATCTCCGAGGCAACCAGTTGCCCGGCTTCAATTCCGTCCCCGATAGTAGTCGGGATGCCGTGTAGCAGGAATTTCGACCATTTCAAATTTGCTCTTACTTCGATGACGTCAATGCTCATCACCGAAAGCGCTTGTTGAATTTCGTATTTGTAGGCCATTACTGTTTCGGCTGAGGTATCGAATTTGGTTTCCAATACAATGTTATTGTTGAGGGTTTTCCTGGCTGTAATGAGGTGACAGTTGCCATCCGGGATGGCGGCGTTGATGTTTAGGCGGATTTTGGTGGGTTGTGCGGGGGTGGGGGCGTTGCATTCAACGATGATTTCCCTGTTTACCTTGGTGAACTCTGGTTTGAAAAGCGGGTCTGGTTTGGCGGGTTTCTTTTTCCTTTGTACGAGCTGGAAATTGTTCTGGGCTGGGTCGGCAGGGGCGGCCACGGTGGCCCAAGTGCCGGTTTTCCATCCGCGGAAAGGTGCTTGTGGTGGTGGGCGTGCTTGTGGTTGGGGTCGTGACTGGGGGAGTGCTGGTGCTGGTGCTTGTGCGCTGGGGCCTGCCTGGGGAGCTACCTGGGCTTGAGGCCTTTGTGGTTGCGCTTGTGGGCGGTGTTGAGGTGGGCGGGGTTGGGCTTGGGCTTGGGGTTGGGGTTGGGCTTGGGCTTGGGCTTGGGCTTGTGGTTGGGCTTGGGGTTGGGGTCGGGGTCTCTGGGCCTGTGTCTGTTGAATCGTGTTGACCAGGGAGCCGATTGTGGAGTGCATGTTTGTGATCATTGTCGTTTGTGCAGCGATCTGATTTTGGAGTGTCTCGACCGTTCTTTTGATTGTGCGTACATCTTCCTCAACCTGACCTAGTCTGTCAGAGGGGGACTCGATTCGGAGGGTCGCTTGTCTGATGGCCAAGGAGATGTAGTTTAAGTCGGTTTGGGTGTGAGTAGTTTGGGGAACGATGCTCGGGTAAAGGTAATCGATGCTGGGCTGGTATGGGTGGTTATAGTGATCGGGCTGCGCATAGGTAGATGCGAAGCCCTCGTTTTCCTGTTGGGCGGGTGGGGTTGGATTGAGGTTGAGGTTCTGGGTATTGTCTTCTTCTTGTGTAGAGGGGGCTTGGGTCTGGGCCCACAACGCAGAAAGTGAGGCTTGCGACATGACTGATTGTCCTGTTCACCTTGGAGTGTATAGGGTCGTTTCGGATAGATTTCTTTTCCTTCCCTTAGGGAGGTCGAGACTTGAAAATTCTTCGCTTGAAGCCAGATTTCCTAAAATTTCCTTCGCTTAAAACAACAAACGCAACCGTACGGACACCAATCAAAATGGCTCCGCCTAGTATAGTATACTAGGGTAAGCCGTGATAAGAATAAAACTGAAATAAAATAAACGTATACGATAATAATTGTTTTCGAAGTGAGGTTTACCGAGCATGCGGAATAATACAAGAGGTTGCGTGAAGAGAAAAGGAAAGGAAGAGAAACAAGACGAAGAGTGCAGACAGGACCCTTTATATAACCGAATAACCCCTGTCCGAGTCTGACTCATAACCGAACCTAATGGAAACACATAGAAACCCATATGACTCATCCTCCGACCGTTGCCACCACACTTCTCTTCACGCCACAAGACATTATTCTAATACCCGATACGACGCCATAACAGATCACGTCCCTCTCCGAGGCCTAACTCCTGGTAGGCTTAGGCTTGTTTGGATATTGCGTATGAAATGCTTCAACCAAGTTAGGCGAGTGTTCGAGGTCATTCGGTGGTTGCCAGGAGGGTTCGGGGTATCCGGTATATCGAACCAAGTATTCCACCCGGCCTCGTCGCTTCCTAGAATCCAAGATTCCTTCAACTTCCCATTCCTCCTGTCCTTCAATCTCCACTGGAGGTGGAGGCAGTTGCGGTCGCCCTGGCACAGGATCACTTTCGGCTGGGGATAGTAACGAAACATGGAAGACAGGATGAATCTTCATGGTACGTGGTAGGCTAAGTTCGTACGCATAGGGGCTAACGATTCTCTTAATCGGGTACGGTCCGATCCGTTTCCAGTCAAGTTTCTTCGACGGTCGCTTCGTATTTAGGTTCCGGGTTGTGAGGAATACTTTATCCCCCGAAGCGTATCGTGGTGCGGGTAACCGGTTGGCATTAGCCGTGTCCTCCGCTATCTTCTGCGCCCGAAACATTTCGTCCTTTAAGAATTTGAAGATGGCTTTCATGTCCCTTGCAATTCCATTCACCTGATCTTCCGCCGTGGTCTTCCCATGTTGTAAGGGGCCAAAAGTCATTCGGGGGTGTCTTCCGGTATTGGCGAAGAATGGTGAGACTTGGGTGGTTTCCGAGGAATGGTTGTTGGCCACAAACTCTGCCATCGATAACATGGATAGCCAGTCACCTTGTTGATAAGAGACATAACTCCGAAGGTACTATTCCATGACTGCATCGAACCGTTCCGTCTGACCGTCTGTTTGTGGGTGGAAGGCTGTCGAGTATTCGGGCGAAATCTCTAAGCGATCGCACAAGGCTTGCCAGAATTCAGCGGTGAATTGAGTTCCCCGATCCGATACTATGGTTTCTGGTAGGCCGTGCAGTTTCCAGACGTATTCCAAATACAGTTTGGCCGTTTCTCGAGCATTGACCTCTTTGGTGGTTGGGATCAGGTGTCTCATCTTTGTTAACCGATCGACTACCATCAGAATCGCGTTGCATCCTCCGCTCTCCGGAAGGTCTGTGACGAAGTCCATGGAAACATCTGTACATGATCCATCTGGGATGGGCTTAGGTCGCAGTACTCCGTATGGCGCGTTCCTGGTTGTTTTGCTTCGAGTGCATACTTCGCAGTTCCGAATGTATTGGTCAACATACTTTCTCATTTGCGGCCAATAGTATTCCCGACTCAATAATTCCAATGTTTTGGCCCTGCCTGGGTGTCCGGCCAATGGTTTGTCGTGATGTTCCCGAAGTAACCGTAAGCGAAGGTCACTTTCCTCCGGTACGTATAGTGCCCCCCGGTATAGGAGCCGACCGTTTTCATCCTCCGCGCACTCAGCCAAAGATATCTTCTTTGAGTGCTTGACCCCATTCCGTAATAGGGCCACGATTTTGTTTGGGAAAGTATCGATCTGGTAAGCATTCGAAAATAATTCCTCCACGGTGGACATTCCTTCAGCGGATTCATTTATCAAAGAGCCCGCGAACAAACTTAGCTTTGTATCCAAATTCTTGCTTTTCAAAACCACCTGTCTTTGATGGGCCAGTCGTTCGTCCCCCTCTTTAGGGAGGTCTCCTGGCCTCCTAGTCAAGGCATCCGATTTTCCTCCTTGCTTTCCTGGCCGAAATTGAATAACAAAATCAAAGCGTGACAGGAACTCCGACCACCGTGCTTGACGACGATTTAGTAGTTTGGTTGACATAAACTATTCCAGATTCCTATGATCCGTTAGAACTTTGGGGGGGAATCTGGATCCTTCGAGGTTGTGTCGCCAGGCTTCAAAGCATCTAATGATCGCCAATAGTTCTTTGTCGTAGATCTCGTAGTTGCATTCTGCCGGTGAGTGTCTCTTGTTGAAGAATGCCACCGGATGTAAGATCTCTTCGTCGTCACGTTGTGAGAGTACCCCCCCTGAGACATAATCGGATGCATCCGTTTCGACCGTGATTTCCCGTTCTGGATTGAAGTGTCGAAGTATCGGTGCTGTTGTGAATGCTATTTTGAGGTTTCTGAAAGCTTGATCTGCCTTTTCCGACCATTCGAACTTGACTCCCTTCTTCAACCATTCTTGTTTGCTTGCATCCTTGGTCAGAATCGTCAGTGGTGTGACTATTTTGGAAAATCCGTCAATGAATCGTCGATAAAAATTAGCGAACCCAATGAATTCCTGTACCCCTTTCACGCTTTCCGGTGTTTCCCAATTCAAGACCGCTGATATTTTCCCTGGATCCATTTCGATACCTTCCGGTGATATAATAAGGCCTAGATATTTAGTCTTCTGAACATAAAATTCGCATTCCTCTGGTCGGAGATGGGCCTTATTGATATACAGTAACTCGAGTATCTTCCGAACATGGATTTTATGTTCTGCTAAAGTTTCCGAGTAGATCAGGATGTCGTCCAAGTAAGCGGTCACGAATTGGTCCAGATGAGGACGGAGAATGTTGTTGATCCATCGTTGAAACGTAGCAGGAGCATTCGTTAGTCCAAACGGCATGACTTGGTACTCGTAGTGCCCGTAACGCGTCCGAAATGCTGTCTTCTATTCGTCCCCCTCGGCTATCCGAATCTGGTTGTATCCCCACCGTAGGTCGAGCTTTGTGTAGTATTTCGCCTTCGACAACCTCGCCCACGTTTCTTCCATTAACGGGAGAGGGTATCGATCCTTCACCGTAATTTCGATTAGACCCCGATAATCCACACATAGTCTAAGGGTTCCATCGCTTTTCTTAACAAAGATGGTTGGTGCTCCAGCCGGCGAAGTGCTATTTCGGATTACTCCTCGCGGCAGGTTCTCCTTGATGTACTCCCATAGAGCCTTGAGTTCCACTTGCGTCATGCTATACATGGGTTTACAGGGCGGTTGTTTATCCCCTTGTAGTACTATGTGGTGGTCGTAATGAATTCGGTGTAGGGGTAGTATTGACGCATCGGCTTCTTCGAATAGTGGCAGCAGGTCATGGTTTTCTGGAGGGACAATCTTACTAATATCGATTGGTGTTTGATCCAAGGCCGAGAGGTGGATTAAGTGTGCGCCTGTCTCCAGTTGTTGAACAATCCGCTGGATCTGAGCCGGAGCTTGACTGAGTCCGGAAAGATCCAACAGGTTCCATTCCGGTGCCGGTATGGAAATTCCTTGGGCCACAATCGGCTTTTTGTCGATGGAGCAGTGTTCGCAGCAAGCCGGTGAGTCGAAGATTAGCTTGTTCTTTTTTGGCCTTAGCTTGACATCATGTCTTCGCATCCATGGTATCCCCATCACAATAGGATACGATCCCAACTTCGTAACAAAACATGGTGCTTCTTCGCGATGTCCGTGTATGTAGAGATCAAGGGTAACGAAGTGAGTAATCTTGCCCGATTGAATAGGTCGTCTATCTATCACATCAACTCTTCGTGGTATTTTTAGCGGTGTCATTGCAAGGTTATGGTGGCGTGCAAAGGATTCATCTACAAACACGTATCCTGAGGCTCCGGTATCAATGAGAGCAAAGGTGGGTACAAAAGTATTTTTATTCTGAGAAACCGAGCAGGTTACTACAAATTGATTCCCATCCATTTCCTCCTCTGATACCGAACAAGTAGAGATACGCATCCTCAAAAAATCCTCAAAGGGTCCCTGGGTTATGCCACTTAAGCCAAGGACAAATCTTTTGCCGACTCATTGTCCGAGTCATTTCCTTCTACCACCTTGACTGCCGCCCCCCTCATGGTATACCTCCTTTGACCTCCACCCTGTCCCCTAGCCTGGGGACAATTCCTCACCAGATGTCCGACCCCCCCACAATAAAAACATCTTCCTTCTGCCAAGCGAGCATTTCTTTCCGTAGCAGTGGGGCGACGCCGGCCCCCCGAGAGATCCATAGGTACATCACCACCTGGTGCGTGGGATGGATGAGTAGGCGCAGGCGATGCCTGGTTCGCTGGGGCGGGAGTAGGAGCAGGAACATAGGGGCGCGAAGGGGACACCACAGCAGGTACTGTGCGTTGGGCGACAGGGTTACTGCTGCTGGTGGTAAATGGGTTTCGCTTATTCAGCCTCGCCTTAATCGCCCGTTGTCTATTGTCCAGCCGTTGTAGGAGTGTCGCGCAGCCGTCAACCGTATTGGGAGTCTCGTGATGTACCATCGCCTCCATGAGCTCAGTGCTGATTCCCTCCAGGAGGCACTCCACCCTAGTGATCTCGTCAAACCCAGACTCCGAAGCGTGTCGTTGGAACTCGGCGAAGTAATCGGAGAAGATACGGTTACGTTGGCGCATGTCCCTCAAAGCTCGGCGCGAGGTATAGACTCGGTCGGGATCCCCAAAAGCAGTGTCCAGGATCTCATAAAACCGTTCCATGGATGGCAGGTTGATGCCTTCATTTGTGGTGTAGGAGAGGAACTGACTAGCTGCGATATCTTCAAGACGACCGAAGGCATACGATAGTTTCGACTGTAGAGTTGGGAAGCGGTCAGCATTCCCCAGGAGTTTGATCTTCATTTGCTGTTTGAATAGGTGTAACCGAGCCCTGTCCTGATCGCCGCGGAAGACAGCAGGGTCCGAGAGCTTCTCAGAGCGATGGGTGGTGTTCGAAGTGGTAGCGCCAGTGATTGGGGCTGTTGCTGCATTCGGCAGGGGTTCCGGTGGGATGGCCTGCTGCTGTTGAGCCTGTTGGGCTGCGGCTAGGTCCCTTTCAAAGGCATGCCTTGCCTCCTCTCCTTGTTCGTAGGCAGCTTCGAGGTCTTGGGCATATTGAGCCAACGCTGCCCAACTTCGTTCCAGGAGGGTATACGTTTGAGTGGTCGCATGTTCCGGCTCGAATGACGCGTATTGTTCGAAGAAGGTTTGGAGTTGTTGGTTTAACTCCTCGTAGTCTATGAGGGTCGACATGGTAGGCGTTGGTCTAAAGATTGTGTTGGTTGGCGTTGGAGACGCAACCTAATGTTACGTGAGGTCCGTAAACAAAGACGTAGAGGTCCAAGGAACACAATCTACACAGGAGGCTTAGGGGTAGACCCTAAGCAAGCGAAGTATCTTGGAACACTCTTGGCCGATCAGACCAAGAGATCGTAGACGTAGAACTATTGAGGAATAAAACTAATAATATTCCTTAAATACAAGAGAGAGAGAGAGAGAGATTTTATATTGCTTAGAAGCCAAAAGGCCTATCGCACAACTATACTACCTGAACTACCACCTCCGCCGACTAACCCGAAAAGAAGAAAAACAGAAGAAACAAAAGAAGAAAACCGAAAACAAATAACGCGAGAGAAAAGGTCAACTGTTTTACCGAGGTGGGTAAGGCCGTGGGATAAAAAAGAATGAGATAGGGAAAGGGGTAAGCGAGACCAAGATCAAACCTACTGGGCATTTCCCATGTAGTGATCATTTACTACCGGTGCTGGTGCCGGTGTTGCGAGGACTTGTATGGTGGACTCTGGTGCTGGTGGAGCTGGAGTCGGGATTGGGGCCGGGGCACCTGGGGCCGGGATTACCGGAGCCACATTAATGAGTGCCGGTGCTATTTTTTGGGGTCTGCTTTCGTTGAATCTCAAGGAGGCTCTCAGGGTTGCTTTGGCCCTTTCAGGGCAAGCTCGGTCGATTGCTTTGTGGAAGCCCTTGCAGTTGTAACATCTGATGGGCGAGTGTGTGCATTTGACTCCTCCCGAGCAGGACTTGCACGGGTGGTCATTCGTTGTGTGGTCCTCTGTGCAGTGTCCGCATCGGCCTGTTTCGTGTGAGCAACGCTCCTGTCGGTGCCCGTATTCAAGGCAGTTTCTACATTGTGTGTCTTCTCGGATGTTGAGGTATGGTTCAAGGCAGCAGCGGCGGTCGAAGAGAAGAAGGGACTGAAGCCCTAGGGTTTGGATGGTGATGGAGCCTGGTAGCGCAATGATCATTGAGGAGTGTTCTTTGCCTGCTCTCTTTTCCGGTTTGGTTATCCATCGGGGGATTTGGGCGAGTTCGAATTTGTCTCCGTAGTTATTTCTAATTTCGGAGGCGACTAGTTGTCCTGCGTCGAGTCCATCCCCGATTGCTGTCGGGATGCCGTGTAGAAGGAATTTGGACCATTTTGAGTTGGCCTTGATATCGATCACGTAGATTCTCATCACGGTGAGCGCGTCTTTAATTTCGTGCTTGTATGCAAGCACTGTTTCGGCGGAGCTGTCGAACTTAGTTTCTAGAACTATGTTGTGGTTCAGGGTCTTTCGTGCCGCGATGAAGTGGCATTTGGCGTCTGGGATCCCGGCGTTGATTCTTGTTCGGATTTCAGAGGGGGTTTGGTTGCATGGGGCTTGGACAGAGGGGGCATTGCATTCCACAATGACTTCTCTATTGGTCTTAGAGAATTCAGGTTTAAAGAGTGGGTCTGCTTTCTTAGCAGCCTTCTTCCTTTGTACCACTTGGAACGTCTCTTGGTTCGGGTTGTTTGCCCGCGCCACCGTAGAGTAGGATCGGGGCAGTTGTTGCGGTGCTTGTTGTTGTTGTGGTTGTTGTTGTGGTTGTTTGGCTGTTGTGGTTGAGGTGGTTGTTGCTGTATCGTCTGCACCGGTCGGGCACGAGCGGGTGGGCGGACCGGGGCTGGAAGGGCAGGAGGTGGGGGGGGCTGGTTGGGTCTGCGGAGGAGGAGGGTTTGTGTTTCCTCGAATTGTTTGGTGGTATGTTTTGTGAGTAAGGTTTGCTCCTCCTCCATTTTCTTGATGAGGGGGTAGATGGTTTGGGCAAGTCCCTCTCGCACTAATTCAATGGCCTTGTCCTGCTTGGCGCTCTGTTCGGTGATGTATTTTGTGTGGTGGTTAATGCCCTTAACAAACTGTGCGAGGTCTCGTAGTTCTTTGAGGATCGTCTTTTGTTCGGCTTTCAATGGTTCAATGTTGGTCATTATGGCATGTCTGATGGCCCATGAAGTGTAGTTTAGGTCCATTCTGTTGTGCATGTCATTTGGGACGATGCTGGGTTCGAGATAGTCGATCCTGGGGAAATAGGGTTTCGAGTAGTCCTCTTCGGTCGCGGATACGGAAAGGGGTTCTTCTTGGGGGACTTCGTCCATATCTTGGGACTGGGTTTGGTCGAAGCGGGGGGGGGGGCCGGTGTGCCCGGAGGAGGCGTCGCCGCGAAATAGCTGGAGAGGGACGCCTGGGAACCTATCCCAGGCCCATTCCTGTTCGGTATCGGGGTGTTAGGGTGAACTCTGTTTCTTCCGAAGTCTAGACCGGCGGATCTATCGTCGTGTTCCATTTTGTGATGTTTCCTTGGTGTTTGTCTATCGCTTAAAACAACAACAACGCGACCGTGCGCCCGGAGAGTAAAATGGTTCCGCCTAGTATGATATACTAGGGCAAACCGTAACGCGAGAATAAAAAATAAAAGAAATGAAATATCCGATAGTAATAGTTGTTCGTAGCGAGTTTATGTCTTTAATACAAGAGGTTGCGTGAAGAGAAATGGAAAGGAAGAGAAACAAGACGTAGAGTGCAGACAGGACCCTTTATATAACCGAATAACCCCTGTCCAAGTCTGACTCATAACCGAACCTAATGGAAACGAATAGAAACCCATATGACTCATCATTCGACCCTTGCCACCACACTTCTCTTCACGCCACAACCCCTTATTCTAATACCCGTTAGAAAGCCATAACATCAAGAAAATATGGCACTAGAATCCTATGCCTCCCCTACGACCACCCAATACATGAACTACTTACCTCATTGCTGCCAGCAAAGGAAACAAACATAAAAGCCACCGGCCTACACCGCATCGCCTCACTCCTCCTTCCATTTCAGGAGGTGGGAGACACACGTGCCCGATGTAACCAAACAAAACAACTCCGGGAAAGGATGTTGGACGAATGGAACACGGCAAACACAATAAACTATCACCACTCCGGAACACTAAAACCCTCATCAGCAAAAAAAACGAACCGCCAAGACGAACTGTACGTTCAGACGTACCGATTCGTCTTTTGCGACCAAAACCTCGTCTTTTGCACCCATATACTCGCCTTTTGGTCGTCCCGCGGGTCCCGGAGATCCGAAATCTGACCTGTCGTCTTTTGGCGCCTAGTAGGCGTCCCAAATATGAAACCTCGTCTTTTGACGCCTAGTTCGTCTCCCAACTGCGATAGCTAGTCATTTGATGTCGCGCGGATGTGATATTCCGCCTACCGACTGGCGCTAATGCTAATAGCGCTAGCTAATGACGTCAGATTTGACTACTCCACACCCCGAGGATCCACCCACACCTCCTACCTCAACTCCTACCTCCTACTTCACCTCCTACCTCGCCTCCTACCTCGCCTCCTACCTCACCTCCTACCTCACCTCCTACCTTACCTCCTCCCTGTATCGACACCTACCTCCTGCCTGTATCGACACCTCTCGCCTGTATCGACCTCTTGCCTGTATTGACGCCTAGATACGTATTTACCTTCCTCTGCACTTCGATGCCTTTACTGACTGCGCTGCAGGCTCCAAATCATTCAGTATATTGACGCCGCTGCTGACGCTGCTGCAGACCCCGCTGGAGGCGTCAAATTCCCAGTATATTCCCAGTATACTGACGCCGCTACAGGCGCCAAATCCACACCCCAATGCAGCGAATACAGCACGATATGGACACCTACCGGGCAGCGAATACTGCAGCATATGGACACCTACCAGGCAGCGAATACTGCACCCCCGAGGCAGCGAATACTGCATCCCCCAGGCAGCTCAGCGGACAGGCAGCTCAGCGGCGAGCTCAGCGGGCAGGCAGCTCTCTGGCGAGCTCAGTGGGCAGGCAGGTCAGCTGGCAGCTCAATGCGCAGCAGGGCAGTGCCCAGGGCAGGTGTAAGCGGAGGTGGGTGGGGCAGCTGAAAATGTACATATAATTACGTAGACATGTGGATCAATATACTTGACATTCGCAGGGAACTAGTGTCCTAATCTATGTACCGATTGCCGAGTGACCTCATTCTGCCAGCGAAATGTGCTAGCGAAAGCCGTTAACCGGGCAAAAGCTACCCAGGCGTGGACCCGGTGTTCGTTTTGGGATCAAAGACGAACTCTTCTTATGACCAAAAGACAACTCCGCGACGAGAACAGGAGCGATCTTCGTATTTTCCCGTCGAGACGATGTGTTTTTGCGCCGGGGCGTATGGATGCAGGTAAGAAAACCTCTCATGCCCCTGGTGCGCCCAATTGCGTCTGGTGCGCCTGGGTACCCCCAAGCACGTCAGAGCAGACCCAATTTTTTGCTGATGCTGCCCAAAGCTAAGTAAGCTCACCCTAGCGAAAGCCAAACTTATTCCACGCATACGGTGTCAGACGACCATAATCGATCGACACGCCGCTTATATTGAACCAGAACCATGCCAATGCGGCATGGAGAATTCATCAAAACACACTCTCCTCGAATGCCCTCAATGGGCCCGATACCGAACACAATTATTGGACAAAATTCCAGGTCCGGCGACATGGGAAAACTGCATGTTTTCGAACTTGAAGGTGGATCTCATATTGGAATTTGCAAAGCATACAAGGTTACTAGAATGGTACAATGACATCGACGGTTGGGAGGAGGAAGACTGATTACTTCCTGTCCATTTCCTACTTCTCGGTTAAAATTATCTGACAACGCGGGTGCGAACACTTGGGATATCTTACGGTTACTCTTTTTATTTCGGCTACGCTTTCTTTTATCTTTCCTTTGTCGTCGCGTTTGTTTTTTAGGCGGTCTGTGGTATCGGTTAGGCGTGCGATAAGTCTTGTACTTCAAAGCAATATAAAATCTATCCATCTATCTTGTATTTAAGGAATATTATTGGTTTTATTCCTCTATAGTTCTACGTCTACGATCTCTTGGTCTGATCGGCCAAGAGAGTTTCAAGATACTTTACTTGCTTAGAGTCTACCTCTAAGCCTCCTGTTTGTTACGTGGGGTCTGTAGACAAAGACGTAAAGGTACAAGGAACACAATCTAAACAGGAGACTTAGAGGTAGACTCTAAGCAAGCGAAGTATCTTGGAACTCTCTTGACCGATCAGACCAAGAGATCGTAGACATAGAACTATAGAGGAATAAACCGAATAATATTCCTTAAATACAAGAGGTTGCGTGAAGAGAGAAGGAAAGGAAAAGAAACAAGACGTAGAGTGCAGACAGGACCCTGTATATGACCGAATAACCCCTGCCCGAGTCTGACTCATAACCGAACTAATGGAAACACATAGAAACACATATGACTCATCGTCCGACCGTTGTCACCAAACTTCTCTTCACGCCACAACACATTATTCTATTACCTGTCCGGATGCCATAACAACATCAGCAAAAAAAAAATCCTCCAAGACGAATTGTACGTCAAGATGTACTAATTCATCTTTTGTGACCAAAACCTCGTCTTTTGCTACCAAATACTAGTCTTTTGGCGCCTAGTATTCGTCTCAAATGTGACACCTTGTCTTTTGAATCCTAGTTCGTCTCCCAAATGCGATAGCTCATCTTTTGACGTCGCGCGGATGTGATATTCCGCCTATCTACTGGCACTAATGCTAATTGCGCTAGCTAATGACGTCAGATTTGACTCCACACCTCGAGGATCCGCCCACACCTCCACCTCCACCTCCACATATACACCTAGCTACCTTGCCTCCTACCTCACCTCCTACCTCACCTCCTGCCTGTATCGACACCTACCTCCTGCCTGTATCAACACCTACCTCCTGCCTATAACGGCCCGACCGCCCCCACCTGCTATGCCGTCGAGAACGTTGAGGAATCGAGTCGTTAGGTGAAGGATCGGATGGTGTCGGAAAAGGGATGGACAAGTTAGGAAGGTGTTGGGAAGATACGGTCAGCGCTAGTCGCTTCGGGTTAGGATTGCGGAAGGAAAGGATTGGGATCGGTTATGGGAATAGGTGTGGGTCGCGGGTGTGAGTCATTTGGGATTAGTCATCGTGGGATTTCTTTGGATATATATTAGGGCTCTCCTTCGCTTCGTCTATGTTTCTCTTCTCTTCTTCTTTCCTTACGCAACGTCTTCATTTGTATTCAGATTAATTGATTGCGGTCTCACCTGGCATATCACGCTAGGCGGAGCCACTCCTCGTTTCGGTTGCTATTATATTCTGTCTGATCGGTATCCGAGCACGATCTCCTGTCCCCGTCCTCGAACGTATCCTGAGTCGATTCTCGTCTCGGTACTGTTTGTTTAGTTCTAGAACCCCGCCCCGTTAGACTGCCTGCATCAGCGCCTGGATACGTATTTACCTTCTTCGGCATTTTGACGCCTTTACTGACTGCGCTGCAGGCTCCAAATCATACAGTATATCGACGCCGCTGGAGGCGTCAAATTGGGCAGTATATTGACGCCGCTGCTGACGCCGCTGCTGACGCCGCTGCAGACCCCGCTGGAGGCGTCAGTTTCACAGCATATTCGCAGTATACTGACGCCGCTGTAGGCGTCAAATCCACACCCCAATGCAGCGAATACTGCAGCAAATGGACACCTACCAGGCAGCGAATACTGCATCCCCCAGGCAGCGAATACTGCACCCCCCAGGCAGGGAATACTGAACCCTCCAGGCAGCGAATACTGCATCCCCCAGGCAGCGAATACTGCACCCCCCAGGCAGGGAATACTGCAGAATATGGACACCTACCAGGCAGCTCAGCGGCGAGCTCAGCGGACAGGAGGACAGGCAGCTCAGTGGGTAGCTCAGCGGACAGGAGGACAGGCAGCTCAGTGGGTAGCTCAGCGGACAGGAGGACAGGCAGCTCATTGGGTAGCTCAGCGGACAGGAGGACAGGCAGCTCAGCGGCGAGCTCAATGGGCAGGCAACTCAGCGGGAAGCTCAGCGGGCTGGCAGCGCAGCGGGGAGCTCAGCAGGCAGGAAGGGGTGGGGGGGGCGGGAGTGAGCGGAGGTGGGTGGGGCGTCGGCGGAGGTAGGTGGGTCGCTAGCAAATATGTACATAGAATTACGTAGACATGTAGATCAATAGATGTGACATTTGCGCGGAACTATTGTCCTAGTCTAGCCGTTTACCGGGCAAAAGGAACCCAGATGTGGACCCGGTGTTCGTTTTGGGGTCAAAAGACGACGCAATTTGGTCAAAAGACGAACTCTTTGGTCAAAGACAACGTCATTTGCCCAAAAGATGAACCCGTCTTTTGACCAAAAGACGACTCCGCGACGAGAACGGGAGAGATGTTCGTATTTTCCCGTCGAGACAATGTCTTTTTGCGCCGGGGCGTATGGATGCAGGTAAGAAAACTTCTTGTGCGCCCGGTGCGCCTAATTGCGCCTGCTTCGTCTGGGTGCGTCGAACCGAACCCAATTTTTTGCTGATGAAGCCCGCAATAAGGCATTCAGCAAAAATAACATTGCTTCTGGCTTTTGTGCTACTGCCATTTGGCCATTTAATCCCGCTGCTATCCTTGATAAGCTCTACCTACCTCAACCGACGCTTCCAAGTTCACTCGAACGATTACCACCACCCGAGAATCCAAATCATCAAAGAGCATTTGAATTATTATCCTATCAGCCTAAAACACCTACAACACCCCGTTCAATTCATACACTGTATGTAGAAGCCCTCGCAACTATCAATTCCAGCAGCCCGAGGTCGGTGAAGCAGCGGGCTCTCTTCACTAAATTGAAGACAGGCGCCGAGAAATGCGCCGCGCAGGTAGTCATGCATGAATTGGGGGGGAACATCTCCGGAATGAAATCAAAGAACTGGCATCCAAGTCCAAACCGGATAAAAGAAGACTAAATACATCGTCAGCATGTGTGTTAGAAGGAGGCGAGGTTTTGCTTGAACTTAAGCGCAAAAGGGATGAGGTCGATGAAAGGTCAACTCAAAAAAAGCGGTCGCAACTGCTAAGAAAGCAAAGAAATCCAGTGCGGGTTCTCTTGTCAATTCCAGGGCCAAACAGGTTCAGGTTACGGGTCTGCATTGTAGGTATATGTACTTTTTGTTACGTGGGGTCCGTAGACGAAGACGTAAAGATCCAAAGAACACAATCTAAAAAGGAGCCTTAGAGGTAGACTGTAAGCAAGCGAAGTATCTTGGAACTCTCTTGGCCGTCGGGACCAAGAGATCGTAACCGTTGGACTATGGAGGAATAAAACTAATAATATTCCTTAAATACAAGATGTTTGTGAAGAGAAAAGGAAAGGAAGAGAAACAAGAAGTAGAGTGCAGACAGGACCCTTTATATAACCGAATAACCCCTGTCCGAGTCTGACTCATAACCGAACCTCATGGAAACATTGTTATGGCGTCGTAACGGGTATTGGAATAATGTGTCATGGCGTGAAGAGAAGTGTGGTGGCAACGGTCGGAGGATGAGTCATATGGGTTTCTATGTGTTTCCATTAGGTTCGGTTATGAGTCAGACTCGGACAGGGGTTATTCGGTTATATAAAGGGTCCTGTCTGCACTCTACGTCTTGTTTCTCTTCCTTTCCTCTTCTCTTCACGCAACCTCTTGTATTTAAGGAATATTATTAGTTTTATTCCTCCATAGTCCAACGTCTACGATCTCTTGGTCCGATCGGCCAAGAGTGTTCCAAGATACTTCGCTTGCTTAGGGTCTACCCCTAAGCCTCCTGTTTAGATTGTGTTCCTTGGACCCTTACGTCTCCAACGCCAACCAACATAATCTTTAGACCAACGCCTATCATGTCGACCCTCATAGACTACGAGGAGTTAAACCAACAACTCCAAACATTCTTCGAACAATACGCTTCATTCGAGCCGGAACAGGCGAGCGCTCGAACATATGGCTTGCTGGAACGCAGTCGGGCAGCGTTGGCTCAATATGCCCAAGACCTCGAAGCTGCCTACGCACAAGGAGAGGAGGCAAGGCATGCCTTCGAAAGGGACCTGGCCGCAGCCCAACAGGCTCAACAGCAGCAGGCCATTCCACTGGAACCCCTGCCGAATGCAGCAACAGCCCCAATCACTGGCGCCACCACTTCGAATACTACCCATCGCTCCGAGAAACTCTCCGACCCTGCTGTCTTTCGCGGCGACCAGGACAGGGCTCGGTTACACCTATTTAAACAACAAATGAAGATCAAACTCCTAGGGAATGCCGATCGCTTCCCAACTCTACAGTCGAAACTCTCGTATGCCTTCGGTCGTCTTGAAGATATCGCAGCTAGTCAGTTCCTCTCTTACACCACAAACGAAGGCATCAACCTGCCATCCATGGAACGGTTTTATGAGATCCTGGACACTGCCTTTGGGGATCCCGACCGGGTCTATACCTCTCGCAGAGCATTGAGGGACATGCGCAAACGTAACCGTACCTTCTCCGATTACTTCGCCGAGTTCCAACGACACGCTTCGGAGTCTGGGTTTGACGAGATCACTAGGGTGGAGTGCCTCTTGGAAGGAATCAGTACTGAGCTCATGGAGGCCATGGTACATCACGTGACTCCCAATACGGTTGACGGCTGCGCGACACTCCTACAACGGCTGGACAATAGACAACGGGCGATTAAGGCGAGGCTGAATAAGCGAAACCCATTTACCACCAGCAGCAGTAACCCTGTCGCCCAACGCACAGTACCTGCTGTGGTGTCCCCTTCGCGCCCCTATGTTCCTGCTCCTACTCCCGCCCCAGCGAACCAGGCATCGCCTGCGCCTACTCATCCATCCCACGCACCAGGTGGTGATGTACCTATGGATCTCTCGGGGGGCCGGCGTCGCCTGCGCCTACTCATCCATCCCACGCACCAGGTGGTGATGTACCTATGGATCTCTCGGGGGGCCGGCGTCGCCCCACTGCTACGGAAAGAAATGCTCACTTGGCGGAAGGAAGATGTTTTTATTGTGGGGGGGTCGGACATCTGGTGAGGAATTGTCCCCAGGCTAGGGGACAGGGTGGAGGTCAAAGGAGGTATACCATGAGGGGGGCGGCAGTCAAGGTGGAAGAAAGAGATGACTCGGACAATGAGTCGGCAAAAGATTTGTCCCTGGCTTAAGTGGCATAACCCAGGGACCCTTTGAGGATTTTTCTAGGATGCGTATCTCTAGTTGTTCGGTATCAGAGGAGGAAATGGATGGGAATCAATTTGTAGTAACCTGCTCGGTTTCTCAAAATAAAAATACTTTTGTACCCACCTTTGCTCTCATTGATACCGGAGCCTCAGGATACGCGTTTGTAGATGAATCCTTTGCACGCCACCACAACCTTGCAATGAAACCCCTAGAGATACCACGACGAGTTGATGTGATAGATGGACGACCTATTCAATCAGGCAAGATTACTCACTTCGTTACCCTTGATCTCGACATACACGGACATCGCGAAGAAGCACCATGTTTTGTTACGAAGTTGGGATCGTATCCTATTGTGATGGGGATACCATGGATGCGAAGACATGATGTCAAGCTAAGGCCAAAAAAGAACAAGCTAATCTTCGACTCACCGGCTTGCTGCGAACACTGCTCTATCGACAAGAAACCTATTGTTGCGCGAGGGATTTCAATACCGGCACCGGAATGGAACCTGTTGGATCTTTCCGGACTCAATCAAGCTCCGGCTCACATCAAAAGAATCGTCCAACAGCTGGACTATGGCGCACATTTAATCCATCTCTCGGCCTTAGATCAGACACCCATCGATATTCGTAAGATCGTTCCATCCGAAAACCACGATCTACTACCACTATTTGAGGAAGCCGATGCGTCGATATTACCCCCACACCGAGTTCATTACGACCACCACATAGTACTACAAGGGGATAAACAACCACCGTTCAAACCCATGTATAGCATGACCCAAGTGGAACTCAAAGCGTTATGGGAATACATCAAAGAAAACCTTCCCCGAGGGGTAATCCGAAATAGCACTTCACCGGCTGGAGCACCCATCATCTTTGTGAAGAAAAGCGACGGAACCCTAAGGCTATGTGTGGACTATCGGGGACTGAATGAAATTACGGTGAAGGATCGATACCCTCTCCCGTTAATGGAAGAAACGTGGGCGAGGTTGTCGAAGGCGAAATACTACACAAAGCTCGACCTACGGTGGGGATACAACCAGATTCGGATAGCCGAGGGGGATGAATGGAAAACAGCATTCCGGACGCGATACGGTCACTACGATTACCAAGTCATGCCGTTTGGACTAACGAATGCTCCTGCTACGTTTCAACGATGGATCAACGACATTCTCCGTCCTCATCTGGACCAATTCGTTACCGCTTACTTGGACGATATCCTGATCTACTCGGAAACTTTGGAAGAACATAAAGTCCATGTTCGAAAGATCCTCGAGCTATTATATGCCAACAAGGCCCACCTCCGACCAGAAAAATGCGAGTTTTATGTTCAGAAAACAAAATATTTGGGGCTTATATTATCACCGGCAGGTATCGAAATGGATCCAGAGAAAATATCAGCGGTCTTGAATTGGGAAACACCGGAGAGTGTGAAAGGGGTACAGGAATTCATCGGGTTCGCTAACTTTTATCGACGATTCATTGATGGATTCTCCAAGATAGTCACACCACTGACGATTCTGACCAAGGATGCAACCAAACAAGAGTGGTTGAAGAAGGGAGTCAAATTTGAATGGTCGGAAAAGGCAGACGAAGCTTTCAAAAACCTCAAAATAGCATTCACAACGGCACCAATACTCCGACACTTCGATCCAGAACGGGAAATCACGGTCGAAACGGATGCATCCGATTATGTCTCAGGGGGGGTACTCTCACAACGTGACGATGAAGAGATCTTACATCCGGTAGCATTCTTCAACAAGAGACACTCGCCGGCAGAATGTAATTACGAGATCTACGACAAGGAACTACTAGCGATCATCCGATGTTTCGAAGCCTGGCGACACAACCTGGAAGGATCCAGATTCCCAATTAAAGTTTTGACGGATCACAGGAATCTGGAATACTTTATGTCAACCAAGCTACTAAATCGTCGTCAAGCACGTTGGTCGGAATTCCTGTCACGTTTCGATTTTGTTATTCAATTTCGGCCAGGAAAGCAAGGAGGAAAACCGGATGCCTTGACTAGGAGGACAGGAGACCTCCCTAAAGAGGGGGACGAACGACTGGCCCACCAAAGCCAGGTGGTTTTGAAAAGCAAGAATTTGGATACAAAGCTAAGTTTGTTCGCGGGTTCTTTGACAAATGAATCCGCTGAAGGAATGTCCACTCCGGAGGAATTATTTTCGAATGCTTACCAGATTGATAGTTTCCCGAACAAAATCGTGGCCCTACTACGGAATGGGGTTAAACACTCAAAGAAGATATCCTTGGCTGAATGTTCGGAGGACGAAAACGGCCGATTGTTATACCGAGGGGCACTATACATACCAGAGGAAAGTGACCTTCGCTTACGGTTACTTCGGGAACATCACGACAAACCATCAGCCGGACACCCAGGCCGGGCCAAGACATTGGAACTATTGAGCCGGGAATACTATTGGCCACAAATGAGGAAGTATGTGGACCAATACGTTCGGAACTGCGAAGTGTGCACCCGAAGCAAAACAACCAGGAACGCGCCATATGGGGTACTACGACCGATGCCCATCCCAGATGGACCATGGACAGATGTTTCCATGGACTTCTTCACAGACCTTCCGGAGAGTGGGGGGTGCAACGCGATTCTAATGGTAGTCGATCGATTAACAAAAATGAGACATCTTATACCAACCACCAAGGAGGTCGATGCTCAGGGAACGGCCAAACTTTATTTGGAATACGTTTGGAAACTGCACGGACTACCAGAAACGATAGTGTCAGATCGGGGAACCCAATTCACCGCGGAATTCTGGTAAGCCTTATGCGACCGCGTAGAGATTTCGCCCCGATACTCGACAGCCTTCCACCCACAAACTGACGGTCAAACGGAACGGTTCAACGCAGTTATGGAGCAGTACCTTCGGAGCTATGTTTCCTACCAACAAGATGACTGGCTACCCATGTTACCGATGGCGGAGTTTGCAGCGAACAACCATTCCTCGGAAACCACCCAAGTCTCACCATTCTTTGCCAATACCGGAAGACACCCACGAATGACCTTTGGCCCCCTACAACATGGGAAGACCACGGCGGAAGATCAGGCGAATGGAATCGCAAGGGATAGGAAAGCCATCTTCGAATTCTTAAAAAACGAAATGTTTCGGGCGCAGAAGATAGCGGAGGACAATGCGAATGCCAATCGGTTACCCGCACCTCGATACACTCTAGGGGATAAAGTATTCCTCGCAATGCGGAACATTAATACCAAACGGCCATCAAAGAAACTTGACTGGAAACGGATCGGACCTTACTCTATAAAAAGAATCGTCAGCCCCTATGCGTACGAACTTAGCCTACCACGTACCATGAAGATTCATCCTGTCTTCCATGTGTCGTTATTATCCTCAGCCGCAAGTGATCCTGTGCCAGGGCAACAGCAACTGCCTCCACCCCCAGTGGAGATTGAAGGACAGGAGGAATGGGAAGTTGAAGGAATCTTGGATTCGAGGAAGGGACGAGGTCGGTTGGAATACTTAGTTCGATATGCCGGATACCCCGAACCTTCCTGGCAACCACCTGATGACCTCGAACACTCGCCTGACTTGGTTGAAGACTTTCATACGCGGTATCCAAACAAGCCCAAGCCTACCAGGAGTTAGGCCTCAGAGGGGGACGTGATCTGTTATGGCGTCGTAACGGGTATTGGAATAATGTGTCGTGGCGTGAAGAGAAGTGTGGTGGCAACGGTCGGAGGATGAGTCATATGGGTTTCTATGTGTTTCCATTAGGTTCGGTTATGAGTCAGACTCGGACAGGGGTTATTCGGTTATATAAAGGGTCCTGTCTGCACTCTACGTCTTGTTTCTCTTCCTTTCCTTTTCTCTTCACGCAACCTCTTGTATTTAAGGAATATTATTAGTTTTATTCCTCCATAGTCCAACGTCTACGATCTCTTGGTCCGATCGGCCAAGAGTGTTCCAAGATACTTCGCTTGCTTAGGGTCTACCCCTAAGCCTCCTGTTTAGATTGTGTTCCTTGGACCCTTACGTCTTTGTCTACGGACCCCACGTAACAAACATATAGAAACCCATATGACTCAACCTACGACCGTTGCCACCACACTTCTCTTCACGCCAACATGCTGTGCAATGTTTTCCTGATAGGGGAATATAATTTCTTTTTCCATCGCACTCTGAACCCTTGCCTGCCACCAGGCAGGATCAGCCTTCAACCCGTGAGCGACTGTATGTACGTAGTGGATAGCATCCGAATCACACCTCCTGCTGGATAGGACGCTCTCACAACTCGGTTATAACACCCCCTTGCCCCCATACAAAATGAATCTGCTAGAAGGGATTTCACCAACCCAAACGGGAACAATCCTGATTCTTGTCAGCCCAAGTACAGAACTCTGTGGAAAACTAGGGAAGAACCCCTAACCCTGATAGTTTAGTCTCACTATAAGGAATAATCGGAAAATCTGCTATAGGGAACGAAATGGGTCCGGATATGCACGTTCCTTATAGCGAGGTGCGATTGTATCCCATAGACCGGAGCGGGTTTTGCACGAAATTTGGTGCAAAAAGCCGAACCCGCCGTAACCCCCCACTGTGACTCCGGCCCTTGATAATAGATGATATTCGAGGAATAGTATAGTTACAATATATGAAATTCAGAGAAACAATTGCGGCTAGCTACCATACAGAGTGCTACTTCACATGTTGGGCAACGCCATTGACTTTTATGTCCCCTCCCCCCCTGGGCTAGTCCCAATCTTCGCTGCCTCCTTCAACTTATATCTACACAACCAACACTCATCATATCCTTTAAAGGGCTCGGGTAGATGCTCTCCATCGCCTCTAGAAGGCGGTAGCATAGTTGAATTTGTCACATACTTCAATTTTTTGGTATTTGTTTCGGCAAAAGCTGTCGTTGTTGACTTGCGTTTTCCAATCTTCTCCCCCACTCGTGACCCCTCTAGAATAAGATCCCAAGCGACTTGTAGGCGGAACTGCTTGTGCTCGATAGGTGCAATTGTTGACAGTATATGGTATCTGTTGATAAGTATTGTGTCAAGAATTCAAAAGAACATTGGAAACCACGTCCGGAACGTTGTCAATTGGGTATCATAGTAAGTCCGATATTGATCAGCAATATCTACCCCACCCATATGGTGGTTGTAATCATTAAAAGGTGACGGAATCTCTAGCTCTTTCTGTTGATTATCTCCGAATTGGGCTAGGGCTTGTTTATTCTTTGTACTTTTTCCTCCGGGTCGTTTCCTCATTTTAACAACAGCCGATTGTTCTCCCTTCAGATGATGTATCGTAGTCATCATAGTAACCGGAGCATTATCAAACCACAGTAGAACCCCTACCCCTCTAATTACCATTCCTGCTCTAAAGTGGTAAGGAGCCTTCCCCACATCTTTCTTCGGTATTGCAAGAATTTTTGGGAAATCTTTCGAACTGGGCCTAGCCGTTCCACATGCGCCCACATCCAATCGCTCCCTTAATATCTCCAACAATGGCAGGCTGGTGTAATAATTGTCAAAATATATATGCCATATTTTCCTCCTTGGTAGCTTGCTTGCAAGAAAGTATACCACTTCTCCGGTTGATGTCAATCACTCGATAGTGGGTACAGGATCGGGCCCAGCCTGATTAGAAGTGGGATGAAAATCCCATATATAGCCATGATCTGCGAGACAATGAAACTTAAATCCACGTTCTATTGGCTTGCTGGGCATCTTATAGGTATCCAATGAGCGTCCTGTACATCTAATCATAGCCTCATCAATGCTAATATTGGTACTGGATACCCGGTAGGCTTGAGAAGATTTTCGGAATTGATCAAGCAATATGTCAATTTTTCCGTGCCAAAGGTGGCGGCCCTGTGATGTATGGGTTGGGATATCGACTGCGGATACATGTAGATAGCGCTTGACTTGCTCAAACCTAGTGAGATTCATGTATTTGGTAATAGGGTGGATTGGATGAAGTCCGTCATGTTTCCAATAATCCTCCAAAGCCGGTGACTTAAATATCCCCATATATATACAGATACCAATCCAAACCCGTAGCTCACTGGCAGATACGTCTACTCAGCTCCTGCCTGTAGCTGGCGGGTCCTCCCTCTTGGATTTCGCATATGAATTAGTGTTGGTAGCCAGAGTATCAAATAGGGCATCTGGGAAGAACAATTTGAATATTAAAATTGGGGTAACTGCCAACCCATTGAGAACAGGTGATAATCGATTGTAGACAACGTGAACAGGATAGTACTCTTTCATTGGAGTGAATTCTGGGACTGCAGGTAGTCTGTCCTGCAGTGGAGAAGGATTCTCCCCCGGCCTCAGTGCCGAGTGATTTCTCGTGATCGAGCGAATTGTTGACTTTTGGGGTTTATTGCCAACCTTCTTGACTTCTGATGGGCCTGAGGCTTCTTGATCCGAGTCTCCCATATATGATAGTGGTTTTACCCTAGGCCGCAATATTCTATCACCCATTGATACCAAGATATGTTTCTTTTTGTCAGGTGCAGTAGGTATATATTTGGGGCTTAGAAGAATCGAGATTGTGAATTTGTAAGGTTTAAGGCATAAGCTCGGAGGGGGCAGATAGAAGGGAGTTGTTGTGGAGATCAAAATAAGCCCTTAATCGTGGGAATTGGATAAAAATTGACTGAGTACTACTAAAATCACTAGGGTAGTATTTATATATCGCTGTCTGATAAAATTCTAGGTATCATACAACCATACCCAAGGTTTTTATAATCAAAAAAATTCTAAAAAAATCGAACAGAAAAGTGATGTCATTGTTTGTAATCCAAATGTAATTATGATTGTTACAGACTAGGGGTGAGGAGGGGTAAATAGCTTTTAGTTAACCACAGCATTGTCATGACACAATTTTTGCACGAAATTCCGCGCGAAATTATCACATTACGGTCCATGGGATATGGGTGTCGTTCTAGGAAAACCGTCCGCACAGCCAAATCTTTATTCCGACGAACCAAACAACCGATAAACTCTAAATTTTCATAAAGCTCAGAGGACCTTGGTGAGAGCCTAGAATTGATTTTTCTGACATTGGTTCCATAAACTGGAGCCTGTAGAGTGCGGTAGCGAGCTGGTGAGGCCTTGTTGCGTTGCCACACGTGTACCTACCTTTTCCCAGAACGACACTCATATGCTAGATGTAGGGGGCTATTCCTAACGCTAATCAGTATACTTGGCATACCGTGACTATCTGCTTGTACAGCGGTGGGTAATAAGTCATTGGACGGAACGCCACCAAAATGCGCGTTTGCAGGCAAAATCGTGGCTGGGTCATCCGATGACTTATTACCCACCGCTGTACTAGAACGAACGTCGATCATGTCACCCCGGTTAGGTGGCAACAAAGTCTAGGTAGCTATTTTCTTAGAATGAGAAGAGCGAGTCTTCCCCCCCTCCGTCATGCATAGTCAATGAGACGGTAGGAAATGTGCCCAAAGATACGTTCGGGAATGACTTAATCTGTTGGCTATTCTAGATGCCAAGTCAGCCACACCTTACATCGAGATGGTTTTCAACCGATAGTCAACGCACTAGAAGAACCCAGTGATTCCCTGACAAGTCTGTTAGTCTCGAAATTATAGAGGACTTGTCTTGCTTGATAGCTACTTGCTACGGGCGAAAACCCCCTATCCCTCGAGCTGTCTCTGCCTGTCGATCCCGTTCCTAATTGCCGGCCATGGTCTCCGAGAGTCCCTGGAACTCGGTTTTCCCGGTCCTATATACCCATGTCCTCCTATATATATATACCCCTGACCCTGTTCGACACCACTGCCCTTGCTCGATACCTTCATGACCGACGGTTGCATACATGTATGTTATGAAGTATAAATAGATACATAAATAAATATACCCTTGATGGACGCGACGCAATTCCTAAGATCTATAAAAAGATATGTCCTTCAAAGTACTCGTAGCTTTTTTTGTATAGCGTTTCCGAACACAACCAATATTACACGACATACAAAAAGGTGGATTTGGCGCTTTTTTGTATGGTATGCAATATTGGTCGTGTTCGGAAACGCTATCAAGCTACGAGTAATAGTTCGCCTACTAGTGATGTCATGCGGCTGTCAAGTCCCTTAAATTGGATCTCTGCATTGGTAATTGGTAAACGGGTGATAGGTCTTGCCGATCTCTCTAGAACCTATCGCTAAGCTAAGAGAAGTCTACGACGATGGAAGTACCGCTAAATCTCGAGTTATTCGGGGGGTTGCCAAGCTCAGCTGGTAAACTACATTTACTCTCTATTTCATGACGTTTCCGGACTGCACTGGGTCTGCATATGGGCGTAAATCGTGCGTAGCAACCATATTTTGGTGGTATGCAGACCCAGCCCAGTCCGGAAACGTCATGAAATAGAGAGTAGTTTAGATCGTGCAGAAGAGGGCTGTTTTACTGAGGATCTCTGCCTCTAAAGGTTAAGATCCTCAGCCTTTTGCCTTGGCAACCCCCGAATAAGTCAAGATTTAGCGGTAGGCGTGCGGGCCGGGCTACAGGTTCAAGAGTTTCAGCTTTTTCAGGGGTTAGGGTAAAATCATACAACTCAGAGAAAGCTTGAGATCGGTAAGTTCAACCGCAGGTCCTCTGGGCTTGGTCTTCTGCTGGAACTTACAGGGGTACCAGTAAGCTCTATATATATCAGTCGTTGATACCTTAGACTGACACTCAGTTTCTAGGCACGCATCTCCAAATTCGGACCCGCATTACAAATCACATATTTATCAAGGAGCTTGGCAACTGACAACGTCCCAAGGTCGAAGGGGTTGAATACCCAGCGGATTAATATCAGCCCCCACACCCCTTTGAGAGTGAAGAGTCAATGTAAGCATTATCTATATGGACAGCACTATCTCTAGGGTATGCTATGCTTTATATATCTGACGGAAAGCGCTTATAGAGTACACACGCCTAACGCAAACCTATAGGGCTCAGACCTTATCAGAAGGGGCGATATTGCATACGGTCCACATTCATTCCTTCGATTTGAGATACAGCGGTGAGGAGGTGATCACTAACATGCATCTAAACAGACTTTTAAGTTTCTTTTTTCTTTCGCGAATACCCTCGTTACGCAAGCGGTCCTTTAATAGCAGCCCCTGACACCTCCCACTCGCGCAACAGGCAACAACTAGCAACAGAGACCAATGTATGACATCTATGGCAAAAATATTACAGATCTCTCTCTATTTGAGTTGAACACCCGAGCAAATGAAGAGTTGTATAAAGAGTTCTATCGCAGGAATACTGCGAGCTTTTATTGGGGGCCAGAGCCCAACTATAGGGGAAGCTGGACAATCCTGAAATCAACCATCTTTACCATTGTCCTTGTTCTTTGGCGCCTGGTCAATGTGGATGTATATCCCACGGCGACAACTAGGCAAAGGGCCACTTATAAAGCGATCTGGTTAGTTTCCGCGATTATAAGCCCGGCCACGGTCTCATTGTACGCACGCCGGCAACTGCTCGAGGCCCGGGGTATCCAGAAATATTCTAGCGAGAATGCACCAGGAGGTAGAGCTCTGGAACTCGGGGATGGCACCTCAAGCGGCCACCAGCACCTCAGCACCGCACAGTTTACTAACGGCTACGCTCCTATCCCCAAGCTGGGTAATTCACCGCACGAACTTAAGATGAATGCTGCCTTCCTGCTTATATCTGGCGGCTTTGAGTACGATAAGGGTGGAGAGGGCGGTGGGTCGATAATATCCCCTTTAGAGTTTAAAAGGCTCCTTGATGAGCGGCAGTTTGGGGAGCGGTCTGAGGGCCTAGCACATATATCCGAAGCAATAACGGAAAAGGAAAAGGTGGAGACCTTCGCAAAAGTGATAATCGCTTTGCAGCTGTGTTCTACTATGGTAGAAGGTGTTGTAAGAGATTGCACCCCGTTACCGTCAACACTTCTCGAGATGCATATTAGTACTGTGCTCTGCGCCTGTGTCCTCATATGCGTTTATTGGTGGAATAAGCCGTTCGGTATTACAACCCCAGTGAAACTGAAGGTCCTGGGCTGGGATAGATGCAAGCAAATCTGGGGCGAGGGAAATGAGCGGAAGCCAAGGGATGATGATGATTGTATCCTTGGGATTTTTAGGACGCAGATGAAGGTTTTGAGAAATCCCCAGGACATCCACTATGTAGTCAACGTGGGGTCTTGGGCACTTCTATGCTTCATATCATGGGGGGTATTCTCTGACCTATTCTTCTGTACGGATATTGAGAGGTGGATGTGGAGGGTCTCCTCTAGTGGAGCAGCGTCACCACTGCTGCTGGGTTTGTCTCTAATTCAGCCGAGCGTCAAGAACAGTAGATTTTATAAGTTTTTATCTCTTTTCATTTGTTGTTTATACTTCTTGGGCTGCATATGCATGTTCATCATCGCATTGATCAGCATTCGAAACCCTCCACTCGGCGCATTCAAAGTTGTGCCATGGACTAGTTATCTCCCCAGGCTTTGATTGGTCATGTAAGCTGATTTCCTGACCTATACTCTATTCGTTCCGTAGTCCAATGTATTCCTTTCTCCGATCTCCTTGTTTGTGCGTTATGAAGTGTTACACCCTAACCAAGGTCGGCCCTGTTACGGCTCAACCACGAAGTCGGTTCAGTGACGAAGCTTTGTCACTGGGCCAGTGTATTCACAAGGTTTCATGACTGGACCGCATCCTTCTTGACTGAACCAACAATGTACACTTCCAGTCCAGTCACGAAGGACTCATCTAAAACCTAGTGCAGTCGGGAAGTACAGCGTGAGCTGCTCTAGTGATATGGCTAGTGCTTGTAGCATTCTCCCGAACACTTCATCTTTCTCGCGAATTTCTTTGATTCACCAACGCGTTTTGTACCATTGCTGGATGTGGTCCCTATCGTCAACACCATTCCATTGATCAATGGGCCGTCCCCAGTCAAAGGTTTTGTCCAGCAGAGAAAGTTAGCGAGCAGGTAAGAATAAAATGCTCTATTAGTATTTGCAGGTGTCCTCGCCATAGTTTAACTGTGAGTGCCCAGGGGTTCTAGTGTAGTGAGGCGGTCAGTTCAGTCAGAAATAGAGAAATGTATGTGGAGAATGTAGTATATTGAGCGTGATAATGGAACTAACTGATGGGGGAAAGCCCCAGTATTTATACTCAAGAAAGGTAGTACAGAAAGCCCGAGTCATAGCCATGACTAATATATCCTAAGTCATATCCTTATGACTAATACCTTATTCCAAGGACTCATGCCGAAGTCATGTGCTTACAAATGAGAATTGACGAATGCAATGAATTTGTTCCAAGCGTACCATTTTAAGACTTCCCCTCGTGAGACACAGTGAATTGTAGAAGAAAATGAAACATGCTTGCCCTTGTCTAAACTTTTACTAAGATCCGCCACATTGTCTTTTGTAGAAATGTACTCCAATTGAAATAAACCGTCCTAGTATTTTTCCCAAACAAAACGAAAGTGAACATCGATATGCTTAGACCATTTATGAAAAACTGGGTTGCGGACTAAAGAGAGAGAGCCGTTGTTGTCACCACGAAGAATAAACTGAATTTGGGTTTTCTTTCCAGTTTGCGCAGCCATATGAGTTGCCGACTAGTGTCCGAGAGTGCCATGTATTCTGCCTCTGTTGTGGGGCTGGCGACGGAGCGTTGCTTATAGGAGCGCCAGGAGATAAGAGCTTCCCCTAGCATTAATTAGCCAACGAATTATAGATCCAGCCTTGCATTTGACTGCAGGAGAGAGGGCAAATCTTCAAATTAGACCTTCACTCCTTCTAACATTTGTAGAACCACCAAATGGGGCACTTTTTCATGGGGGCTTTTTCGTACTGAAATTCGGATGCAAATATACGTTGTATAGGATTCTTGGGAATTTGGAGATAGTGTCGATGGTAAAAATAATTCATTTACTTTGGGGTTGAGTTTATTCTCTCACCAAAAACTGGGTAACGCCGATCAGTGGCAAGCAACATCTGGCTCCCCCCAAATCAACGAAAATCTATATAATGCCAAGCTACAAGGAAGCTGGATGCATCCAGCGCAAAGCCTGTGATAAAACTATCATTGCGGAAAATCAAGAGGATCGGGCTTGGTACCGATTCGACTAGACGAAGACCGGACCAGGGAGGTTTCGAGTACACCTGGATTCTGGGATCAGGATGGGCAGGTTCATGTAATGGGAAGAATAAGTAGTATTACTAGTACGTAGAGGAGAGAAAAATACGTTGGGTAAAGAAGGAAAGAAACCCCAAGAGCGAGAGACAAAACATCGTATATACGCAATCTCTACAAAGGTGTTCGTGATTTGGTTTTAATCTCAGTGTAGAGTGTGGCCCACCCATAATGTTCCCTGTGGTACATTCGCGGAGAAGATAACTTATTGTGTATAGAGGATGAAAATCTCGGGTCATTTCCCCATATTAATGTATCCTAAAAGAAGAGATGGCTTATACCTCCAGTTGCGTAACTCGTGCACTTTCACGAGTTTTCGGGATAGGCATATCTCCGCTGTCCGATAGGATAAATTTGTAGCCTGTTAACACATCGTTAGCCCACTGTATCGTGATATCTAGAGCTCTTCTATCAAGGCTGCGTAGTAGGTTATCATATAAGGGGGGGTATGGTAACTCCACCGATGTGTACTACCCCACAGCCACCAGGTATTGTGACCTCAAGCTTTATGTACCGCTTATGTCCGGTAAGTAATCATACGCGGGCGGGATTCAACCATATATTGGGTACTATACCATTGCTCTATGCTATCACCATCATCTAGTTCTTTGCATGCCTCTTGCGCGGTAAGCTATCATGCATGGGGAGGGATTATACTGTCGCCGACTAGTCTCCCGGTTCCTGAGCTCTCGGTATCCACCTTGTTGGATACATTACCACCACCACAGGTTCTTGTCTCATCCCGCGCTCTCTGTATTCGTATGATGTGATATGTTACTCCCGCTGAGCCACTATGTTTTGTTGTAAGCTATCATACACCAGGGGGTATCTTACCATCACCGACTGCTGTCGTCGTTCCAATGGCATCGTATCTGTATCTATATGTAAGCTAGCATGGATAGGGGGCAATATCACGCCGTTGACTGGTTTCCCGATTCTCTAGCTCTTCATACCCGTCCCGTAGGATGGGCTACCACCTCTGCATGTTATTGTATCATCCCGTGCTCTCCGTATTTGAATCTTAAGGTAAGCTACTACATATGGGGTGTTATATCTTGGGTATCATGTATCGCCCCTGTGTGGTAAGTTCTCATATATCAATGATGTGATATCGTGATCGCATGTTGATAGATCATTATTGCCAGGTATTGTGTTCTCTATGGACATCGTATCTATCTACCAAGACATATTACTTCCGGTGGAGTGTAAAACATCATCAATTCGGCCTAGGTGTTACATGCACATGGGTAATACACCATCTATACCGTAAATCTATAACTACACAGCCCTCTCCCCCTAAACCTCTCGTCTAAATCTCTCCTCCTAAACCTCTCCGCCGTAGCCCCTAGCCCGTAGCCCGTAACCCGTAGCCAGTACCCTGTAGCCCGTAGCCTGTAGAGCGTAGCCTGTACAAATACTATGATTTGGTTAGCCACAGCAAAGCCACGAAGAATAGTGCTAAGGGACAATATACTAGTTCATTATGAGCACTATCTGCCCTGTTCCGTCTATAATACAAGGAATATTGTCTGAAATAACATAGGGTCAGCCACGATTCAGTTATTAAGGACTCAGCGGGATATCATAGCCATATAGAGGGATAATAAAGCAAGTTAGTAATATTACACATATGTGCGTTAATCGGATCCCGGTATTAGCTAGGGATGATATAGCGATATAAGAAGCGTTGAGCTCCACAGTATTAGCAATTATGCAATGTAAAGCAAAATAATACGTCAAGCTAGATGTATATAGTATGCGAGTATGCGCCGTCGAGCTAGTGATATTCATCCTCCGGTTAGTGAGCCAAATTCTTGGAGCCCATCGAGATACCACCCCTAGGGAGGGCCATGGAATAGGCCTATAGGATATAAAGAATCTGGAGGGCGGTATGAGATATGGCTTATCTTCACTCTGCTTCAGGCCTTTGAGAGAAGGTAGCTTGCTCTCTCTCCTTGTTCGTGCGGGCCATCTTGACCCGTTGGCTAGCTTCCATAGCCTCGGCGTTGAGTTGAACTTACTGGGTGGACCTGATAATACGCCCCCTAGAGGAAATTCTGGAAGCTGCAGTCAAAGAAAGTAGGGGGAGTTGCCCTCTAACAGAGCTCTCTCTGCCACCGTTTGGGGGGGGATTCACGGTGTTGGTTTCAGTAGTGGTACGGGGGTAAAAGAGTTTTACCTGCGGCAGCTTCCCCGTAGAAGCCTTCTTTCTCTGGGGGAGCTTCCCTGCAGGAGCCCCCTTCTGACTGTAGTCGTCATCGCTCACCGCACATTCACTTAGCTCCTCTTCACAGGCTTCGTTGGTCTCCCGAAACGACCCCGCGGGAGCTTCTTCATCCTCCTCCTCCTCCTCGTCTTCGTCCACCTCCTCCACTTCCTCCTGCTCGTCCTTCTCCTCTTCCACCACTCTTGTCAACTTCTGGACACGTTGGGACGGCCCTGTGGCACCTTTGGATTTGGCTGGGGGCTTCATCTTTGGAGCAGGCTTGGCCTTCAGAGCAGCCCTGGTAGCAGTCTTTGCCCTCGGAGCAGCCCTCGGGGCAGCCTTTGGGGGTCTTCCACGCTTTTTGGTTGTACCGGCGGTAATCCCTTTACTGACCGCCGGCGGGGCAGCATCTTGGGCCATACGAGATATCTAGCCAAATGTTATAATGGGTAGAGATAGTGGAGGTTAGTCTGAGTGTATACCTTCTGGACATATTCCTCTGTGATATTCGGTTTCTGAGTCTAATAGTACCACCTTAGCTGTGTTGTGTATATGAGGGGTGGATGCTCTTTACATCTACCTAGGACTCCTCCTCAACTCTACCGTCATCATCTAGATCGTTGATCCATTCTTCGCCGGTTTCCGGTTTGATTGTAACAGATCCCTCGCTTGCCGATTTGACAAACATATCCCATTCGCCTTCGTAGAAGAGGGGGGCCCAGTTAGCCTGTCTGTTCTTCTTATACCACATAGACTGGGCCCCACGGACACCCATAGATACTGCCGCAAGCTTGAGAAATCCAGCATATCCGTCTGACGGGTTAATATTAAAGTCCTCTCCGTCAAGAACCTGGATCCTTAGGCTCGCCGATACTGCGGGGATACTGTCCTGGGATTTATATTGTACCTGTACATCTGCTTCTGACTCTGGAGTCCCTTGTATTGCGTCTTGAATATCCGCAAACTGGTGTTTACCATTATTTGTTGCGGTACCTCCACTACTACCGCCACTGCTGTTGCAATGAGCCTCGGGATCCAGATCGGAGTTCTCTGCCTGCTTACTCCGTTTCTTCTGTATGAAAGGGGGGTACACCTCTCTTCCGCTTAGTGTTATACTCAGACAAATCGTCAATAATTTGAAGTTGATCTGCCATGGCAGCATCGATACCCTTACCAACGCCTTTTCTATCTTTAGGGACCTGTTGAGTCACCACCACTTGACTAACAGAAGGCTTAGTAGCTGGCGGTCTGGCGGGTAGTGGTTGTTTTGCTAGAGATGGTGATGGAGAGGATCCCACCGGAGCCCTTACAAGAGTTTTTGTATTTTTCAAACTATTGGCATATTTCCGCTTTGATTGCTGATTATTGTGGTAGTTGTCATTGGCTATTGAGCTCATCACGTCGATTGTTAATTGCTTGTTCCACCCCCATAGTATCTTCAACCTAGGATATATCATCTGAGCCATTGGTCTAAAATGGCACTCCATTAGATTGTTTTCCTCGTAGTGTCTTATCGGGAAGTCTAACGAGGACCGTGTTAGTTCAAGGAGTAGAGTTGTAACCATCTTACACTGGCGAATAATCTCAATACGATTACGGGGAGAAGGGCAGCCCACGCGGTAGGACAGTTTCTCCGAGGCCGCCAGGTCTGTCCATAGTTTGAATGTCCACTGGGAACCTTTCTTGGTAGTATAGAAGATAGGTCTCTCATATCGATCAAGGGGCCAATCCGCAGGAACTTCGAACGGAGGCTCATGTGAAACAGTTCTAGCAATCTCTTCGGGAGTGAGGTTCCTACGAACAATAGGAACAGGTGCTCTGCGCGTTTCCCGCTCTGCACCACCGATATATGGTATTCGCTCCATGGGGATGTCGTCCGGAGGGAGGGGGTCGTCTCTAAACCCATCTGCTTGGGGACGGGAGTCCTTCGAGCTATTATCCGGAGTTTTAGGATTGGTAGATGGGTCAATCAAGTCTGTAGAGGGAGAGTCGAGATTGACACCTTGAAAACCGAGGGACTCACAATCAGAGTTCCCTGATTCCTCTACTCCCGGACTCGATGAGGGAATATGCGGCTGAGCGGATGGAGGACTATACTAACTCGACGAGAGAATATGGGGTTGAGCTAATGAAGGAGGGCTATACCTGTAGCTCTTTCTAATGGGAGTCGTGGGCTGCCTCTCCGGATTCCGTGAGCATGATGATTGAGCGGTCAGCAGGCGGCTGGGGACAGAGTCTTCAGCTTCTGTATGATTGGTTGATATTAGATGATGGTACGAGATACGAGAAATAGTGGGGTTTAATCACCGCGATGCCCCTCCAAAGGTCTAGACAACTGTAACCCTTCCCTCATCGCAAGCCTCATCTCCGCTTCATGCAGCTTCCATTGCAGCTCGCTGATTCTTTTCATTGTAGACTAGACACCGTAGACTAGAAAGGTGTATGTCTCTATGGATTAGTATAGATGCTAATATAGGAATTTGAGCAAACTCAGCCATCTAACCTTGGACGCCAGTATCTAGACAGTACCTCCGGCTAAAAAGAGAAGTTCCACCTACAAACAGAGATTCCGTCTAGGAAGAGAGATTGAGCAAGATGTGATGATTGGATGATGTTCGAGAGAAGAGAGAGGGGATTAGTTCATATGAGAAGGCGTTGAACCAAGAGATTGCTAATGGTGGGGGGTAAAGAGATGGTGAGTGGGTGATGATAGTCTTAGTGGGGTAAAGGGGGGTAGCTTGAGCGAGCCCTTCATTAAATTGAGCTCTTTTCTTTAAGGGTCCAGTGGTAGACTATCTGCATGCAAGGATATTTTATCTGTATGCGAAGATATCTGATCCCAGTCATCAATAGATAGTAAGTTGAGGCTTAAAATATATAGTATTACGTAAGTGAATGAGTTAGTAGTGCTGAATAGGCGAATCAGAAGGCAGCCCACCCACCTTAGTTGAACCTCATCTAGCTACACTACGACCAATCTCACGATACCCGATTGTAGCTAAATCTAAAATGGCTCACGGTGCCCCCCTGAAGAAGACGATAAGGACCAGGCCGTTTAAACAAAGGGCTGTGCAGATGAACACAGCTAAACTTCCTCCTCCCAATCAAATACTACCATTTATCACTAGTATATCTAGCGGTACTGGAGGACGCTGCAAAGGGCTATGCAATTGTAGGTACATTCTTTGGCGCAAACAAAGCCCCTCATGCAATCAAATCTGAAAGAGAACGAAAGAAACACCAAGAACGGATTAACGCATTTGCGCTGCTATATCCACATCTCAAAGAAAGTAGGGAGGATGATCCAGACTCAAACTCGAGATCAGCAAACCTAGTAGCCCCCCCGCTAGCCCTGTTCAGACAAAGAATAAAAACTAAACTCTATCAAGGAAAGTTACGAGACATCTTCAGATATGGAAGAGCCCCAGCCGGAGCTGGGAGTGCTGGGGGGGAAGGAGGTGGAGTGTTTTGAAGGCCATTTATATCCGGAAACGGGTATGGACGGCATGGAGCAAGATAACGGTACGGAATATTCATTTCAGAGAGGGGAAGTGCTGCTGATACCTGTTACCAGCCGGCGATATACAACTCCACCCTTGGATATCTCCTTGTCATCTCGTGGAGAATATCAACGAAGTGCCAGATGTCGACATGTATCAGTCAATCTATCCACCAATGTCAGACAAAGAGAGCGGGCAGGATGAAAATGACATCATTGAAAATCCAGAGAATTATATTTGTGGAGCTATGCAGCTGGGTTATACGAATGAGATGGACGAGATGGACGATACAGAATCAGATTGGGACGATATCATGGAGGTTTCGCGAGTACTCCCTGGGAAAAATCAACCAATTCCAGTATATCAATATTCATACGAATCAAACTAGGATGAGTATGATTACAGAGGAATGCAGACATCTATACTCCTAGTCGATGCACTATCATATGCTATACTTGATATCAAATCCTCACATAAAGTCCCACGGAGCGCTCATTCCAAATACATTAAACTTATGAAAGCTATGTTGAAGGTGGGTCCATTGGACGCAAGAACGACAATTCTGCATCTCCAGAAGAGAACAGGGATACAGTTCATCGAATACAACTGTTGTATTAACTCCTGTATGTGTTATGGGGCTTTCCCGTCATACAACAGCTGCACATACTGCGGTGAGGATAGATACCAGGACGGAAACCCTCGAAATACGTTCCAATACATACCTCTGACTCACCGCCTTAAAATGCAGTATGCAGACCCAGCAAGAGCCAGGAAACTCACTAACTACCGAGCGAGCGTTGAAGCAAGAGGTGCAGAGTCTGAAGAGGGACTAGCAGAGGATTTCTGGAACGGCAGTTTATATCGGGACCAAAGAGCCAAGGGACTCTGGAGCCAGCGTACGGATATTGGCCTATTCTTTTCCACTGATGGTGTTAGAGTATTCAAAACGAGGACAAACTTCCAAGTTTACCCTCTACTACTCATCAACCTCAATTTACCCCCCAACGAACGAGTCAAACACAAGAATATGCTACTCGCATGCGTCATTCCGGGGCCAAAAGCACCAAAGAGTCCAGACTCGTTCCTGTGGCCACCGATTCGTGAGATGAAGGACCTTGAATACGGTATTGAGGCTTGGAATGGATATCGCCAACAATTGTTTATCTTAAGGGCCCATATCGGTTTAGTTGGGGCTGATATGGTGGCTCGAGAGAAATTAATGGATATGCAAGGCTCAGGGTCGTACAAGTACTGCTACTACTGCACGTCAACCGGTATATATAACGGCTATGTATATTGTCCTTTTCACCCCCCCAACAACGCTCCAAGAGATAAGGTCAATTCCAAATGGAAGACATACAACCCTATGAATCTGCCGAACCGAAAAGATGATATATTTAGACGCCAGGCATCCCATATCACACTGAATATGGAAACCGATGACTACAAGTCTGCTACCGGCATTACCGGAATATCCATACTAAGCTGCTTGAAGTCTATTGACTTCCCACGATCCTTTACCGTCGATCTAATGCACCTATTCTTCGAAAACATTAGTGGTATAATGTTCGATCACTACCGGGGGCGATTCTTCACTCCTAAAGGGGGTCTAAGAGCCCGTGAAAGATCAGCTAAGAGTTATAACTTATCATCGGAAACAGCGGACACGGAATATAACAATGGGATGAAGATAAGGTAGAGGATGCTAGTGATTCGTCAAAAGACAATGAGGAGGATCCAGCGCACAACAAACGTCGAAGGGGCAAAGGAAGAAGTCAAAACAAGAGGCAAAAGGCATCTCACCAGCTCAAAAGAAGTAAAGCTGGAGCCAAGGAAGTCCAGATTCAGAAGTTCGAGCTCACGGATGATCCATACTGTATAAAGCCATCGCTCTGGAGACGAATCGGGCACGACATGGATAAAAGCAGGAGAACGTTCCCATCCGCCTTTGGAGAGAACATCCGGTCAATCGAGAACTTCAGTGATTATAAGGCGGCGGAGTGGTCAAACTGGACTATGATATTTGCACCAATATACCTCAAAGGGGCTCTTCCGGAAGAGAACTACCAAGAGTTTACATCCCTAGTTACCGCTATGACTGAGTCTTGCGATTACACTAACACCAAAGCCGAGAGGTTTGACGTGAGAATCCGTTTTGCGAAATTCCTAGCATACTACGAGAAGCGTTTCTACTGTTTCAAATGGGATCGCCTTCCCGCCATGCGTCCGGTATCCCATCACCTCGCACACGTGGCTGATTCTCTGGAAAGTGGTGGACCTGGTTGGGTATACTGGCAGTTTCCAATGGAGAGGCTATGCGGGTTGCTAATCTCGAAAGTAAGATCGAAAGTGAAGGCTAACCGCAACCTCTCCAACATTGTACTATTGGAAGAGCAAAAGAATCATCTAGCTTTCACATTAAAACCAGAAACACTCCTCGGCGGAGATAATGAAGCGGATGTCGAAGATAGTACAGATGACGAAGAGAACAAAGACGGCAGCGCGCAGGTGTATCAAGTATATTGCAAGATGATGAAGGGATTCTTTGATAAAGGAAACGGCATACAATATCATGATGTGGATCCCCCGGCTGAGTTTACTCTTAAAGGAGCAAAGAAGTGGCATATGTTTACGAAGCACGAATTAAAAAAGATTCGTCAATATATTCAGAGCATCATACCGCCTGATGCCCTCCTACCACAAGAGGCGACCCTTTCTTACACACATGCACGGTATTCAATAAAATACTTCAAGTCTCCGGAACGAGATGAAGGGTTTGTAGTGAGGTCCTCAATTATGCGGAAGCCGAATGAGTCTAGGAGTGCATCCTAGGTACGTTACCACCAAGAGTTTAGCGCGAGAGAGATTGCAGCACATCTACGGGTCCATGAGGAGGATAACGATGGCGATAATACTAGGAGCTCATTTGGCGAGGTACGGTTCTTCTTCCGCCTCGAACTAGAGCAAGAGTATACCGATCCAGCGTGGGGGCTTCCTAGCCATTGGGATATAGCCTTCATTGATTCCACGAAGATATATAGCGATGGGGTTCTCACATATCGTGATCCTGCCAAAGCTCGGAAGATGGAGATGATTCCAGCAGCATATATCAAGGAGCTCATTGGATCAGTGGTGAAGGGGGAAGAGGGAGTATCTAGTAAGGAGGTCGGGCCCCTTTCAATAGAAGAGAGATGTATAGGTAGATTCAGTGTGGACATAGTACAGACGCATCTCAATTAAACCGCTCCCACCAGTCGTGATCAGACCTTATTGGCTTTCCGCTATTGCGGAAAGCTCGGGAGATTGTGAATCCTCCCCAGAAAACCCACCAACTATATCAAATGAGATACGATACCAATACCACGCAATGAGAAACCTTTGAGGAACCAGCATACCCGTTACCAGGCAATAGGGATGGATGTAACGGTAATGGAAGATATACTGATACACCGAGTAGAAGCTATCACGATAGATATCCGGCAGAGGATACCAGGGAAAGAACAACCAGCAATACCCAACAGAAAAAATACAGAATATATAGATGATACGGCTTCACACAGATGATTCGACTGCTGGAGATTATATGTTACCCAAAGGAGGGAATATATAAGGGACCCTATCGTTAATATATGATTAGATACCACCACGAGACAATGAGATACCCGGGGTATGATACCTGGCAAAAATACCGAATTCATAGTCCCACGGAATATCGGGATTAGGCGGTATGATACCGAGAGAAGAGGGATACAGTATCTTGCAGAGGCAATACCAAATACAGAGCACACGCGGCGATACTAGTACTCATAGATGATTAAATACCGCAAACCATGTATACAATACCATCACAAAAGATACCCAGTAAATAAACTAAACAGAATCAGCCGTAGAGTGTACATTTCTCCAGCAGGGAAGATATAAAAACATAGACAATTAGATACCGCGAGTAATATTACCTAAAGAGAGATATAGTACCTAGTGGGTACGATACCCAAGAGAAAGGTTGCCGAATACGCTGACAAACGAGATCAAGAATAACTTGAATGTATATGATACCGGATAAGACAGATCCCGGGAATGTAGACCAAACAATATGGCGATTACATGATACGGCACCGGCAGAGGATAATAGTATATCCGGAACAACAGATAGTAAATACACATACAAAGCGATGCCAAAGACGGATGATACGGGATCGGCATTGGGCGGTATCATGCCTATGAAGATGGATACCAAATATACACGGGTCGTGGTATCGGGGTTAGACGCTATGATACGGGACAAAGGAGATACTCAAATACAAGGGAATATAACATCGGGATCGGGCGACAGCGCATCGGTACCAGGCGGTAAGATACCAGGAGAGAGAATGCCAAATATACGAGGAGTAGGGTACCGGTATGGGACAACACGGTATCGGCATTGATCAGTATGTTATCCGAGGGAATGGATACCGAATACACACGGAACACAGTGTTGGGATAAGATGATACAATGCCTAGGTGGAGAGATACCGAATTCATATAAGGTGCACAATATAACCCATAGGCGATATGATATTCCGCTGAGGGGATACAGAACAAACGGCACATAAAGTATTGCTACTAAATGATAGAATACCACAAAACGCCGATATCACGATCGCTGGAGCTCCAAATATCACGTATATAGTATTAGTTATCTTTGGCGCTCAAATTACAGTGGGATGGAGTCGTCGTCATCCCAAACTGGCGGGTAACTTAGCCCCCATACACCAAAATCGTTGTACCACAGGGTGTTGATGTTTTCTTTAATGTTGAGATTCAAAACAACAAAAATATAAAATATAGTTCGTGACTATAGATAAAGGAAGATAGGCCTTCTTCATTGATTCCGGGTACTATTGGTCATTTGAAAACTCCTGAAGAAATCGACCTACCCATTTTGTTTCTGTCCCTTCGCCTGCTGCCGGCAATGATATTAGAGACTTTGCGCAATATAGCCAGCTCTATATTTTAGTTATCTGATTGGTTAATAGTGTGATCGGCACCAATCAGGTTGTCAGAAGATGGGGCTGGCCCCATTTGCGCAAAGTCTCTAATAGGGGGCAACGCTCGCTGATGTGCCGCATCCGCTGGGGAAAAGGTAGGGGGGGCGGACAGGTCTATTTTTTTGGAAAATAAAACTCAGTATTACTTCGGCAGAAACGTGTTCACATGCAGCTAATAAGGCAAAGAAAAAAAAACTACCTAACCACTTATCACTCAGTGTTTACAGTGGTTTAGTGGTTCAGTAGTACGTCCCAGTTCAAACATTAATAATAACGAGACTGTTGGTACGGAACGGCCAGATTATGAAGCCGGTTAAACCAGTAGTGTCGTGAACCGAAACCGGTTTCCCCATTAACAATCGGTAGGTTATCGGGACTACCAAGATAGCCCAAATATTAGTCCGAGACCATGATTCAGGGTGTATATGATCATCATTATAGGAGTAGAGGCGCCAAGCACTACTGATTAGCTCATCGGCTACAGTGACGCTAGTTATCGGACCTCGACGATCGCCGAACCTATACCGGCCACTGCTTAATGCTAAATGTGGCTGGAATGGATTCGGATCTCTCAGCGCAAAGTCTCAATAATGATATTCTGTATGTACAGCGCGAGATGAAAAGTGAAGGCAGGCAACCAAAAATACACCAAAATTAACTGAAACAGAATAAAAACACACACATCCTAATTGCGATTAGGAATCAACAAGGCTTTATAGAGTAAGTCTTCGGGTATCAAATTTAATATATCTAAAAGGGCACTCTCTCAGGTCAGATATAAAGAAAGTACATGAGCTAGAAGTAGAGCAATTTCAAGATTCGGCTATGTACAGCGGGTGTTAGAAATTCATGGCTGGCGCATGCATGGCAACGGCGCCGCCCCGCAATCACAACTCCCCCGCAACTCCTCACAACCCCCGATAGCGCCCCCCCATACCGCAACGACTAGGAAGGAATGGCCAGAGTCTCTATTATAGCAGGCAATTGGAATGAGGAGGGTTGGAACTACCTATTCAGCTATTTCTGCAATCATTGGCATACCACAGTCAACCCTTTCCCATGCATGGGCAAGGTATGTGAAGACTGGTCAGGTTAAATGCACAAGCAGGACAGGGAGGCCCAAAAAAACGACAGCTAGGGATGATAGACAGCTCCATATCATTAGTAGATGCCAAAGGAAAATTGCCTATAGGCAACTCCGCCAGAATTTCGCTGTCAATATATCTGTCTCCACAATCAAGAAGAGGCTTCACACTTTTGGTGTACACAAGCACCTCATGGCTGAGAGGCCATATCTGACCCCCTATGATGCAAGGCGACGCCTGCGATGGTGCATTGCATACAGAGATTGGACTGTCGCTCATTGGAATAGGGTGGTGTGGAGCGATGAGTGTAGTGTGGTGAAATATGCAGATCCAAATGTCTCCTGGGTTTTCAGGACAGCGAAGGAGAAATGGCTTCCTGACCTAATTAAAGGCAAGAGAAAGTAAGGAGGGGTATCAAAGATGATGTGGGCATGCTTTGCAGGGGAATTGAAGGGGCCCTGTAATGGGGTTATGGTAGAGGAGGGGGGGCATCCAAATGCAGAGGCATATATCAAGACTCTTGACTTCTGCCTGCTCGATTTTTTGGAGGAGCTAAGGGAGAAGGGCATTAGGCCAATCTTCATGCAGGATAATGCTAAGGTACACACTGCCGGAATTACCACTCAATGGTTGGAGGAGAATGGGGTTGATGTTTTAGAAGACTGGCCTGCCTATTCTCCTGATCTCAACCCCATTGAACATGTTTGGGTACACCTGAAGAGGCTCTACCATAAACACTACCCCCATTTGCCATATGATACTAGATCACCTAGAGTAATTAAGCCCATCATGGAGGCAGCTCTTATCCATTGCTGGGAGTTGCTATCTGATGATTTATTTGGTAGGCTGGTTGAAAGTATGCCTAGAAGAATAGAGGCTGTAATAAAGGCAAAGGGCTGGTACACTAGGTATTAAATGTCATATATTATCTCTTTATATACTAAATAACTACTCTACAAATTTGCAGCTCTTCAAAGCATCAATTGTGGTTGTTGTGCTCATAATCGTGGTCCAGCGGGGTGTGGTCGAAGCCGTTGCCATGCGCGCCAGCCTTGAATTTCTAACACCCGCTGTACATGCCATACAAATATGTGGTCTTGGCGTGTTTTCACGACTCAACACAATAAAATCAACACAGCTCATGATAGAGGAATAATGGTTTAATTTTGAGCTGATAAGGCAATTCTTGACATGCAAGAAATAGCTTTCTCCAAACTTCGGGGATTGTTCATGATAATTGGTGGTCTAGGGCCACGTTGAAAAGGTAAAAGAGACTTTGCGCAAATGGAGCCAGCTCCATTTTCTGACAACCTGATTGGTGCCGATCACACCATTAACCAATCAGATAATAAAAATATAGAGCTGGCTCTATTTGCGCAAAGTCTCTAAAATGAGTGCCTACCTTCACTTTTCACCTCCCGTTGTAGATCCCTGCAGTTTGATTGGTCGACAGAGACAGAATTATTTAGTAAGCACACCACATCAAAACGATTGAGCGGGACCGAAGGTCCCCCATAAGAGTAGGAGGTATCAGGGGAGATGGAGGGGGCGGAAGTTCCCTCATGATTCTATGTAGAGGGAGAATTGAATTGAAAGCCCGCTCTACCCATGATCCGGAATCAACTCGCGGTCGCCAGGTGGGCCACTACTAGTATTCCGTACTAGTCTCTCTATTTCCCGGATCGCAATATTTAAGGGACCGAATCCGACTCGCAGAATAAATGAAGTAACTGTACGCCAAATCATATATATAGTACCAAATTCCGGGACTTCACTAGGATAGGGGTCATATGGCCTATATTAAACTCGATATTGATACTAGTATAGCAGCGGTGTCGATCCCATATTTATTAAGTTCAAGAGAAAGGTGCGAAGACCTCATGCTCAGCTTTTGTGCAAGGCACGCATTATGTAAGTACCCCGAAACAAAATAGCCCGGAACACCAACCCAAAAGGAAGGAAATTACCCCCCATCCTTTCGTCTAATGCATATGTTGGAATTCTTAAAATAAGTGATTCTGGAAAACAATAATGGCTACAGCCCCGATGCTATTGAAAGCAACAAAAAACGATATGAACTCCAACTTTCCAGCTAGGAGCTCTCCATCCAAGATTATTAACTAAAACATATTAGGAACATCAGTTCGTATTATATCGAGCAAAGGGAAATTACCATGATCATTATCAATGGAAAGATTAAGACTGAAGCAGTCGTAAAAATATCGCTGTTAATCAATGTCATTAGTGATCGCGATTCACCAGCTTCGATAGTAGGCGGCGGAAGCTGAGGTGAATATGGTCAGTGAATATTTATCATGGTAAAGCGGGGAGATAAAATATTTATATTACCTTATCCACCAAGACTTCCAATTTGTTGATCCTCTGTTCAATGCCATAAGATAAACGTTCGAACTCGTGGAGAATTTCTCCCCCAACTTTCGTATACCATTTGTCCGGCAAATATTCCCCCGTTACATCAGGAATGTGTTTCAAGTGTCTTTCTATAATTCCTGTCGTGCTAGCTACCATCTCGAGAAAAATGCAAAGAGTTTGGAGAGCCCATCTGTAAGGATGCTCATCGTGGAATATGATATTGTTCTCACTCTGGGGTAACATCCTCATTGTGCCCTGTGTGACTCATATCAAAAGAAGTACATGGTGTGCTAGCCGCACTAAAACTAACCTTAACAGAGATTTGCCTATCCACCTCTTCCAAAATATCGACCCACGAATCTCTGATACTCATTAGACAGATAGCAATCCACTCACAAAGTCGAGCATGATTCGTGCCATATCGAAGTCTTCGGCGGGCGGGAGCTCCGTAGATTGCCAGCAGCCAAGCCCCTCGCTTAGATATGGGCCCGGAGCGGATGCATGGCTTGAAACATTCTAGGCTGATGGAGAACTTTTGCAGCCGGATGCATTTACTGGGGTTCGCACTCGCGCTGGGTACTCCTATTTCCTCAAGGATGCAGAATGGTAGAACCATGCAAAAACACTATCAGCAGTATAAGTAGGAAGAATGGGTCTCGGCGAGGGAAATTTATACCAATTGATAGTCTTTTGAGTCATCTTCCGATCGGTAATCGAAGAATCCTTCGGCGCTCAGATGCTTCAGCATAGTATGAAAGGCGTTAGGGCCCGAAGAGAGGCCTTTTGCCGAAGACATGAGAACAGTTGTGACTGCGCTAGGTGTGAATTCCAAAACCTCAATCTCACGGCCGTGAGAATATTTCTCTGATCTCTATTTCATACCGTCAATATCCACCCATTTTCAAGAGAAAAACCTCTTCTTACAGGCTCCTTTAATCGGTTGAGAAAATTAGTATCTCCTCCCCCCTCGAATTGGTCGCATGGGTGCGACCTGAACACTGCGTTATCTCTTCCAAAGTCGCGAACACGAAATGCTTCCAATTTCTCACCCCCCGACTCACTATCGAATTTGAACTCATCAAAGTCGTGAATTACTCTGTCCGGAATTGAGCTGAGAATCCCCCCAATAGATCCATCTTGACCTAGCGATTCCTTGTAGAAGCTGTCATAATCAGCTAAGCGCTGTCTCAAGGCTTCGTCGTTCCACTTGCAAATCCATTCCTCGACGTTTTCGATCGGCTCGGGATCTATTACGATGCATATACTGATTAGCATCCATGTTTAATCCTATGATTTCTTCCATCTCCTCGTAGTGCTCTCGCTACCAAGCTGATGGTCAATAGAGATGAAAAAGGGGTGAACTAGAGATGGCTAATGAATGATACGGATGTATCCAGATTTAACGAGGTTGATGAAGGGGGGGGGGGGGGGGGGGGGCGGGAACGGATATAGAAATGTTTCATAAGGTACCTGGCACGCACATTTTCTGGAAATGTTCAAGGTGTTGATTTATATAATACTTTTCACGGGATAGTTTGTAGGGGATAGAAAGCGTTTGTAGTAGGAGTAATAAACTCCTTATGAAGGACTGAATAATGGGTAAATGAGGGATTATTCTGCACTGTTGGAGGACAGCCCTGCCAGTTTTGCCTCTGTCGGTCAAAACCCCATGGGCGGCAGTACGTACCGTCTATGGTGCACATACTTTAAAGGTGGCTGTAAGGTGAACTCTAAGGCTAATGAGAGGGCATTTCTGCTGTAATTCAATTTTGAGGGGGCATAAATGGAATACTGTTCCAGTCTTGGCGCCTTTTACATACAAAAGTCTGCAACGCCTAACTCTTATATAACCCTTGGACGGATGAAACTGTCAAATTCGCAGCCTGCCTTTTTGAGCTAATACTAGCCCAAGCAAGTATCTAACGCTCATTTTTGATTGGCTCTATGGTTATTCTCAACCATTAAGAGCAACGGGTATACCCAACTCAGTGCGTGCATGGTCCAGGCTGCGAATTTGACAATTTCATCCGTCCAAGGGATAACCTTTTAGCTAAAGTAAGTGTCAAAGATCTGGAACGAAACAAAAGTTCACCACTAGTACTACACCCTTTATTTACCGGTTTTTTAAAAATTTATTCCTGGCAAAGGTAGAGTACATACATATTTATACCTAAGCCCTCGACTTTTCGCCCAATTCTCAAGAGCGGGCGCACCATACTGCCGCATAGGCGTCCATACAAAATGTGGCAAGAATATATTACTGAGAATAGCACTGAGTAGCAGCTTCCACCATCTACTCTGAGAATCAGAATTTTCTCGCTTTTCTTTAATTTGCTCATTTGAGGATAAAAGCTCCTTGAACAAAAGTTAAGTAAGGGCGCGTTTGGGAAACCCCCAAAGCGAGAGAGCTCCGTGTTAAAAAACAGCGTTAACTGTGTTAGCGTTAACTGTGTTATCAACAGAATTCCTGAAAAGTAGGTCCTACATTTCAACTTAACAAAGACTTCCCCGTTATCTCATCCAAACGGAGTATTGGAGTGGAACGCCGAACATACTCACTTTTAACCAAACGAGTTTTACCCAAAACTCCGTTTTGATCCTCGAAAAAGGACTTTTTTAGAGTTTTTAAGGCTTTCCCGAACGCGCCATAAGCCCTTTGCCACTTCTCTCAAAACCAGAATGCAGTTCCCGCCCCCACCAGTTAATAAGTTATCTAAGAGCTACTAATGAGTGGCTTTTGGTGATCTGAGTTATAGTTTCGCATCGAAAATGATAGAATTTTACCTGCTGACCTTATAATCTGCTATGTATCGAACTACTCTTTATTTCATGACGTTTCCGGACTGGACTGGGTCTGCATACCACCAAAATATGGTTGTTATGCACGATTTACGCCCATATGCAGACCCAGTCCAGTCCGGAAACGTCATGAGATAAAGAGTACTCGTAATTTTCTAACGTTTCCGAACTGGACTGGGTCTGCATACCACCAGAATCTAGTTGCCAAGCACGATTTATACCCATATGCAGACCCAGTTCAGTTCGGAAACGTTAGAAAATTACGAGTAGAGGTTTTTGAATATGCACGTAGGTCTGCCGAGAGCTGTTCCTTCCATATAAGGTACTGATCGAACTAAAGTTAAAACAAGAAATACCTACAAACAGTCCCTTTTGGTGTAAGATTGCCAAGGCTGCAGAACACCAGATTTTGAGCAGGTCTCGACCGACCAGGCGATAACGGAGGCTGTAGTTGCTGCGCGCCAACACATTGCAGGCTGTCTTCTCATCACAATTTTGGCGAAACGTAAACTGATAGTACCTACCGCTAAATCCCGCGTTATTCGGGGGGTTGCCAAGGCCGCCTGCTAAACTAGATTTAGTTTAGATTCTGCAGAAGAGGGCTGTTTTCTTGCAGATCACTTCCTCTACTTTTTGCCATGGCAACCCCCCGAATAACTCGGGATTTAGTGGTATTGTATGAGGGGATGATGATCTAGTCTAAGTGTTTATGATGGACTAAGGGCCCGTTTGGAAGCAGGCCCAACCGGCAAATTTGTATGGTAACGGGGGAACTCCGTTTCATTTATTTCACAACTCCATTTACAAGAAATATTGCCAATTTTCAACCTCCGCTAGGGCTTTGAAATGGAGTTTTTGAAAAGTTGGTATTACCTGCAGCGCTCAAAAGACACTTTGCGCCGGGGGGTCCGGAGTCTTTTTTGACAGACTTGGCATTAATTGGCCAAGTAATTATAGGTCCAGCTGTGGATTTGACTCCCGGCTGAGGGTCTAATCATGAAATTTGACCTCCACTTTTTCCAACTACTGCTGTATAACTAAATGAGGGTCCTTTTCTATGTAGACTGCTTTGTTATAAAATTCAGATGAAAATAAAACACTCAGAAATTTAGCGATGGTATTGATGGCGGAATAAATTCATGTTCTATCCCTTCCGTCGTTTTCAAGGAATTCTATTTTAACCAAGGTAGGCGATAGTATTACTACAGTAGGGTTAACGGTTTCGATATCACCACTTTGGGTACTTTCATTACTCCTCCAAGGCTAGCTGTGGGGTATGTGACCTGTATCAACCTCTTCTGGTAGTTGTTCTTTCCTGCTTTGGACGATCACCAGCGCCAAAAACCCGTGAAAATTCTGGACAAACGAAGGGATGGGGTTGCATTCTCACTCTCACCAAAAACTGGGTACGCTGATCAGTGGCAAACAGCATCTGGCTCCATTTTGACTCCCAGGAGGTCCGGAGTCAAAAATTCAAAATATCTATCAATCATATCAGAACCAAGACAAGTCAAGACAATCACGGGACGGGAACACAAGAATCAGCCCCCAAAACTGGAGTGCCGCGACATTGATTTTGCTTACTAACAAGTACAAATTACATACCAAGAGTGGTCTCGGACTACCCAAAGTTCTTTTTTTAACCATACAAGCGACATTGTCCCAGCCGAAATATTTTTGTAACAAAGAATAATTTTTAAACCCCGAGTAGATAGAATAATAGATCAGGTAAAACTAAGTAGATCCATCTAGTAACATTAAAAGTATATATGGTAGTTGAGAAGTTACATAAGCGGTCATAGTTGACATTTCCGAACTAGGTACTCCGTAACAAGGCTTCCCAACCATATGTACTCCGGAGTAAGTTCTTATCGCCTTGGCAGCGTTGCAGGCTAGCTCGGTGAATATTTTCACGCTAAATGCGGGACAAGCGGGGTGATGTGGCATGCCTATCGTCTGGTAGGCCGAGCCTGCTCAGAATCTGGTTCTCTATGACATATAGGATCCTGGTATAACTGTCCCCATCAGCTTTTGCGGTAACACGGGCACATACGTTGTGGTGCATGGCGTCGGCTATGCCTCACAGTAGCATAAAAGGAAACATAATCAGGGACAAATAATCGGTGTGGGCAACGGGAGGAAATGTGGCTAGAAGACGTAAACTTAGGGCCCGTTTGGTTATGAAATTCCGTTATGCAACGACTCCGTTAAACGAGTGCAAGCGGAGATTTTTGAAAACGGAGTTTGGGTTTCCCAAACAGCAGTGTAGATATTTTTGGTGGGTTTTAAAAGACCCTTTGCGCAAAAGACTCCAGCTCCAAATTCTGGTAACCTGATTGGCGCCGATCCTCCCATTAACCAGTAGAATTTACAGCCAGCTCTATCTGCGCAAAGGGTCTAATAATGGGTGATACTATGCATTGACAGTGGTGTGGGATAAGCCCAAGATAGAGTACTCGCGCGGCCGAGTTCCAACTTAATCACATGACCTATGAGCAGCGCAAAAACCTGTTATATAGCATCACGTGAGTAAGTCGGAACGAGTATGTGGTAGATAAGTGAGAAGACATCTTGGCAGCGTGGTGTCTTCTAACCTATCCCTGATACCAAGTATGGGGAACAACAGATCCTAAGCGACCCATCTTTTCCCGGATAGACGCACGCCTTCCAACACAGTACTATACCTTTCTCATCCTACAATAAAGAGTTCACGGGGTTCGAGAGGCTCAGTTCACCGAATAACCTCATGGCCGACCCACTTTCCATCGTGGGCCTCATTCTCACCACTCAAGGCATCATAAAACTATGCCTAAGACAATACAAAATAATGAGTGATTGCACTGGAGAGGCTCGCAACCTACGAGAGGACCTGGAGGAGATGGAGATACTTCTTGGTGCTATCCAGAGCACCTTGGAGCCCGATTTGCCGGCAAGACTGGACGAGCTGAGTATGATACTCATAACACTCAGTGCTCTCAGGGAAACGGAGTCTGACACTGTTCTGAAGATAATTTTCAACAAGAAATTATTCGACATTTACGTACGTATCTAGAAAAGATTTCTGAGGTTCTCAAGGGCTTTCCCGCAGACACAAATCTATCTCTATGGACCAAATATAAATGGGGTGCTGCAAGGTCGTCTGTCGCAAGTATTAAAGAGCAGATGCTGGAATGCCAAGGCAAGCTTCAAATATCTCTCACGCTTCGAATAAAACAAGACACAAATTTGCTTCCAGATATGCAGTAAGTCCTTCTCTAGATACATTTGTTGCAAACGAGGACAACATCTAAGTCTGGTAATAGATCCACTGGGCTGGAAACCAGAGATAAAGTAAACGCCGAAGCTGAAGGTGATATCCCAGTCCAACCTCCATGGTACGGTATCTAGACTTAACTACGTGAAGAAAAAAATCGAAAAGCCACTTTAGACTGGTTTTTCGCGGACATCGCTGGAGGGAGGCATCAGGAGGTTAGGGACAGGAGAGAGAAAGATACAGGAAAATGGTTTTTCGAGATGGAAGATTTTGGAAAATGGATAAATCGAGAAATCTCTTGGCTGGAGTGCCGGGGAAGGCGTGAGTCTTATGTCTAGGATTGATTAGCAGATGTGTACCGACTAACTTACTTGGTGAAACTGGGTAGCTGGGGTTGGTAAAACGTTTATGATGTGAGTTGAATTACTCATTGTATTATACACTCCCTTGTATTATTATATCCGGCCGTTTTGCTCACTACTAACTGTCCAACAGGTCAAACGTAATCGATTACGTCTCCGATACGTTTGGAGAGGACCACGAATCCTCACAAATGGGTATTGCGTTTGTCTACTTTAACTATAAGGACCAAAAAGAACAAGAGCCAAGCTGGATATTTCGGAATATTCTACGGCAGCTTTTGACTCGGCGTGCTACAATACCAGAGAAATCGAAAGCGCTGTACAAACGTTACTCAAGGGGATGTCGAGGTCCTAACCTGGATGAGTTGAAGCAAGCAATAGTGGAATGCGCTTGTGAATTCCGGTGTACGTGGCTTCTTTTCGACGCTTTGGACGAATGCACAGATAATCACCGGGACGACATTGTTTCGGCGCTTCAGTCCTTCAACAATATTCAAAGTCCTGTGCAGATTTTCTTTACGTGTAGGCCACACACCGTGGACCTACAACAAAATTGTAATATGGGAGTCATTGACTTGACTGCGCGCGAGAAGGATATTGAGACTGTTGTTCTGAGTAGAATGAAGAAATCGATCCGCTGGAGCAAAGTTCTGCCGGACAGCACGGTTGAGAAAATTGTCAAAGCAGTGGTCAAGCGATCCGATGGGATGTGCGTCCCACCAACAGCGATAGATATTGTAGCAAACAGTTGCTGATATAACACTACTCAGGTTCTTTCTTGCGGCATGTCTTGTCAATCACATTCTCCGGGCGCGCAATATCGAGGACATAATGAATTCTATTCACGATATGCCTAAAGATCTTTCCGAATATTTCAGGGTCACTATGAACAGGATACGCGAGTGCACCTCCCTTAAGGATAAAGAGTTGGCCTTGGATATTATCACGTGGACCATTCACGCAGCTCGACCGTTTAACATAGAGGAATTACGGATCATGCTAGCGTTCGAAAAGCGGTATGAATTGCCCAAGGAGAGAGATGAGATAATAGGAGTTTGTCTTGGACTCGTGTCCGTTGAAGGAACTGACCATATATGCCGATTGACCCATCAGACACTTCAGGAGTATTTTGATAATGTGAAAGAAGAGAATGATTACATTAGGCAGAGAGCAAAAATGATCGTCAAGGCAAGCCTGCACTTCATATCTTACTATTCGCCTACACTCTCTATGGAGGATGAGGACCAAGCACCTGAGTTCAGACTGTATGAGTATGCGGTGTGTAATTGGGGCCCTCATTTAAAAGCAACCCCAACAATCGATAGAGACCTTTACTCATTTATCATGAGCTGTTTTCGGAAGCAAAGAGGAAAGCTAGGGATTGCTATGAGGATTGCTATGATGATGGCTACAGGGGAATCGGAAGATGCGACTTACTTCGATGATCCTGCCGGTCTTCTTGCTGGGCATCTTGCCGTGCCTCATGCCGGGCCCATTCATGCAGCGGCGTTCTGGGGTATAACAGCACTCGCGGAAATATTAATCCGAGAAGGATGCGATCTAAACCCGATTGATAGCTGTGGGCGGACTCCCCTCTCGTGGGCAGCTGAGAAAGGGTTTACGGAGATTGTTAAAGCCCTAACAACCGCTGGGCTTACAGATACAGCACTGAACGTAAGATGCGGCAACTACGGACGGACACCCCTTTGCTCCGCCTCCGAGAATGGGCACGTTGAAGTGGTCAAGGTCTTGATCGATGCGGGAGCAGATGTGAACCTGGCGTCAGAAAACGGGCAAACACCAATCTCCTGGGCGGCGGAAAAAGGTTTTGAGAAGGTTGTTAGCACCCTTGCAAAAAGAGAAGGAATTGATGTCAATTTCCGAGATAGAGCTGGGCGTTCCCCCTTGTCATGGGCTGTCTATATGGAGCATGAGGCGGTAGTAAGGTTGTTGGTCGATTGCAAGGCGGTGGACTTAAACCACGACGTTGGAGTTTGGCCAGAGTGGGATGGCGGTTGCAGATCCCCTGCTACGATTCTCGATATTATTAAAGAAGCTCGGTCAAAGCGTAGTCAGCTAGAAATATCATTTGACCGCCTAGCAAACCTGGATATACCTCCGGAGCCTGCCCAAGCACCACCAAGCGGGAGGGTCCTCAGCTCCGCCACCTGCATATCCCTTCAACTTCGTCACCTGGAAATCTCAGCAGATTGGATGGTTATCATGAGCTTCTGGGCTGTTTCCTTGTTTTCTGTTGTTCTGGCCTATTTTGCTTCGTTCCTGTATATGTGCTGCCGCGGCTACGGGGCCGTAGGTTGGGGAACCTGATCGAGAGATTCTCTCGAGTAGATGGGGTTTTATTTCTAGCGACCTTGTTTTCTGGATTAAGGCTTCGAGTTAAGCAAGACTGCGTAGTATCAATTTCATTATAAGGAAGCAATGTAGACAAAAAGAGATACATGTATAGCGGTCGTTCATCTGAGGGTTTTTGACATTTCCCGTTCTGGCTTAAATAATGTTCACGTGCTACATAGCTGGCAGCTGCCCGCCCTACTATATTACTTATGTTAATGAATCACTACTTCACTATTGTGAAGTGTACGGAAAGGTGCTCGGAAATGAAACAAACTTTCCTTTATAAACGAATCTTTTCATACGGGGAAACAAACCCCGAAATGGTGCTTAAGTGCAACTTAACACCTTAATAAACACACTACACTCAGAAAATAAAGGATAAACAGAGCTTTGGTGTTGGACTTGTAGAATTGCGACTGTACAGGCCACGTTGCCGGCTGTTTTCTATAGTTCTCTAGAGCCTCATCCAAATCGATCACGAAACTGAACCGATGATGAACACAAGCAGCATGTACAGAGTACTGGCAGGGAACTTCTTTCATCTTCTCCCACCTACCTCCACCTCCCCTTCAGCTCCCCTCAACCTGCCTCCACCACCCACCACCCACCACCCACCACCCACCGCCCACCTCCCCATCTCCCACACCGTCCACCTCGCCCTCTACTACCCCGTTCACCTCCACCTCTAGATCCTGTCCACTTTCCCCTCTACCACCCGTCCACCTCCCCCTCTACCAACCTATCCACCTCCCCATCTAGACCCGTCCACTCCCCCCTCTACCACCAGTCCATCGCTACCTCTACCACCCCGTCCACCGTGATGTCTACCGCTCCGTACACCTCCCATCGACCGCCCCGTCTACCTCTCACTACCCCCATCCACCGCCATCCCCACCACCCCCTCTCCCTCTTCCCTTTTCCGTCGAATCACCCCTTCCGCAGCCATAAACCCACCGCCCACCCCCCCCTCTACCACCCTATCCACCTCGCCAGTTACACCCCCATCCACTTGCCCCTCCACCTCCCATCCACCTCCCCCTCCACCCCCCATCCACCGCCTCCTTTAAGACTGTCCTTTTCCACCAAATCTCCCCCTCCAGCGCCCTCCACCCCTGCCCAACACCAAACACTCTCATACATCAGGAAAATTACGTAACAGCCGGTTTGAGCTGCGCCCCCTTTCCATTATAGTCACCACTCCTTATCCTCTTGCTGCCGGACAAGCAGATGCCCGAAAATCTCTTACCTGCTGTATGGATGCATTGAGTTCCGGCCGAACGCGATTTTGCGCGCACACCACATACAAATTCGCAACGCCCCATACAAATTCGCAATGCCTCGCAAGCCCCCATCCAAATCCGCAACCATACAAATCCGCAAAAAGTCCGCAACCGCGCGCAAGGCCCACCCCAGCACCCTCCCCGCCACAAGCGCGCACCTCCACAGCCCGCACCTCCACCACCGCCTCCCCCGCCACCAAATCTAGCACCTCCACACGCAGCAAATCGACACCTCGGCCACTGCCAAATCATGCTCTAAATAGGCTCTAAATAGGCAGTAATTCTGCACTGAATACGTCACCACACGGCAGGTGATTGCCAACCCCTTCCACCAAATAGAGACAGCCCCCCTTCCGCCGCCGCGGCCTGCAGCATGGCCGGCGCCTACATGGAATTAAGCTCCAACTCGGCGGATAAGTACAGGTATTTACCTCCGCACCAGGTACCCCCCCTCCCCCCCACCGGCCGGAGAGGCCGGGTGATATCTCATGTTCCTGGTTGATCCGAGTGATATTCCCTGACTAGGCATATAATTGACTAGGGTTAGTTAGGGTTACAGGTCAGCATTTCTGCAAACACCGCCTGCAGAGATGTGATCTGGGAATTGCGCTCAAGGGATGTGATTATTTGGCAGGGCAGGCTGGATTTGGCCACCTCCCCGACACCGCAGTTCAATACTTGCGCGTCGTTTCTTTGAGGCGGTTTTATAGGTATTTCCCCTCCCCCACTGATCCACGGACACACTACGTAAACCCTAATAAACTTTAAACAGCGTACAGATGTGCCTGAACTATATCTAATCAAAACGGTAGGTTCTACGAAGGATGTGTCTACCCTACCTTTATCGTCTAGAGCACCCATTACACACCCACTGTTATGGCGTCGTGGCAGGTATTCGAATAATGTGTTGTGGCGTGAAGAGAAGTGTGGTGGCAACGGTCGGAGGATGAGTCATATGGGTTTCTATATGTTTCCATTAGGTTCGGTTATGAGTGAGACTCGGACAGGGATTATTCGGTTATATAAAGGGTCCTGTCTGCACTCTACGTCTTGTTTCTCTTTCTTTCCTTTTCTCTTCACGCAACCTCTTGTATTTAAGGAATACTATTAGTTTATTCCTCCATAGTCCAACGTTTACGATCTCTTGGTCCGATCGGCCAAGAGTGTTCCAAGATACTTCGCTTGCTTAGAGTCTACCTCTAAGCCTCCTGTTTATATTGTGTTGCTTGGACCTCTACGTCTTTGTCTTCGGACCCCACGTAACATTAGGTTGCGTCTCCAACGCCAACCAACACAACCTTTAGACCAACGCCTACCATGTCGACCCTCATAGACTACGAGGAGTTAAATCAACAACTCCAAACCTTCTTCGAACAATACTCGTCATTCGAGCCGGAACACGCGAGCGCCCAAACATATGGCTTGCTGGAACGCAGTCGGGCAGCGTTGGCTCAATACGCCCAAGACCTCGAAGCTGCCTACGCACAAGGAGAGGAGGCAAGGCATGCCTTCGAAAGGGACCTGGCCGCAGCCCAACAGGCTCAACAGCAGCAGGCCATCCCACCGGAACCCCTGCCGATTGCAGCAACAGCCCCAATCACTGGCGCTACCACTTCGAACCTGACCCATCGATCCGAGAAGCTCTCCGACCCTGCAGTCTTTCGCGGCGACCAGGACAGGGCTCGGTTACACCTACTCAAACAACAAATGAAGATCAAACTCCTGGGGAATGCCGATCGCTTCCCAACTCTACAGTCGAAACTATCGTATGCCTTCGGTCGTCTGGAGGATATCGCAGCTAGTCAGTTCCTCTCATACACCACAAATGAAGGCATCAACCTGCCATCCATGGAACGGTTTTATGAGATCCTGGACACTGCTTTTGGGGATCCCGACCGAGTCTATACCTCTCGCCGAGCATTGAGGGATATGCGCCAACGTAACCGTACCTTCACCGATTACTTCGCCGAGTTCCGACGACACGCTTCGGAGTCTGGATTTGACGAGATCACTAGGGTGGAGTGCCTCCTGGATTGAATAAGCACTGAGCTCATGGAGGCCATGGTACATCATGAGACTCCCAATACGGTTGATGGCTGCTCGACACTTCTACAACGGCTGGACAATAGGCAACGGGCGATTAAGGCGAGGCTAAATAAGCGAAACCCATTTACCACCAGCAGCAGTAACCCTGCATCAGCAAAAAAAACATCCTCCAAGACGAATTGTACGTCTAGACGTACTAATTGGTCTTTTGTGTCCAAAATTTAGTCTTTTGTTACCAAATACTCGTCTTTTGGTCGTCCCGCGCTTCCTGTTACGTGGGGTCCGAAGACAAAGACGTAGAGGTCCAAGCAACACAATATAAACAGGAGGCTTAGAGGTAGACTCTAAGCAAGCGAAGTATCTTGGAACACTCTTGGCCGATCGGACCAATAGATCGTAAACGTTGGACTATGGAGGAATAAACTAATAGTATTCCTTAAATACAAGAGGTTGCGTGAAGAGAAAAGGAAAGAAAGAGAAACAAGACGTAGAGTGCAGACAGGACCCTTTATATAACCGAATAATCCCTGTCCGAGTCTCACTCATAACCGAACCTAATGGAAACATATAGAAACCCATATGACTCATCCTCCGACCGTTGCCACCACACTTCTCTTCACGCCACAACACATTATTCTAACACTCGTTACGACGCCATAACAGATCACGTCCCCCTCCGAGGCCTAACTCCTGGTAGGCTTAGGCTTGTTTGGATATCGCTTATGGAAGTCTTCAACCAAGTCAGGCGAGTGTTCGAGGTCATCAGGTGGTTGCCAAGAAGGTTCAGGGTATCCGGTATAGCGAACTAAGTATTCCAACCGACCTCGTCGCTTCCTAGAATCCAAGATTCCTTCAACTTCCCATTCCTCTTGTCCTTCAATCTCCACTGGGGGTGGAGGCAGTTGCTGTTGCCCTGGCACAGGATCACTTGCGGCTGGGGATAATAAGGAAACATGGAAGACAGGATGAATCTTCATGGTACGTGGTAGGCTTAGTTCGTACGCATAGAGGCTAACGATCCTTTTGATAGAGTAAGGTCCGATCCGTTTCCAGTCAAGTTTCTTCGATAGCCGTTTGGTATTAATGTTTTTTGTTGCGAGGAATACCTTAACCCCCAGCGTATATCGAGGTGCGGGTAACCGGTTGATATTAGCATTGTCCTCCGCTATCTTCTACGCCCGAAACATTTCGTCTTTTAAGAATTCGAAGATGGCTTTCATATCCCTTGCGATTCCATTTGCCTGATCTTCTTTGAATGTTTAACCCCATTCCGTAGTAGGGTCACGATTTTGTTCGGGAAACTATCAATCTGGTAAGCATTCGAAAATAATTCCTCCACAGTGGACATTCCTTCAGCGGATTCATTTGTCAAAGAACCCGCGAACAAACTTAGCTTTGTGTCCAAATTCTTGCTTTTCAAAACCACCTGGCTTTGGTGGGCTAGTCTTTCATCCCCCTCTTTAGGGAGGTCTCCTGGCCTCCTAGTCAAAGCATCCGGTTTTCCTCCTTGCTTTCCTGGGCGAAACTGAATAACAAAATCAAAACGTGATAGGAATTCCGACCAACGTGCTTGACGACGATTTAGTAGCTTAGTTGACATAAAGTATTCCAAATTCCTATGATCCGTTAGAACTTTGATTGGGAATCTGGATCCTTCGAGGTTGTGTCGCCAGGCTTCGAAACATCGAATGATCGCTAATAGTTCTTTGTCGTAGATCTCATAGTTGCATTCTGCCGGCGAGTGTCTTTTGTTGAAGAATGCTACCGGATGTAAGATCTCTTCGTCGTCACGTTGTGAGAGTACCCCTCCTGAAACATAATCGGACGCATCAGTCTCGACAGTAATTTCTCGCTCTGGATCGAAGTGTCGAAGTATCGGTGCCGTCGTGAACGCTATTTTGAGGTTTCTGAAAGCTTGATCTGCCTTTTCCGACCATTCGAATTTGATTCCCTTTTTTAACCATTCTTGTTTGGTTGCATCCTTGGTCAGAATCGTCAGTGGTGTGACTATCTTGGGGAATCCGTCAATGAATCGTCGATAAAAGTTAGCGAACCCGATGAATTCCTGTACCCCTTTCACGCTTTCCGGCGTTTCCCAATTCAAGACCGCTGATATTTTCTCTGGATCCATTTCGATCCCTTCCGGTGATAGTATGAGGCCCAGGTACTTCGTCTTTTGAACATAAAACTCACATTTTTCTGGTCGGAGGTGGGCCTTGTTGGCATACAATAGCTCGAGTATCTTCCGAACAAGAACTTTATGTTCCTCCAACGTTTCCGAGTAGATTAGGATATCGTCTAAGTAAGCGGTAACAAATTGGTCCAGATGAGGACGGAGAATGTCGTTGATCCATCGTTGAAACGTAGCAGGAGCATTTGTTAGTCCGAACGGCATGACTTGGTACTCGTAGTGACCGTAACGCGTCCGGAATGCGGTTTTCCATTCGTCCCCTTCAGCTATCCGAATCTGGTTGTATCCCCACCGTAGGTCAAGCTTTGTGTAGTATTTAGCTTTCGACAATCTCGCCCATGTTTCTTCCATTAATGGGAGGGGGTATCGATCCTTCACCGTAATTTCGTTCAGTCCCCGATAGTCCACACATAGCCTGAGGGTTCCGTCGCTTTTCTTAACAAAGATGATGGGTGCTCCAGCCGGAGAAGTACTATTCCGGATTACTCCTCGCGGAAGGTTTTCCTTGATATATTCCCATAGAGCCTTGAGTTCCACCTGTGTCATGCTATACATGGGTTTAAAAGGCGGTTGTCTATCCCCTTGTAGTACTATATGGTGGTCGTAATAGATTCGGTGTGGGGGTAATATCGACGCATCGGCTTCTTCAAATAGTGGTAGCAGGTCATGATTTTCCGAGGGAACAATCTTCCGAATGTCGATTGGTGTCTGATCCAGTGCCGAGAGATGGATTAAGTGTGCGCCGGTCTCCAGCTGTTGAATGATCTGTTGGATCTGAGCCGGAGCTTGATTGAGTCCGGAAAGGTCCAACAGGTTCCATTCCGGTGCCGGTATTGAAATCCCTCGCGCAACAATAGGTTTTTTGTCGATAGAGCAGTGTTCGCAGCAAGCCGGTGAGTCGAATATTAGCTTGTTCTTTTTAGGCCTTAGCTTCACATCATGTCTTCGCATCCATGGTATCCCCATCACAATAGGATACGATCCCAACTTTGTAACAAAGCATGGTATTTCTTCGCGATGTCCGTGTATGTCGAGATCAAGGGTAACGAAATGAGTAATCTTGCCTGATTGAATAGGTCGTCCATCTATCACATCAACTCGTCTTGGTATCTTTAGGGGTGTCATCGCGAGGTTGTGGTGGCGTGCAAAGGATTCATCTACAAACGCGTATCCTGAGGCTCCGGTATCAATGAGAGCAAAGGTGGGTACAAAAGTATTTTTATTCTGAGAAACCGAGCAGGTTACTACAAATTGATTCCCATCCATTTCCTCCTCTGATACCGAACAAGTAGAGATACGCATCCTAGAAAAATCCTCAAAGGGTCCCTAGGTTATGCCACTTAAGCCAGGGACGAATCTTTTGCCGACTCATTGTCCGAGTCGTTTCCTTCCTCCACCTTGATTGCTGCCCCCCTCATGGTATATCTTCTTTGACCTCCGCCCTGTCCCCTAGACTGAGGGCAATTCCTCACCAGATGTCCAACCCCCCCACAATAAAAACATCTTCCTTCCGCCAAGCGAGCATTTCTTTCCGTAGCAGTGGGGCGACGCCGGCCCCCCGAGAGATCCATAGGTACATCACCACCTGGTGCGTGCGATGGATGAGTAGGCGCAGGCGATGCCTGGTTTGCTGGAGCGGGAGTAGGAGCAGGAACATAGGGTCGCGACGGGGATACCACAGCAGGTACTGTGCGTTGGGCGACAGGGTTACTGCTGCTGGTGGTAAATGGGTTTCGCTTATTCAGCCTCGCCTTAATTGCCCGTTGTCTATTGTCCAATCGTTGTAGGAGTGTCGCGCAGCCGTCAACAGTATTGGGAGTCTCGTGATGTACCATGGCCTCCATGAGCTCAGTGCTGATTCCTTCCAGGAGGCACTCCACCCTAGTGATCTCGTCAAACCCAGACTCCGAAGCATGTCGTTGGAACTCGGCGAAGTAATCGGAGAAGGTACGGTTACGTTGGCGCATGTCCCTCAGTGCTCGGCGAGAGGTATAGACTCGGTCGGGATCCCCAAAAGCAGTGTCCAGGATCTCATAAAACCGTTCCATGGATGGCAGGTTCATGCCTTCGTTTGTGGTGTAGGCGAGGAACTGACTAGCTGCGATATCTTCAAGACGACCGAAGGCATACGAGAGTTTCGACTGTAGAGTTGGGAAGCGATCGGCATTCCCCAGGAGTTTAATCTTCATTTGTTGTTTAAAGAGGTGTAACCGAGCCCTGTCCTGGTCGCCTCGAAAGACAGCAGGGTCGGAGAGTTTCTCGGAGCGATGGGTAGTATTCGAAGTGGTGGCGCCAGTGATTGGGGCTGTTGCTGCATTCGGCAGGGGTTCCAGTGGGATGGCCTGCTGCTGTTGAGCCTGTTGGGCTGCGGCCAGGTCCCTTTCGAAGGCATGCCTTGCCTCCTCTCCTTGTGCGTAGGCAGCTTCGAGGTCTTGGGCGTATTGAGCCAACGCTGCCCGACTGCGTTCCAGCAAGCCATATGTTTGGGCGCTCGCGTGTTCCGGCTCGAATGACGAGTATTGTTCGAAGAAGGTTTGGAGTTGTTGATTTAACTCCTCGTAGTCTATGAGGGTCGACATGGTAGGCGTTGGTCTAAAGGCTGTGTTGGTTGGCGTTGGAGACGCAACCTAATGTTACGTGGGGTCCGAAGACAAAGACGTAGAGGTCCAAGCAACACAATATAAACAGGAGGCTTAGAGGTAGACTCTAAGCAAGCGAAGTATCTTGGAACACTCTTGGCCGATCGGACCAAGAGATCGTAAACGTTGGACTATGGAGGAATAAACTAATAGTATTCCTTAAATACAAGAGGTTGCGTGAAGAGAAAAGGAAAGGAAGAGAAACAAGATGTAGAGTGCAGACAAGACCCTTTATATAACCGAATAACCCCTGTCCGAGTCTGACTCATAACCGAACCTAATGGAAACACATAGAAACCCATATGACTCATCCTCCGACCGTTGCCACCACACTTCTCTTCACGCCACAACACATTATTCTAACACTCGTTACGACACCATAACACTTCCTGGGACTCCAAAAAATGACACGTCGTCTTTTGGCACCTAGTATCCGTCCCAAATGTGACACCTCGTCTTTTGAAGCCTACTTCGTCTCCCAAATGCGATAGCTCGTCTTTTGACGTCGCGCGGATGTGATATTCCGCCTATGTACTGGCGCTAATGCTAATAGCGCTAGCTAATGACGTCAGGTTTGACTCCTCCACACCTCGAGGATCCACCCACACCTCCACCTCCACCTCCACATATACACCTAGCTACCTCGCCTTTCACCTCGCCTCCTACCTCACATCCTACCTCCTACCTCACCTCCTACCTCACCTCCTACCTGTATCGACGCCTACCTCCTACCTGTATCCAACTCCTGCCTGTATCGATGCCTACCTCATACCTGTATCGACCTCCTGCCTGTATTGACGCCTAGATACGTATTTACCTTCCTCTGCATTTTGACGCGTTTACCCACTGCGCTGCAGGCTCCAAATCATGCAGTATATCGACGCCGCTGGACGCATCAAATTCGGCAGTATATGGACGCCGCTGGAGGCGTCAAATTCCCAGTATATTGACGATTATGCTGACTGCGGTGCAGGTAAATACCCCAGTATATTGACTCCGCTGCTGACGCCGCTGCTGACGCCGCTGGCACCGCTGCTGACGCCGCTGGAGGCGTCAAATTCCCAGTATATTCGCGATTATACTGACTCCGCTGCAGGTAAATACCCCATTATATACAGGCCGCTGCTGACTCCGCTGCTGACGCCGCTGCAGGCGTCAAATACCCAGTATATTGAGGGTATACTGACTCCGCTGCAGGTAAATACCCCAGTATATTGACTCCGCTGCTGACTCCGATGTTGACGCCGCTGGAGGCGTCAAATTCCCAGTATATTGACGGTATGCTGATGCCGCTGCAGGCTCCAAATTGACAGCTACCAGTCACCAATACTGCACCAAATGGACACCCCCAGGCAGCGAATACTGCAGCTACCAGTCACCAATCCTGCACTATTTAGACACCCCCAGGCAGCGAATACTGCAGCTACCAGTCGCCGAATACTTCACCAAATGGACACCCCCCAGGCAGCGAATACTGCAGCTCAGCGGCGAGCTCAGCGGGCAGGCAGCTCTGTTGCGAGCTCAGCGGGCAGGCAGCTCTGTTGCGAGCTCAGCGGACAGGCAGCTCAGCGGGGAGCTCAGCGGGCAGGCAGCTCAGCGGCGAGCTCAGCGGGCAGGCAGCTCTGTGGCGAGCTCAGCGGACAGGCAGCTCTCTGGCGAGCTCGGCGGGCAGGAGGTCAGGCAGCTAAGTGGGTACCTCAGCGGGCAGGCAGCTCAGCGGCGAGCTCAGCGGGCAGGCAGCTCATCGGGGAGCTCAGCGGGCTGGCAGCGCAGCGGGGAGCTCAGCGGGCAGGAAGGAAGGGGGGGGCAGGAGTGAGCGGAGGTGGGTGGGGCTTCGGCGGAGGTAGGTGCGTCGCTAGCAAATATGTACATAGTATTACGTAGACATGTGGATCAATAAACGTGACATTTGCGCGGAACTATTGTCCTAGTCCAGCCGTTTACCGGGCAAAAGCTACCCAGGTGTGGACCCGGTGTTCGTTTTGGGGTCAAAGACGAAGCCATTTGGTCAAAAGACGAACTCTTTGGTCAAAGACGACGTCATTTGCCCAAAAGACGAACCCGTCTTTTGACCAAAAGACGACTCCGCGACGAGAACGGGAGAGATATTCGTATTTTCCCGTCGAGATGATGTCTTTTGCGCCGGGGCGTATTGTTACGTGGGGTCCGAAGACAAAGACGTAGAGGTCCAAGCAACACAATAGAAACAGGAGGCTTAGAGGTACACTCTAAGCAAGTGAAGTATCTTGGAACACTCTTGGCCGATCGGACCAAGAGATCGTAAACGTTGGACTATGGAGGAATAAAACTAATAATATTCCTTAAATACAAGAAGAAGAAGAAGAAGAACCTTATATTGCTTTGAAGTACAAGACTTATCGCACGCCGAACCGACCACCTAACAAAAAGGAAACGAACCGGAAAAACACACAAACAAGAACAACGCGAACAAGAACAAGAACAAAAACAAGAGCGAAGCGAGAACGAACAAGAAACGAAAACCGAAACCGGAACAAGAACAAGAGCAAGGCGACCACGATCAGTAAAGCAAACGCGACCGAGGAAAACCCAACAACAAGGAAAAATATCATATCTCAGCGGGCTCGAGCGCTGGATCCGTCATGTACGTAAGGAAAGCAGATAGGGAGGGGCTCTCCCTATTCCCCCATCCAATCATTCTCTTCTATCCCCTTCTTCCAGGTCCGCCTCCTCCTCCGACTCGTACCATTCCGAAAGTTTTGTCTCTTTTGCAAATTGTAGAATAAGATCCGTTTTTAAGTTCGTAAACATCCAGTTTTCCCAGGTCATTGCTCCGGGGATTTTTTCTATGAGGGGGGCCCGGAATTGAGCCCATGCTGGACACTCCAGGAGTGTGTGTTTGGCTGAGTTTTCCATCCCGCATTGGCATGGTTCGGGATCTATATAGGCTGCGTGCTTATCGATTTGGGTGGTTTGACATCGAATTCGAAAAAATTTTCTCGCTTGAATACGTGTGAGCTTCGCGAGTTTAGGAGGGGGTCAGAAATCGCCCCGGTGATGATAATTGGGAATCAATGTCGTGTTGCATTCTTCCAGCAGCTGATCACGTAGCAGTTTGTTTTGGTTATATTTATCTCTTACGTTCCCTGGAATTTGAAACGGGAGTAAAAGGGAAGCGATTCGGTGGAGGCCTGTTCCTTTGATATTTGTTTCTCGATGTTGGGTAAGCTCAATCAAAGTCTCGTTATTAGGGTGAGTCGCGTCGGCACAAAGTATTCTGGTACCGTATTTTCTTGATTGGTACGTAAAGAGGTGTTCAAGAGGGGGTAGGCCTGCTTCACGGAGGAGTTTTGTTGTCTTAGTCCATCGTGGTAGGCCGGTGATGACTCTGGCAGCTTCGTTATAAATTGGTCGCAGGGATCTTGTAATGTGGTCTGCTCCAGTCCACCATGCTTCGGATCCATAGAGGAGGCTTGGGAGGAGGCCTTGGGTTATTATATGGTGAATTGTTTTAACTGTTATACCCGGGAGGCGGGCCGTGTTTCTGATCTGATTGAGGGCTTTAAGGCCTTTTGCGATCGCTGCTTCGATGTGGGGCCGGAAGGAGAGGATGGGATCTATCCAAACTCCTACATACTTTACCCTTTCTTTAGGGAACATGATAGTGTTATCCACTTTGACCGGCAATCGCGGTTGTTGGATGGATGATGTGGTGGGGCGGAAAAAGATCAGGTCAGACTTATCTGGTTCGTATTTAATGTGGAGGGGTTCCGCTTTCCCTATTCTCTCTCTCATTTGTTCTTCCATTCTCTTGACTATGAAACCTGGTGTTTTGGATATTTGGACCAGTGCATCATCATCGATATATGTGGTGTCCATTTCTCTTAAGTTTTCTGCTGGGTCTAGTATTACTCCGGCGTAGATCATGAAGAGTACCGGGGACATGGGGCTGCCTTGAGGGACCCCGGATTCGTATGGTCGTGGTTCTTCAAGTTCGTGATTGAACTGAAATTGAAGTTTTCTTCCAGTGTTAAATTCCCTACACCATTCCGTTAGGTAGGAGGGGAATTTCTGTTGGCGCATAATCATTTCAAGGAGTGAATGATCTACACAATTGAAAGCTCCCTGTATGTCATTGGTTAGGATGGCTGGCCTGTCCCGGGGTACTCCGGGGGTTTTTTTGCGGAGGAGGTTTTGTTGGATTGGCGTCAGGGTTCTTAGGAGGGCGTCGATTGCTGAGATCGTTGGTCTTCCTCCAAATTGATTCATTGAGAGTGTCCCTAGGATTTCTCCAGAGGTGCAGAGTCTTTGTGCTACTATTTTTTCCAGGACTTTGCTAAAACATTGTAACAGTGAGATAGGCCGATAGGCTTTTGCCTCGTGATAGTTTGCTTTGCCAGGTTTTGGGATTAGGATGCATTTTGCTAGCTTCCATTCTGCTGGCTGTACTCCGTGGCGAAGCATGGCCGAGAACATGTCTTGAATTAGGGTTGGATTTGCCCTGATTATTGCTCTGATAAAGGTGTAGGGGATGCCATCCGGGCCAGTTGCCGAATGCGCTGGGCAGGGATTAATTGCCTTTTCAAGTTCTTCGGGGGTGACTATATCAAAGGTGTCACTAAGGTCAAAAGAGGGGGGTCTAATGTTTAGGGGGGGTTGCTCGGGGGACGTCCGTTTTGTGGGGAAGAGGTGGGCTCTTAGAGCTTGGCACTTCCCCGCAAACGTTTCTTCACCTTGTATAGTTGGTATGATTGTGTCTTTCCTCCTTCCTGCATTCAGGATTCTCCAGACCTCACTACCTTTCGCTTCGATCATTGTTTTCTCTCGTTGATTTGCTTTGGCTTCCCGGATCTTTGCGGTCCATTCCCTGCATGCTTTCCGGTGCTCTTCCACGTGTTTGGGATTTTTTGTATTTCTTGCTTTTCTTTCTGCAGTGTTTACTTTTGACTTCATCAGTTTCATCTCCTCTGACCACCAGGAGTTGGCTCTAACTCCTTCTCTGGAGAGTGGCGTAACTATGTTGATAGTTGCTTTGACCAGTTCGAGGAAGAATTCGACAGTTTGCTCGGTGTGTTCCTTGGTCTCCCATGCTTCCGCAGGGAAGGAAAGGTTCGTCATGTGGTTATTCAGTAGCGTCCAGTCTGTTTGTCGCCACAGTCGTCTTGGTATGAAAGGTGGTTTTTCCAGGTGTAGATGGACAGAGGTTCTTCCGTGATCGGAGCCGGCTCCATATGGTTCGGTGCTCCATCGTAGATTATGGTCGAGGATTGGGCCTTTAACAAATGTGAGGTCGATGATGGTGGGCCTTTTCCCTCCATCTCTAGGAAAGTGTGTGAAGACTCCTGGTTCGTTTAAGAGGCTCAATTTTTGTCGGGTTATCCATCTCTTTACCCGAGCTCCGTTGGTGCGGTCTGCCCGGATATTGTTTTTATAGTCGTGTGCGGTTACTCCGTACCATATTTGGTGGTGGCAGTTGAAGTCTCCCATCACTAGGCAGTCATCCAGAGTCTGGATTGTATTAGATATTAGGGCGAAGGGTCCACTCCGTCCTGGCGAGTAGATATTCAGGATTTGTATTCTTTTGTTCTGGATTTCTACCGTAACTGATACTATAAAATTGTCATGTGTGTAATGGTGTTTGGGTTTGAGGTTTGCGTGCTTGCGGATGTATGTTGCACATTTTGTATTGATGTTGCTAGCGGTAAAGAGGTAAAATAAATCTGATTCTGGTGGGTGTCCTTGTTCTGAAATCCATGGTTCTTGTAATAATAGGAAATACACGCTGCTGTCCGTTTCTGCTTCTTCCACCGCCGCCTTGGTGGTTGATTCGCTCTGTGCACAGTTAAGCTGATGTGCGAGCGCAGTGGTTCGGGGTCTAGGCATTATTCGTCATGGGTTGGTCTTCTTGAGGAGCGGGCGTGGCTGCAACTTGTACCACTGCGATGGGGGCGGTAGCTGGTACCTGGATTACTCGAGATGGGTCTTGGGCGGGCGCTGGGGGGGGGGCGGTTTCCTTTCCTTTGTTTAGAAATCGGCGCTTAACCCTTTCTGGGCATGCTGGGTCGGAGGCTTTATGAATTCCTTTGCAGTTCAGGCATCTGATCGGGGTATGGGTGCATCTGTACCCTCCCTGACATTCGTTACATGGGTGAGAGCTGGTGAGATGATCTCCGGCACAGTGGCCGCACTTCTCGTCGTTGTTGCACTTTTCTTGCCGATGGCCATATTCTAGGCACTTCGAGCACTGGGTGTCTGGGAAGGTGGGGAGGAAGGCCTCAAGGTAGCAGTTTCGGTTGAAGAGGGATAGGAATTTAACTCCGAGGGTTTCCTTTGTGATCTGTCCTGGGAGCGCGATGACCATTGACGAGTGTGTCTTCTCCGTGCGAGCCTCTGCTCTGGAGATCCAGCGGGGAATTTGGGCAAGCTGGAAGTTTTCTCCGTAGTTGCTTCTGATCTCGGATGCCACTAGTTGTCCTGCCTCGATGCCTTCGCCAATTGTTGTGGGGATGCCATGGAGGAGGAACTTTGACCATCTGGAGTTCGCCCGGATATTTGCGACCGGTACTTGTAGGGTAAGGAGGGCTTCCTCGATTTCTTTTGCGTATTCCATTGCTTTGGTTGCTGGGGTTACAAACTTGGTTTCGAGGATGAAGTTATCTTTAGCAGTTTTCCTTGCTGAGATGAAATGGCAGGACTCGTCCTGGATTCTTGCGTTGACTAGGTTCCTGATCTCGGTAGGGTTGACGTCAGAGGGGGCAGTGGTTTCAATAATGATTTCTCTATTGATCTTGGTGAACTCTGGCTTGCATAGGGGGTCCGCTTTTGGTTTTGCGGGCTTCTTTCTTCGTTCGATGAGCTGGAAGTTCGTCTGGGCGGGGTTGGCTGCCGCAGCCGTGGTGGCCCAGGTGCCAGCTTTCCACCCGCGGAAAGGGGCTTGTGCTTGGGGAGGTGCTTGTGGTGCTTGAGGGGGTCCTGCTTGGGGGGCCTGCGGAGCTGACTGGGGCGCTGCCCTGGGAATTATTTGGGGAACTGCTGGGGGGGACATTCTTTGTCTCTGCGGTTGTTGTGGCTGTGGTTGTGGTTGAGGTTGAGGCTGAGCTTGTTGGTGCTGTTGGTGCTGTTGGTGCTGTTGATGGCCTCCTTGTCGTTGGGTTTGTTGAAGCGTGTTGACGAGGGAGCCGATTGTTGAGTGCATGCTAGTGATCATTGTCGTTTGTGCTGCGATTTGGTGTTTGAGAGTTTCCACTGTTCTCTTAATCGTCATTGTGTCTTCTTCGACTTGGCCCAACCTGTCGGAGGGTGATTCGATCCGTAGTGTTGCCTGTCTGATTGCGCAGGAGATATAGTTTAAGTCTTCCTGGTTGTGGGTGGTCTGGGGCACGATGCTTGGGTGGAGGTAGTCCCTGCTGGGCTGGTACGGTTCATTGTAGTGCTGGGGTTGAGCATACGTGGAAGCGAATTCCTGCTCCTGTTGTTCTTCCGCTGGGATGCTCTGTGGGGGAGCAGGTGTCCCTTGGGTTTGGGTGCTGGTCCACATGCTTGAGAGTGAAGCTTGCGACATGACTGAGTGTGCTGATCTCCTCGGGGCGTAGAGAGTTGTTTCGGATAAATTTCTCTTCCTTCCTTTCGGGAGGTCGAGGCTTGAAAATTCTTCGCTTGAAGCCAGATTTGCAAAAAGTTTCCATCGCTTAAACCAACAAACGCGACCGTATGGTCAAAAGATAAAATGGCTCAGCCTAGTATAGTATACTAGGGGAGACCGTAGCAAAAATAAAAACTAAAATAAAATAAACGTATCCAATAATAATTGTTTTCGAAGCGAGGTTTACCGAGCGTGCGGAAATACAAGAGGTTGCGTGAAGAGAAAAGGAAAGGAAGAGAAACAAGACGTAGAGTGCAGACAGGACCCTTTATATAACTGAATAACCCCTGTCCGAGTCTGACTCATAACCGAACCTAATGGAAACGCATAGAAACCCATATGACTCATCCTCCTATCGTTGCCACCACACTTCTCTTCACGCCACAACACATTATTCTAATACCTGCCACGACGCCATAACACGTATGGATACAGGTAAGAAAACTTCTGGGGCGCCTGGTACGCCCAATGGCGCTGGGTGCGCCTGGATACGCCTATGGTCGTTGGGTCGAACCCAATTTTTTGCTGATGTATATACCTATATTATATTCAATTAGCGAGTGAAAGACGATTTGTAGTGTTAGAATTAATACAATCACGGTTTTGAATGCTCTTCAAAGCAGTGCCCACTAAAGCAAAGAGTAGTATGCCTGGTCAAAACAGGGGGCTGAAAGGTAATACGCGGTGTGTCGGGGATGCGCCAGGTTTAACAAGCAATATGGGGTGCCTGTAGAGGTCAGCAGTGCTCCAGGAGGAGTCAGGAGTGCTCCAGGAGCAGTAGGAAGTGTTCCAGAATCATTAGCGATATGCTCAGGAGTCGTCAGAGAGCTTCAGGAACAGTCAAAAGCGCTTCAGGAGGCGTTGGAGGACTCCAGGAAGGGTTGGAGGAGTCTAGGAGTGTCCAGGAGATATGTAGTAGTGTCAAGTGAGCGAGCGCTCTGTCGAGATAGCGTCGGGCGAGAGAACGTTCCGTCGAGATAGCGTCAATCGAGAGAACGTTCCATTGAGATAGCGTCAGGCAATAGAACGTTCCGTCGAGATAGCGTCTGGCGAGAGAGCGATCTGTTGGGGTAAGGTAATGGGTGTCGGGGCGCGCTGAATCACTAGTATCTGCCTGGGCGCACTCGGAGCACTAGTGCGTGCCAGGGCAGAATGCTTTATACCAGAGCGCGCCAGGAGCATTCTGCTGCTTCTCTGGAGAGGCAGTTTGTCTACCGAGCGCCCGGAGCGCCCTGAGGGCCCAGAGCATCTAGCGGAGGATCCGGACTTGCTTATGAATGTCTTTTTGCGCTGGGGTGTATTGAAAACTTCTGATGCACCTGGTGCGCCTGGTGCGCCTGGATACGCCTAGGGTTGTCGGGACGAACCCAAATTTTTGCTGATGAAATGGCTACAGCACCCTATCAAACTTTGTGGGAAGTCATACATTTTACACCAAAAATGCCAAGTTGTAGCGGCGTAGCGCGATGAAGGAAGAAGTTCGGGAAGGAGGAGGATTAGTAATCGGACTCTCTTTGGTTCGGTTCGTTTGGGAATTAGTCATGTCTAGGTTTCTTTCTATGGGTTTCTGTTACACAGATGAGTCATTGGGTTTGGAAAGGATATATATATGGCAGTAATTTCCCTTTGTCTTTTCTTATTTCTCTCCTTATCCGAACTTCCTGTTATATTGGAATACATGCTATTGTTTGGTTTTGTTTCCTCGCGCAACGGTCTAACCTGGTATATCATATCAGGCGGAACCATTAAGCCTCTACGAACTCAAGTTGTATAATCTCTCGGTTGTGCCCCTTGTTCCCAGTCCTAGTCCCGCTCTTGCTTCGTGCAACGTTAAGCGTTCTGATCTTGTTTCTGTTCGTTTCTTTCGGTATTCTATCGTTAGGAACCTTCGTCTAGCATCAATCGGTATCAAGCCCGATATCATCTAACCCTGACCCTAATCCCGCATGAGCTGAAGAGTTTTTACCCACGTGTCTCTGACTCAGTTTCTACCGTTCTTTAACTGAGAACCCCAATACACATTATTTTTCTCCTCCGAGTCGACCCGTAACACACGTTTCAATCTGGCCCTCAACCACCAATTCAGGTAGATATTATCTGAGAACTGGAAGACCATATATTTTGTATATAAATAATGACTTTATCAGCTGAAAATTAGAATATTATATTCCTAGCACGAGCTGTATTTGTTTTGGTCCGTTGAGTTGCAGAAAATACGCTAAGACTAGGTATTTGTATAAGATGTAGCCAAATCTTCAGATTGCTCCACTTTTAGCTCCTGTACTTTGTTCTACACCTGAGTTGAGATAGTGCCCTTTCGGATATATTTAACTTAATAGCCAATATTTCATCCCTTAAAGCCCTATTCATTCCTATGGCAATTATCTTGTGGGTGGTGGTTGCGTTTGGACCAGGTTTTGGTGTGGTTTGGTTGACTTTCCACGACTTTTCATATGGCGCTATACAATTATTATATATGTCAATATGTAGTCATATATAGGCTGTTCTAGGCCAATGATTCTTCGTATAAATAAGGGCTTAATAATATGCCCCTTGTGTTATTGTTATGCGAGCAAATTAAAAAAGTCAATAGTCTTCAGAATTTGACATTATTTATTTCTATTTATTATCTATTATTTATTTTCAACAGTGACTCTGAGTACCACTGGCAGAGCCAGAGAGCTAAACAAAACAGATTGTACCAGCCGTACAAATATCCCCACCAGCAAAAGTCCGACTGGATAACACTCCCCCAACGAAAAATCCCATACCGGTCCACTCTCCCTCGGATGATCAAGAAGATGGCGACAAACATTCCTTCTGGATTACAGGCGAATTGAACTGGCGGGTAAGGAAATACCAGGAACAGGTGGACGAATACAATAGTACACATCGGAACGACAAAAGCACTCTCAGAGGTTGGGCTTGGTACTGCACCAATACAACAATACTGGTCGGAGCATAAAACACGGATAATAGTTACAGGATCAACGGGATGTAAGAGGGGAAAACAGTCGAGACTATCGTTATTGATGAGAAAAGGATAAGGCCAGACAAAAATGAGATTCCTAAATACAACGGAAAATATTTGGTTGGGGCGGGGGGGACATAGAAGACACAAATTGTATTTGGATAGTTTTATTTTCTTTCTTTTAGTGGCGGCGGATGTATGCTGGGTTGCCGAGTGCTCTTCATTGGACGTGGCCGGGGGTTAGCGGGTTAGTTCTGAGGTGCTGCGGTATCGCCATAACCGGTAGGTTGCATGCGATTGGTGAATTAGACGAGGAGGGGAAAGGAAAAAAACTCGGCTCTAAGTATGATACCGAGTGATACCTCATGATGAGAGTGAGCCTCGTCATCCCTGCCTCCCAACTTGAGACTACAGCCGTGGGGCATCAGGTGACAGAGTAATATTCTTAAGATATTCATGCCAGCATTGCCCTAGTAAGTATGCTATTCACACTAGCAAGCTCAAGCCTCCGGTGACAGATGCCATAGAGGACACAGCCAAGGCAGGTTCCAATATTGTACCATTTCATGGGGCTTAAATCGCTGGTGAGTGCGGTGGAGAGGGTTTACTATCACACTTTAAGAGGGCCGACAGTGACTTTATGGAATTCGATACTAGTACCTCTGATTTAAATAGAGTTGTTTCCGGGGCTGGAGTTGAATGGGCCGTACTGATGATCCTCTTCATTTGTCCGCACCAGGTGTCGATACACCTCTGCATTACACGGTGTTTTTCGAGACTGTTCAAGTAAGCGCTACAAAAGGTAGAATTAGTTGAACTACTTACTCATGATACCTAAGTGCTCCTACTATACTATCTACCTTGGCTTTCCTCGCATCGTGTTTTCATGATGGTGAAGGTTGAAATGTGCTTTAATACGAAAACCGCGACTTAAAAACAATGGGTATGTATCAGCCTCGTAAGCTATCCGGAGTCACGTTCTGGGATGGAATCATGTGCGTATATTTAACTCCTACCGCCCGCCCTACCCCCCGAGGCCTGGTCAAGATCTAGATAGCGCATTGCGGTCTCTATCTGTAGAATGATAGATAGGAGGGAGCCTTTGGTTGAGCGGTCAATTAATGTCTCTTGAGAATCTTATATCCAAAGCTTTAAAGTGTGTGGTGTCGTCGGCTGATCTGTTCGACATTCCCCTTGTGAAACTCACATGGCATATATTCTAAGATTAATGCTCAGAGCTTACTATAGCTAGAGGCGCTTACCAACCGGCCATTTATATAGTATAGACTAGATTGGATGTTTGTCCGTTCGAATTCAGCTCATTCCTAGGAAAGAGAACTTACACTGGCCTACCATTTGAGTCAGTGACGTCATCAGGCTGGTAGAGTGTCTTCAACCGGTGGGTGTCTCGGATGTAGTGCCTCTAACATCGGAATAAGTCCTATATGGGATAGGTGAGACCCGCGTCACGCGCAGGAGCGGGCATATGCGCAATAAATGTTAACCCAGGAGTATTATCAATTACCAGAATTTTGACAATTGCAACCCTTATGATCGTCAGTGGCGGGGCTCAGAGGGTCAATATGACGGTCAATTCGCACACTATAATATATTGGAAAGCATTCATTGGCGGGATGGGTAGTCTTACTACCCACTGGTTAAGCGCCAGTCTGAACTTTACAGCTGAACTTGGCAGAGCTGCGGTTAGGCCTCCTCTCTGTTTGGTCAGGAGGGGGGTGGAGTGGGATATCCATCTCTAGGCACAAAACTGTTTATGCGATCATAGACTGTTGTATCCCTTGGACAGATGAAACTGTCAAATTCGCAGTCTGCCTTTTTGAGCTAATACTAGCCCAAGCAAGTATCTAATGCTTATTTTTGATTGGCTCTATAGTTATTCTCAACCATTAAGAGCAACGGATATACCCAACTCAGTGCGTGCACGGTCCAGGCTGCGAATTTGACAATTTCATCCGTCCAAGGGATCCTGTGGGCTAGGCCGTCACAGGATGCTATTATATATAGGTGAGGAAGCGTGGCTATCTAGACATGTACAGGACCATCCCATTCCACCGAATCTCTTAAGCCGACCTTGGAACAATTCATTTTCATTTTCAACATGACGTACCTGAGCACTACCCTTGATACCTTGTGCTGTGACGTAGAGGTAAGCATGCAACCAATATAACCTTTGGTTTAGGTTATATAATTGATATTCACTTCTTGCAAAGTTCGCCGAGGACGTAGCTGGGTGCGGAATCGCGCTGAATATCCAAAGTCCAAATCTTCCTGAATTTATTACTCAAGTGGACTGCTCAGTGTGAGTATCTCTTCTCGCCTGGAGCATGCGTGTATATATTATAAACTAACATACATAATGATATGTCTAGGCCCACTCAAACTGTGGTGAGCCACTTTCATAAATCTCATATTCAATAAGCTATATTCGATCGCTGATCCAACATATGTAGCATTCACCGGGCTGGTTTTATAGCAGCTGTGGATTCGGGCCCCACAACCCAGCGATCCACCTTTCCTGTGTCGAATGTGGTAGACCGTATACTGGGTAATCAGATGCCATGGTACCAGACCTATCAAATGTTTTTGCTCATCTGTGATCATTGTTGAGAGTCCACTAATGTAAGCGGTTTAGAGAGTTCTCTAAGGTCGGAGAACATAGTCCTATCGACACCCTATGAGGTGTTTGGACGGAGGTTGCGCGATGGTTTGATTATTCTGGATATTTGTACCTGTATCTCATATAAATTTATCCTTTGTCTTTTCACCATGCATTCTTGCATGTACCCGCAGGTTTTATGGACTCTTCTGCATAATGGATCATCCGCTTTTCTTTCAGTTACGGATATAATCCCACCTTGCGATAATCCTTCGCGTAACTCATCGAGGAACTTAAAGTTCACAGACCGCCCAATTACTACAGAAAGGCCCATCAATCAGCCATGCGCTATCACACAATGCTTATAGGTGAAGCGGTATCTTCCAATAGACTGTCACCTCAATATAGGGCTAGGGTTTCTAGGGCTAGGCTATGCAATAATAATTGATTGACTGTTTACTCATAAAGTACATGTATGCAACCTGTAGGGTATGATAAAATATTACCCTCGTCCCCTTGGCAGAGCGAAGCACCAGCGACCTACAATAAAGCACCCTGATGTCTTCCTAACCTGTCCTCACCCCTAGAATGTAGCCTATATATTAGAGTCATTAGAGAACTATCAATTCCCAAAATTTACATGCAAATCGGCAAACGGGGCTGTGAATTTTAGATTTCAGTGGTGATTTTAGAATACAGTGGGGACCGAGGCGTGATATAAAATACACCAGAAGTATAACAATTGCGTAGTTTTGACACCACCCTAGTTAGCATCACGGGAGTAATGATGTATGAATTTTCAGTCCAATTCCAGAGCTAGCATCAAGGGCGTCAATGGGCCAGCGCGGGCTGAAAAATAAGGTCGTCCTGGCCCGAGTTAAATAGCCTGAACCAGGCCAGGGCGAAATATATAGCCTGGGCTTCCATGAATAGGTAGGGTGTTCATCGGTAAGAATTGGGTATTCGTCCATGGAAACTGCTTTATGTCTGTTTAGTCCACTGTGTTGGTTAGCTGGAAAAGATAGGATCGAATATCCTACAGTTTCCACTGTCTCTTATGGTAAAAGATGTATAGGTCTCTTCGAACCATCGTTCGAAGCGCTAATATTGTATGAACACCCTCAAACCCCGGGCCTACCTATTTAGCCCGAGCCCAACATTGATATCCCCCCGGAGCAGCCCATCAAATCAAACATATGGCCCGGCCTGACCCGTCAAAAAATAGCCCGGGCCGCCCGTCTCAACACACGGCCTATTGACGCCCTGGGTAGCACGCGCATGCGCAACTATTACTATGCAGAGTTCTATCGCCACCCATTTCTTCTGAGCCAAAAACAACCAACTTTGGCTACTGAGGCGAACTGTCAGTTTTGCCTCATACTCGCCGAGTTTGAAGTGTCCAATCGTGAAATTATCGGTTGTCGAATACTCTTTATTCTGGGCTATGGTGTGAGTGTCCCATGGACGCGGACTCTTGCGGTGTAGCAATAGCCGATATGCTAGCTGCAGCTATGCTTGGGATTATTGTAGAAACAGAGTCTGAAATCAGGGTTGAGATCGCGGGCAGAATAATCTGGCCTTTCCCACGCCTCTATAATGATTTTACGACAAGCTGTAGCACTTCAACATACGAATTTCAGTACACACACAGTTCAAAGCCAAACTTTAGTCGTGATTTATTGGTTCAGTGCGCCCAACCCCAAGTTAAACTCAAACGGACCAATCAAAGAAATATGGATAAATATTAATTAAATACACAACTTGATTCCTATGGCTAGTTGGTTGGACAGTCTTACCTATCAACCTCCGCAACACACTTAATTTAATATTAAGTAATGCGTACCCGACTAGAGCAGAACTGTCATGCCAATGGCTTGGCACAGATAACGGTGTGAACAATAACTTGTACTTAACCGCTATTCGCGGCTACTCCTGAATACAATCATCATCTATGCACATCTCACAAGGACCCAGGCTCTGCGTGGTGGAGGTTGTGCTTACCTCAGCACAACTGCTTTCTAAAGCAACATTGCGGCTAAAATTGTTACACATACTAAAATGGAGACTTTCTCTGCTTATAACTCAACAACCAGGGCTCGCGCACGAATTGACATAGTGCACATGACTTGTTGCAGCTCAATGAATTAGCTGAGAGAAACTGTATGTTTTCACGTTTCATGGTGATTGCGCTCCCTCGGTTTCACCGACCAGGCTCTGAGATGGTAGCGTTGCGCTCACCAAATCTCGAGCCTGGGACCGACATAAGAAACAGCTTCCAAACTCAGATTACATGTACGCACGTGTGGCCTGGCCCCATGAAACCTTAGCAATGAGATTCTCTCTCCAAAGTGCAATTTAGATCATAAATTTAAGAATAAAGTTTTCCATTGAGCGAGGCAAGTCATGATTCATTATCGTAAGTCTTAGATCTACTTATATCTTTCTTGCACTCCTGTTACGGGCGCCAACATGGTCAGCTAGTCAGTTGATCTCGGCTCTTCCACTTATCCCTTAAACCGTCAATTGCTGACCCACTCGAAAAGGTTGCATAATTCGTGCATGACAGAGTGTCTCACCATGTCTCACCCGAACCTCAGGCCTGAATATAATCATCTTGCCGTTCACCACGCCCTATGGCAATGATAATCATGCCGTTCACGGCCTTTATTTTGAGGTTCGCCCTATGGCAATGAACTGGTACCTCGCTGACTGCTATGGTACAAAGTGAAACATCTCTCCTTACAAAGGAAGGCTTTACAGAGAATGCAGAAAGTTCGTGTTTGAGTACTCCTTTTCCCTGAACCTTTTACAGATATTTTCCTAACAGAACCCGTGATAGTTCTACTGGTAGATTGACTGTCACGGTTCAAGTTCTCAATCTCTGTCCCAAATACCCTCTCAGTACGACCTTGTTTTCTTTCCCAAAGACAGTATGCACAATAACCTTGCTTTCCAGTCTCACGAGGTACCTGTCCTAATAGATGTTCTCCGGGTTGAAATCTAGATACTGGCAGAGATGATTTTGGTGCCCGATTTTTCCGGAAAAATTGTTGTACTCCCCGCTTGATGAGTTCTTCAGACAGAACCTCACGGAATCGACGATGTGACAATAGATCTTTAACCATCGCTCCCTCTTGTATATTGACTGTACGATACAGCAAATAGGCATTCACAATTGCTGTATCAAGGCACCAAAAGAATAGTGGGTACCAATTCCGGCAAACACGTAGTTGGGTAGGCCAGTAGATTCGTCTTTGATCTGCTATATCGACTCCGCCCATGTATAAATTATACATAGGGATGACGGTAGGTATCAGGAGCCTCCTTGTAGGATTATCGCCAAATATAGGACGCACAATTTTCGCATTTGTACTGCTAACACCTGGTCTACGCCGAACTTTCCAAACATAGTTCTCCAAACCCTTCACTTGGTGTATCGTGGTGAGAAATAGAACGTAATTATTGTCCATCCATAGGAGAGAGAGTACTTCATTGATGACCTCTCCTTCTAGTGTATTCCATACTGGTCTCGGTCCAAGGGACGTTTTCTTTTTCTTGAAGGCGGGAGGGAACAGCTTGGAATTTGGTCTGGCAGTTCCACAGGCTCCTATTCCAAGATCTCGGAGGTACTTAAACATGGGGATGTTTGAGAAATAGTTGTCCATGTATATATCGAATCGGTGTGGAATATACGGTAGCGATTTTGCAAGCTGAATAACCGCGGAAGATGTAAGGCAGTGATCGGCCAGTTTGGAAACACCTCCGTCCTTCTTGGTACGAGAGTGATCTAGAAAATCATATGTATATCCGTGCCAACAGAGAGCAAACAACTTATATCCTTGACCAATCGGTTTATTTTTTATTTTTATTGTATGCTTTGACCGACCAGTAAATCGTACCATCATTTCGTCAATTGACACCTCCGTAGCTGGTATCAAGTAATCTTTTGAAGCTTTGCATATCGCTCGTCCAAGTATATCAATCTTCGAGTATCAAGGTAGGTTCTTGGGCTGTTGTTCAACCAGGGGCGACAGATGAAAGAACCGCTTTAGTTGCTCAAACCGAATCAAAGACATGCTTTTCATGGGCTCAAACAGCTTGCCATCTGGATTTGTTTTCCAATATACCGGAATTGAGTAGGTTTTCACAAGGCCCATGAATATTATAAATCCGAACCACACCATCAATTCTGTTGCCCTTGTCTCGGTCCAGTTTCTTCTTTTACTATAACGGCCCGACCGCCCCCACCTGCTACGCCATCGAGAACGTTGCGGAATCGAGTCGTTAGGTGAAGGATCGGAGCCCGTCGGTTAGGATGAATGAGTTAGGAAGGTGTTCGGGAGATAAGGTCAGCGCTAGGCGCTTCGGGTTAGGATTGCGGAAGGAAAGGATCGGGATCGGTTATGGGAATAGGTGTGGGTCGCGGGTGTGAGTCATTTTGGATTAATCAGCATGGGATTTCTTTGGATATATATTAGGGCTCTCCCTCGCTTCGTCTATGTTTCTCTTCTCTTCTTCTTTCCTTACGCAACGTCTTCATTTGTATTCAGATTAATTGATTTCGGTTTCACCTAGCATATTACGCTAGGCGGAGCCATTCCTCGTTTCGGTTACGATTATAGTCTGTTCGATCGGTATCCGAGCCCGATCTCCTGTCCCAGTCTTCGAACGTATCCTGAGTCGATTCTCGTCTTGGTACTGTTTGTTTAGTTCCAGAACCCCGCCCGCTAGACTACGTTGCGTCGACTTACATCGACTCCTGATACGCTATGGCGACCCCATCCCCGTGGCAGTTCCCCGCAGATTTCGATGACTTTCAACAACAATACGTTGATGACCCACGCGTGCTGTACGATCACCTATGGGCAATGCATAACCAGGCAAGCGCCAACTATCAGCAAGGAGCCCGCTTAGAACAACAGCTGGGTAGCGCCTTGAACAGCGCTGCCGCCATCCCCGAGCTTGAAGGTCAGGTCCAAGACATCACGAACCAGCTCGCAGAAGCAAGGGAGCTCAACCACCTCCTTCGCACACAAGCACCCCCGGCTCCAGAACCCATTGCCCCAGTCCCAGCCCCCGTCCAAGCCCAAGCCCCAGTCCCTGCTCCCGCACCTGTCCAACCTTCGGATAAGATTCCTGACCCACCTAAGTTTGATGGTACTCGCTCGGCCCTCCGTCCCTTCGTCACTCAGCTCCGCCTCAAGATGATCGGTAACGCTGACCGTTTCACCTCGAACCAGCAACAGCTCGTATACGCAATCAACTTGTTAACCGGACGTGCTCTTGGCCAGGTGACGCCCTTGGTCAATGGGGCTAACATCAACCTCGCCGACATCGAAGCTCTGATCACCCTCCTGGACACTGCCTTCGGTGACCCCAACCATGTCGCCACCGCCGAACGAGAGCTGGAACGATTGACGCAAGAGTCCCAAGACTTCTCTGCCTACTTCGCGGACTTCCAACGCCTTGCTGCTGACGTCGCATGGAATGAACAGGCCCAGAAACATGCCCTCACCCGTGGTCTCTCCAATGACCTCCGTAACGCCATGATCCATCACCCGACCCCTGCCTTCCTACTTGACTACGTTCGACTCCTACAAGAGTTGGACGGACGCATTAAAGATGCTCGCCTCCGTGCCCGTACTACCTTCGCCCCTGCTTCGGCTCCTGCCCCTCAAAGATCTTCCGCCCCTGCTCCCGCTCCTGCCCCGGCTACTCCCGCGCACCCGTCCCATACTCCTGGTGGCGCGGTACCCATGGATCTCTCCAACATCCGTCCTCGTGTCCCTCGGGGTCCTCTGTCCCCGGCCGAACGTTCACGTCGCATGGCCCAAGGGTTGTGTATGTACTGTGGGCACGCGGGACATTTCGCTACCGAGTGCCCCAACCGCCGTCCTACTGCTGGTCCGTTCCGTGCCGCTGCTACCACCGAGGCCTATCAGCCTCCGGTGATGCATGGGGCCCTCACTACTTCGTCTTCTTCTGCTTCTGGTTCTGGTTTTCCTTCTGTTTCTTCTGGTTCTTCTTCTGGTCCTTCTGGTTTCTCTGATCTTGGGTTTTCTTTCTCTGGTCCGTTCAATATGCCGCGCCCCCGCTCCCCACCGTCAGGAAATGGGGAAGACCTGCACTGAGTGGCTCAGTACAGGTTCCTCCTATCTCTTTGTCTTTGTCTTCGGTTTCTGGTCCTGTTTCTAGTGTCTCTTCTGCGCAAGGTTTTTCAGATCACTTGGTTGTTTCATGTTCTGTATCTGATAAAAATAAAATCTGTAAAACCTACGCATTAGTTGACACTGGAGCTTCTGGAATCGCATTCATTGATGAGAGATTCGTATGCCACCACCAACTTCCTACCTCCCTGCTCGCCCAACCCCGAAAACTACAAGTCATCGATGGGAGAGAAATCTCCTCCGGTGATATCACCCACACTGCACAACTGTCCCTCCGCATTCAAGGTCACTTCGAAAACATCACCGCTTATGTCACACGTCTCGGGCACTACCCTGTAGTCCTTGGTATCCCCTGGATGCGTCGACATAACGTCAAGCTCGATTTCGCCAAGAATTCCATCCTCTTCGATTCTCCTCACTGCCTCCGCCAATGCAACTATGACCCCGTTCCTGCCTATGTCCAAGGTATCTCCAGTCCGCTGCCCGCTACACATGATCTAGAGATAGAGAGAGTGTCGGCGGTCCCCTTCCTGGAAGAAACTAAGGACTTGGAAGTTTTCGTGGCAATGTTAAACCCCGCACAATCACCCTCGCTCTCAGATCCTACCACTCTCGTCCCGGCAATTCACCACCAATACCTGTCTCGCTTTCAGGAAGAGGGAACGAAAAAGCTACCACCACACCGCCCCTACGATCACCACATCAGGTTGAAGGAAGGAACGGAACCCCCGTTTGGTTCCCTCTATGGTATGTCCCGGGACGAACTGACCACCCTACAGAAACACTTGGAAGAAGAAGTAGCATCGGGACGAATAGACCCGAGTTCATCGTCTGCTGGAGCCCCTGTCTTGTTCGTTAGGAAACCGGGAGGGGGACTTCACTTTTGTGTCGACTACCGAGGAATCAACGACCTCACCATCAAAGACCGGTACCCACTGCCTCTGTCCAAGGAAACGTTCAACCAGATCGGCGCGGCGAAGTGGTACACCAAGCTTGATCTCCGAGCAGCATACAACCAGATCAGGATAGCCGCCGGGGACGAGTGGAAAACCGCCTTCCGCACCCGCTTTGGCCATTTCCAATACAATGTCATGCCGTTTGGGTTAACTAATGCTCCTGCCTCGTTCCAACGTTTTATAAATGGTGTCCTCCGTCCCTTCCTCGATCGGTTTTGTACCGCTTACTTGGATGATATCCTAATCTATAGCAAGGATCTGGAATCACATATCGACCACGTTAATCAGGTCCTACAAGCCCTCACGAACAACGACCTGTACTGCGCTCTGGAGAAATGCGAATTCCATGTGCAGGAGACGAAGTACCTGGGGCTGCTAATCACAAGAAAGGGACTGGAAATGGATCCTGCGAAAGTCGAGAAGATCAGGGAATGGAAGGCGCCTCGGAATGTGAAGGATATTCAGGTATTTACTGGGTTTGCAAATTTCTACAAGCGATTCATCAGAGGGTATTCCGAGATATTACTACCTATTACAGCCCTCACCCACAACAATACCCCGTTTGTATGGTCGCCTGCCTGTGAAGAGGCCTTCGACCATTTGAAGGTTGCATTCACCTCGTACCCCGTCCTCCGTCACTTCGATCCTGATAGACGTATCATCGTGGAATCCGATGCGTCTGACTACGTCTCCGGGGGAGTCCTATCACAATTCGATGATTCCGGAATCCTGCACCCGGTAGCCTATATGAATAAGAAGCACTCCCCTGCGGAATGCAACTATGAAATATACGACAAGGAACTATTGGCTATTATCCGGTGTTTTGAGGAATGGAGAGCGGAATTAATGTCCACCGTGGAAACCACCGAGGTCCTGAGCGATCACCGCAACTTGGAGTATTTTATGACCAAGAAGCTATTGAATCGACGCCAGGCCAGATGGTCTGAATTTCTATCACGTTTCGACTATAAAATCACGTACCGCCCAGGGAAGGAAGGTGGAAAACCGGACTCATTGACCAGGAGGTCACAAGATATGCCTGAGGAGGGGGATGAGCGCCTGACGCACCAAAGTCAGACAGTGTTGAAGTCCCAGAATTTGGGAAATCTGGGTTTGTTGGCGACAACCCAGTCCTTACAAGGACTGTCCCCCCTAGAAGAATTTTTTAAACAAGCGTATATCACTGACCCATTCCCAATCAAGATACTGGAACTCCTCCGAACAGGCGCAAAGCACTCCCGAGACATCACCTTAGCCGAATGTTCAACTCGTGAGGGGTTGTTAACATATCGTGACAAGATTTATGTCCCTGACGACCAAGCTCTCCAGCTGCAGCTCTTAAAGGAACACCACGATGCGCCGTCGGCTGGTCATGTCGGAAGAGCGAAGACCTGTGGACTACTCGCACGTACCTACTACTGGCCTACGATGCGCAAGTCTGTGGAACGATATGTCTGCAACTGCCATACCTGCAGTCGCAGCAAGACATCTCGGCATGCCCCCTTCGTAGTCCTGCGCCCCCTACCTGTACCTCAGAAACCGTGGACCCACATATCAATGGACTTTGTTACTGGTCTGCCGGAGAGTAAGGGTAAGGATGCCATCCTAGTCGTGGTTGACCGCCTGTCAAAGATGAAGCATTACATTGCCTGTAACACAACTACTGGATCGGAGGACCTCGCACGCCTGTACATCGACTACGTCTGGAAACTCCACGGCTTACCTTCTTCCATCGTTTCCGATCGCGGCACCCAATTCACGTCCAAGTTCTGGAAGTCTTTGTGCAAGGCCTTGAAGATCACGGTAGCTATGTCCTCCGCGTTCCACCCTGAAACTGACGGTCAAACGGAACGAGCCAACGCGGTCATGGAACAATACCTACGGAGCTACATATCCTACCAACAGGATGACTGGACCGACTGGTTGCCCATTGCCGAGTTCACCGCTAACAACACCGCCTCTGAAACTACGCAAGTCTCACCGTTTATGGCTAACTATGGTTATGACCCGCGCTTTACGGAAGACCTAACCGCATCGGCTTTTGGCAACCAGCAACAGGATGTCAACGTCTTAGTTAAACGGATGTCAGAAATACAGGAACACCTCCGAGCCGAAATGCGATACGCCCAGGATCGACAGGAAACCAATGCCAACCAACATCGAACACCGGCCCCCATCTATAAGATCGGTGACGAGGTATGGCTGAATGCGAAGAACAACCAAACCACTCGCCCCTCCCGAAAACTCGATTGGAAACGTCTGGGAAGGTTCAAAATCAAGAAGATCATCAGCCCCTACGCCTATGAACTTGACTTCCCGGCCTCGATGAAGATACACCCTGTCATTCATGTTTCGAAATTGGAACCTTGCGCTACGGACCCCCTACCAGGATACATTCCTCCCCCGTCTCCTCCGGTTGTCGTTGAAGGTGAGGAAGAGTGGGAACTTGACCAGATTCTAGACTCCCGGATTCGATACAAACGTCTCCAGTACCTGTGCAGTTGGAAGGGATACGACGCCCCTACGTGGGAATACTCTGACAACGTCACCAACGCCCCTCGCCTTCTGGCTCGCTTCCATCGTCTATATCCTAGGAAGCCTGGACCTGTCGGAGTTCTCGCGGAGCTCGAACCTAGAGAGGGGGCTGCTATAACGGCCCGACCGCCCTCACCTGCTAAGCCATCGAGAACGTTGCGGAATCGAGTCGTTAGGTGAAGGATCGGAGCCCGTCGGTTAGGATGAATGAGTTAGGAAGGTGTTCGGGAGATAAGGTCAGCGCTAGGCGCTTCGGGTTAGGATTGCGGAAGGAAAGGATCGGGATCGGTTATGTTATGGCGTCGTGGCAGCTATTAGAATAATGGGTTGTGGCGTGAAGAGAAGTGTGATGGCAACGGTCGGAGGATGAGTCATAGGAGTTTCTATATCTTTCCATTAGGTTCGGTTATGAGTCAGACTCGGACAGGGGTTATTCGGCTATATAAAGGGTCCTGTCTGCACGCTACGTCTTGTTTCTCTTCCTTTCCTTTTCTCTTCACGCAACCTCTTGTATTTAAGGAATATTATTAGTTTTATTCCTCCATAGTCCAACGTCTACGATCTCTTGGTCCGATCGGCCAAGAGTGTTCCAAGATACTTCGCTTGCTTGGGGTCTACCCCTAAGCCTCCTGTTTAGATTGTGTTCCTTGGACCTCTACGTCTTCGTCTACAGATTCCACGTAACAGGTTATGGGAATAGGTGTGGGTCGCGGGTGTGAGTCATTTTGGATTAATCACATCAGCAAACCTCCAAGCTCCGCCAGACGCTCTGGACGCTCCAGGCGCCCAGGGCGCTCGGTAGACAAACTGCCTCTCCAGAGAAGCAACGGAGCGTTCCTGGCGCCTTCTGGCGCATGGCAATCCGCCCTGGCGAGCACTAATGCCCCTGCGCGCCCAGGCACGCACTAGTGCATCTAGTGCGCCCCGGGAGCAGTACGCTCACCCTGACGGAGCTACCTCGCTTCAGACGCTATCCCGACGCAGTACTCTCTCGCCCGACGCTCTCGCAACGGAATGCTCTCTCGCCTGACGCTCTCGCAACGGAATGCTCTCTCGCCTGACGCTCTCGCGACGGAATGCTCTCTTGCCTGACGCTCTCGCGACGGAATGCTCTTTAGCCGGAAACTACTACCTATCTCCTGGGCCCTCCTGGAGCTCTCTGACGACTCCTGGGCATCGCTAATGCTTCTGGAGCACTCCCGACTGCTCCAGCAGCGCTCGATACACCGCATTTTACCCTTCAGCGCCCTGTCTTTACAACGCATACTACTCTTTGCATTAGTAGGCACTGCTTTGCGGAGCATCCAAAACCGTGATTCTATTACTAAATACTAACACTACAAGCGTCTAGAAATCGCCAATCGCATATAATACAGGCATAGGTATCTTCAAAGCACTCGCTGCTGCTCCCCAAAGCACTCGCCGCTGCTCCCAAAGCACTCGCCATTGCGCTCCAAAGCACTCGCCATTGCGCTCCAAAGCACTGCCCGGTGCCCTACAGATCCTCTTCCTCCTCCTCTCCCTCGCGATCGTACTCTTCATCCTCCTCGCCTTCCTCCGCTTGAATGCCGCGAAGTTGAGCATGAACCACCTCTTCCTGGCCGCCGCCGTCACGGTTGTCGGAACAAGAGATATCCTCTCGAGCACTCGGGGGTGCTTTCCGAGCGTTCCTGAATGCCGCAAGATCGGCCGCTAAAGCTTCGTCGTCCTCGCTGAATCCATCTTCCGGTATCACCTCGATAGCGATGCCCTTCTTCTCTCGTATCTATCAAAGTTAGACTCAATATCCGGAAAGGCGCTCCGACATTGCATACCTTTTCCCGGAGGTTATCCTTAATCACCTCCAATGTTGCCTCCTGATTCTGCCTACTCCTCCCCTTCCATGTGTTGCTCATTCTGTTGAACGTTTCTACTCGTATTCAATGTCAGCGCGAAGATTTACTATAGCCTGAGAGCACCCGTGACTGCTCTCAAAGCACTCGCTATTGCTCTAAGGGATGTGAGGGGATCAGGGATGCTTACTGACAACACTCTCGTTTTGTGACTGGAAATGGTCTGGCTTCACGTATGTTCCCGTTGACCATGCCCGAATGCCATGCCAAATCGCAGTGGATATCAGGCAAATAAACGTAGGGGTAATCCGCTCTAGGAACTCGGGGTCTTTTACCCCTCGCATCCTGACCCCATCAAAGTATTTATAGTACAATATGTCGATAATCTCCGGCGCAAGAAACCGTAGACGGTAGGTCTAGTATCTGTTAGCAGCGTTCGTGAGTGCTCTCTGAGCATTGACGTCCGAGTGCTCTGTGAGCACCCTCGGGCGCTCGCTGGGGATTGATCATACCTCGTAATGCTGCGCAGGGCTCAAGAAGCGATCATTCTTCAAAAGATACTCTACTTGAGCAGCTCTCGCCTCAGGACTCGTGAGCTTTCCAAGCCCATAGATGGTCGAATCCGCCAGCCGCCCTTTAACCTCGTGCATCAAGTGCGAGCGCACTCGGGAGTGTAGACTTCTGACCTATCGTTGTCAATTACGCTTCTAGAGCACTCGTCAACGTTTCAAGAGCATTCACCTGTTTGATAACGACCTCGTCGAGATCTACTGCAAATCCCACCCTGCGACTGGCAGCTGCCCACATATTTACTACTAGTACCGAAAGCCTCGCCGCAGGGGGAAAAGGCTCGTGTAGAAGAGTGTGGTCCCCGATTAGCGTGCTGCACTCCTTCTCAATCCTCTGGGCTTGCATTGAGAGAACGTTTGCACTCCTCGAGCTAGGTAACAAGGATCGCTGAGATAGGATACTCGCACGAATGTTAACGATGCTCTCAGAGCGGTCGTCAGTGCTATCAGGAATACTACTAACCTCGCTTTCTGCTATAGGAGCATTTCCTTCGTCCCTGATAGATGAAGGAAACTGTGCAATATCGTATCTTGGTTGCGCTTCAGGTAAATATACCTGAGGGCTTGAGGGAATCCGGGGACTGCTCATAGAGCTCTCGCCAGCGCCCTCAAAAGGCGGGGAAGAACGATAGGGGCGGTAAGTGGGTGAGGAATCGCCATACCTCGAACGCATTGAGGAATGATTGATGTGCCGTGTGGAAGAGCTGTAGTCAATATCGCGAGAATAAACGGGCACTGAAGAAGGCATGGATTGTGAGGATATCGGAGGTGCTCTCTGAGATGCCGGGAATGCTCCCTGAGACGCTTGGGACGATCCCTGAGATGCTAGGGACGATCTCTGAGATGCTTCCTGGCTGGGTACTGGAGTGGGTCTGTGGGATGCAGTGGGCGCCCACTGTGATGCGTTCTGTCTGGGTGCCGAAGTGGGAGCTGCTCTCCGTACTACCTTTGCACCCGGACGTGCTCCCCTCTGAAACGTTAGCGTTTTGTCCTGAACCTTAATGGGTGGGAGGGAGTCAAACCTGTATCACATCCACCGAGACGTCGGAGGAAGCAATAACCTCCGCTACCGCTCCGGTCGGTCTCCTCCGAGCATTGCCCAGTGCTCTGGCAGTAGTCGGCTGTACTGTACGAGGCTTCTTCCCCGTACTTTGGGATCTCTGCTGGGTGGAGGCTTCAGGTTGGTCTTCCGGATCGTCCGGATTCTCCTCAGAGCTCTCCTCAGCGTTCTCCGGGGAGTCGTCATACTCGGAGTGGCTCGTATCGGCGGTTTCCTCCACCTCTGGCACATGCTCCTCAGTCTGCTCCCCCTGCACTTCAGCGCTGTCAGTATTACCATTGGGGAGATGGAATTCTACCCTTCTAGGGCTGTTTCTTCCAGTCGATATGTCGGTAGAACGGAGAAGCCCTTTACGCGCTATTGGGGCGTTGGTCGACTGACTGCTCCGAGTGCTGGTCGACTGACTGCTCCGAGTGCTGGTAGAGAGTGCGGTCAATTCTCGGAATGATATTTCAGACCCATCAGTCTGTGAATCATCATGCTCTCCGGGTGGTACTAGGAGTCGTGGGCGCTTTGCGGAGAGAAGTGCTGAACCGGCAGATCGCTTGTTGAGAGGCATTCTGCTTGCTCGCAGGAGTATCCAATGTGCTCTAGGAGCATTCTTTTGCGTGATTTGATTAGAAATCAACGCTTGGCGGCAGAGTTTTCGTCGCCAAGCAAGAAGAATTTTCACCGCTCAATGACATCTGTTCACCCGCATCCGAGTCATTTCTAATCACTCGTTTTACTGCACTCCCTGAAGCGATAACGAGTGCTCTGAGAGCAATATAGGAGTTTGAACCGACTGCAGTTCAATTAAGAAGAAATGGAAGAACATAATGTAATCTAATCTAATCTAATCTAATATAAAAAATCTAATCTAATATAAGAAATCTAAAACGATGAAACATATCTATTCACCAAAGAAAATCTAAACATCAAATAGCACCGAACCCAATCCCGGGAGCACTGGCCAGCGCTCAGAGAAAACATACCACTATTCAAAGGTAAACGATCGTTCGGCAGAAAGAGAGAGGAGGGAATATACCAAAGGAAAGTAATGATGTCAGTAGCACTCGCAAGTGCTCAGAAAACAATACATACCGCTATTCAGAGGTAAGCATTCGTTGAGCAGAAAGAGAAACGAGAGATTATACCAAAGAAAACTAATGATGCCCGCCATCACCACCACCGCCGCCACCACCACCACCACCACCACCACCACCACCGCCACCGCCACCACCACCACCACCGCCCGGAGGTCCGCCTGGAGGAGGTGGAGGAGGAGGAGGAGGAGGAGGAGGAGGAGGAGGAGGAGGAGGAGGATTACCACCACCACCACCACCACCTCCACCACCACCACCACCACCACCGCCCGGAGGGTTACCACCACCACCACCACCACCACCCGGAGGAGGGTTACCACCGCCACCACCACCACCGCCTCCAGCAGCAGCCGCGAGTGCGTCAGCAGCTCTCTTGGCTGCGTTCCCGGCAGGCGTCCAGATTACTCCCTGTGCAAAGTTTGCGTCAGCAACCCCTACACCCAGAGGAAACTTCCTCAGGTATTTGGGGTCTAAGTCGTCGATAGCATCCTGCTGTCTATCGCGACGTCTAACAAGAGTCTGGATTAGCCTTTGATTACTGGCATCAGTTCTGGGCAAATATACCCTCATTCCTTTAGCATTTATGCGGTGATTTCCCTCCTCGTAGTCAGAGTCCTCTGCTGGAATATCCATCATGGTGTAATCCTCTTCCTCGATATGAGGGAATGCTCGTGACAGCGGCGGAGTTTCAGCACCGCCCAAATTAGCACCCGCGCCCGCTCTGTGGAGAATCGCGAGTATCCTCCTAGGCCTGCCAACGCTATTCTTCAACCAACCCTCTACCTCTTCCGAATCAGTGATCTGGACCTCCATTGGCCGAACAGGAGGATTGGATGCCGGTGGAACGTTGTCGAGTGCTCCCAAGATACTCCTGATTGCTCTGTCGGGTGGGGTGTGCTTCATGATCAAGTTGCAGAGGTCTGGAAACGTTATCTTTGTCAGAATACCAATAAACGGATTCTGATTTCGTCGATGGTTCCAGTCATAGGTACGGGGCGGGGCAACTACGGAGAATGCTCCCAGAGCATCCGGGTCTACGACCGTGACCATTATGGACGGTCTATCGAGATCGGCGGACACCGGATCCCGTTTACGCTTCTTAGAGCGCCGGCCATTGTCCTCATCATCATCATCGCTCTCGTCAGCAACTTCTCTAAACTCGCGATTCCCCTGCCCCCTCGATAGCTTTTCTTTCTGCCCAACATCGGCAATGAGCCACTTCAAAGCGTCGGCGAGTGCTCTGCGAGGTGCGGTATTGCCTCCGTTCCACATAGGCAGGAAGGCACGGAGAGGGCGCATGTTCAACACATGGAGGCAGAGAGCATTGAACGCTGCTGCTCCGGAAATGGTTTTGTTAACCCAACCGGTGTTGTGCATCTCCGCCTTGAGGCTGTTGCGGACGCTAGTGTACACTTTAGGTAGGTTGATCAAACCTAAAGTCATCTTCGCTTTATTTGCCTGGGTCATTTTGTTAGGATTGTGAGAGCTTGGGGATGATGCTTCTGGAGCACTGGGGAACGCTTCTGGAGGACTAGCGTACGCTAACCGAGCACGCGGGGGAGTTTCTGGGGCAGGATCTCGGCGCCTTTGCCTCTGCTCTGCCGGTGGAGGGGAACTGGGTATTGGTATCCGACGGGGACGTCGGAATTGAGAGCTCTGTGAAGCACTGGCGACTGCTTTTGGAGCAGGGGCACGAACTGAGAGCTCGGTTTGACGGACAGGGGCCGACGGTGGTAGTGGCGGCGAGCTGCCTAACTCTGGAGAAAAGCTGGAGACTTGTCGAACAGTTCGTTCTCTTTGGGGCTTTGGGCTTGCTGCTGTGCCTGCTGCTGTGCCTGCTGAGCGCTTTTTGGGCTTGGGTGCTGCTGTGCCTGCTGAACGCTTTGTGGGCTCGACTTCAGGTTGCCCTTCCTCGCTATCGCTATCGCTATCGCTATCGCTACTGCTTTCGCTGCTGCTTTCTTTCTCCCACTCCTTTGGGAAGATTCCTGAGTGCTGAGGGGGCGGTGGCGGGTGCTTATCGGAACGCGACGACTGCGGCGGGGGTGTCTCTCCTATCTCTATTGGGATAGGCTGGACGCTTTTCTGCTCTTTACGAGACGACGAAGGTGAGGACTTCTCTTTCTGCTTCTGCGCCTTCTTCTGTAGTGTCTCCTGCACCTTCTTCTGCAAAATCTCCAGCGCCTTCTGCTCCTCTATCTCCTGCTTCTTCTTCTTCTCCTTCTTCTTCTCCTTCTTCTTTTCCTTCTTTCGGCGTTTTTTGGTCTCTGAATCGTCGGTGTCTGGATCGCGATCTCGCTTCTTCTGTGAGCTCTGTGGAGTGCTCTGAGGGCGGGGTGAAGGTGGCTAGTGAATATAGAATATTTGATGAGTATGGTTCTGAGAGCAATAGAATTAAGGAGGATATACCATCTTATATATGATTGCTAGATGTGCAGCTTGAAAGCTTGAAAGCTCGAACTTTAAACTTGAAACTTTAAACTTGAAACTTGAACCGTAAACTTGAAACGTGAGCTGAATGCGCTTCCCAGAGATATCTTGAAAGCTTTGATAGTAGTGAGAGGTATGAAGTGGTAGTACTGGAAGATGGTTAGGAATCTCTCACGATCTGGAAGGAGGAGAAGGGTGCTCTTATACCGAATAGAATCAGCTATTCCAGAGCTCATCATGCTTCCGAGAGCACCCCATGTGCTATACGAGCACTCTCGAGTGCTCCCACCGCCGTTGCATATGGTGCTCCCAGCCGTGCTCAATGTTTGCTCCAATACATGACGTAGATCAATGCTCTAGGCGCACTCGAAGATTCTACTCTGGTGGTTTGATTCAATTGAATGACGTAGATGAATGCTCTGGGCGCACTCGGGAATGCTCTGATGGTAGTACCAACAATAGTGTCGATTGGATTCCAATGTTGCGTTGTTGTTTCTGTTCTTGTTGGTGTCGGAGCTCTGTGCGCGATGAAGCCGAGTCGGAGAGTGTGTATTCTTTGAGCTCGTAGTCGATATTGGTATTGAATTTCGCGTTGAGAACGGTTTCTCAATCATCTGAATAGCATCTGCGAGTGCTCAGCGAGAGTGCGGGGATGCTGAGAGGGCAGAACGGAGCATCGCTGGTGGCATGATTGTGGGGACTGTTGTTTCCTCTCGTTGTATGCTCGTGTTTGTGTTTGCAGTATTCCGTTGGAGATGTATGACGTCAAATCAGCCTTGCTATGCTGGAGGTACGAGCGCGGCTTACAATCACTTGACGAGCACTCTGCTAAGCGAGCACTCTGCATGGGGTGGGTGACAAATCGCTCGTAGAGCACTCTGCACTACCGCTTGGCAGCGAGAGCCTCATTAGCTAACAAACCGCTCGTAGAGCACTCTGCAGGAAAGAGCCTCCGCCTTGGCAGACTGCAAATTCTCGAGTCCAATGAAATCGTCTTGCCCTTTTTGCAGCAAGAGGTACAGCTCCTCCGCGAATTTTGACAGGCATCTTCGAACGATCCATCCTTTAGAAGCAGATGAATGGCTGGGAAATCAATATTCACTGCTGGAGCACGATCAATCAGCAGAAACCCCCGACGACACTGACGAGAGCCCAGAGAGCATTCCCGATTGCTATTCAGAGACGCACTACGATTCGGAGTCCGACACTTTCGACCAAGATTCGGGTAACAATTCGGACCTCGAATCCGAATCATATTTCGTGATGGAGGAGGCAGGCGGCGATTCAAATGGGCATATGGCTATTACGACAGTTTACGAGGGTGCTGGGGAGCAACTTTACCGCTCGGAGGACTACGACGAGTGCTCACAGAGACTTCTCCAATATCCATGGCACCCATTTCGATTAGCATACGAGTTCAGAATGGCACGCTACTTCACGCTATCTAAAGCCTCACAGGGGAACATCGACAGCTTCTTTCTACACGTTCCTCCGAGTAGTGGCGAGTGCTCCTACAGCACCGGGCGGGGTTCTATCAAGAGGTTGGAGGAGATGAACGACATACTAGGAAAGGCAAGCTGGAATCATTCGGAGGTGGATATTGGGGGGGAGAAGATCTCCTACTACTACCGCGATCCAATGGTTGTCGTCCGATATCTTCTAGGGCAACGTGCCTTCCGGGAGTCTTTGGTGTACGCGCCGGTAGTGGAACATAATGAGTTCGGCGAACGAATGTACGGGGAAATGCATACAGGAGATTGGTGGTGGGAGATACAGGTCCGTAAGCCTCGCCCTCAACTACTCCAGGAGATGTCGCTAATGCTTTCTCGATAGAATACGTTACCGGATGGGTCTACTCTCGTACCAATTATCTGCGCGTCGGATGGCACACATCTGACAAATTTCAGCGGGGACAAGAAAGCCTGGCCAATCTATCTTACCATCGGGAACATCAAGTCGTCGGTACGCAATAAGCCCACAGGGCATTCATTCATTCTCCTCGGGCTGCTACCAGTGCCACCAAAGCTCGGAAAGAACACAACACTCGTTAACTCCGTTTTAAGACGTCAGAGTCAAATGGCACTGCATCGTGCCCTTGAGGAGATCTTTCAAAGCATTCGCGAGTGCTCTCAGGAGGGCGAGCTAATCAAATGCGCCGACAGCTACGACCGACTATGCTTTCCGGTGCTCTCGGGCTGGATCGCCGATCACCCCGAGCATTCAAACTTGCAAAACATCAGCACTAGTGCTTGCCCGCGATGTGAGGTAGAGTTTCACAATCTTGGGAGCACTCGTCGAAGCTCTATGCGCAACCACGAGGACTACAGGGAGAGGATACAGCTGTTTGGCGAGAACCCGGGCAATCTAGAACCGGTGGAATACCTTGTTGCGAGATCCGTCAAAACACTCTTCAATGCTTTCTGGGGTATGCCGAGGGTTAATCCGTACGATCTCAATAAACCGGACATACTGCACAATATCTACCTGGGCATGTTGAAGCACATGATGGAGTGGATTCAGGGCTTCCTGAAGAAGCATCACCGATTGGAGGAGTTCGACGACGCTTGGGCTTCGATTGCGCCTTACCCTGGGCTGGCAGTACCAAACAAAGCATATCGTTCTACCACCCAATGGCAAGGGAAAGAGATGCGGAATCTGGGGCGGGTCGTTCTAGGAGCACTCGCGGTTGCTCTGAGGAATCCGGGAGTGGCTGTCAGGGGCGACTTCGCGAAAGCTTTGAAATGCGTTCGAAGTCTAATAGACTTCCACCTAATGGCGCAATATGGGAGTCATACAACGAGCACACTGGACTATATGGAGAGCTATCTCGAGGATTTCCATAAACACAAGGATATCTTTTTAGAATTCAGGGCGTACAAGAAGACATTAAAGGACGCGAGAGATCGAACGAAAGCAGTTAGTGGCTCCCAGAGCACCCAGCGAAGCTTAGAGGAGATCCGGGAAATTCGGGAAAGATCGCACTTCAACTTCTTCAAATTGCACGTCTTGATGCACTACCGGGAGCACGTTGAGCGCTTTGGGAGCATTCCTCAATACTCCACGGACGTCAGCGAGCTTGCCCATGTACGGCAGGTAAAAGAAGCTTACAGAGCGTCCAACAAGGTCGACGCTGCAACACAGATACTGGACTATGGAGGCAGGCGATTGGCGTTAGAGATCCGAATTCTAAACCTGAAAGATATCGTCGGAGGTCCTGAGAGCACCGACGACATCCTCTGGAGCCACCGGGATAACCTCAAGGAGTTGCTCGACATTTTCAAAATCGAGGACCGCAAGAAAACGCCGAATGAACGCTCAATAGTTGAAAGCGGACTGCCCCTGAAGCGTCTTTGCAACCCCTCCGCGAAATCGGCGGAAAGACTGTTTAACGTAGCAGACAGATTGCAAATGAGCCATATCACGCTATATCGCCTGATAAAGGAGTATGCCGAAGATGCGGGATGCTCTCAGAGCTTTGCCGGAAGCTCTGAGAGCATTTTGGAGCGCCGGGTGGAGGTTTTCACATGCTTGCAGGTTCCGATACCAATATTCCAAAGGCCTGACGTATACGAGGTTCACAATATCAGGTGTACGGGAACATGATCTTTTAGGAAGGGGAAAATAAGAAAGGATTGGGCATGGGTATCGGTAGGTTCCTCAGAGCAGTGGGGAGTGTTTCGGGGACGCTTACCAGGGCGAGTAGAGGCTCTGTTCAAGATACGGGATAGCACAGGGCGCGCGCATAGACTATGTGTAGTTGAGCTACTAGAGGCGAAGGATCGTGGTATCGCTGATAGCTCACATGGGCTGCTGAAGGTCTGTAGAAGGAGGAGGAAGAGGATTTGGGTCGTGAATATTCGGAGTATATTAGGAATGGCCCATTTGTTCGAGGCGGATGCTGGTAATTGGCTGGTAAATACTAGGATAGATTTGCGTACGTGGAATGAATTCAGTTGAATGCTTTGAGAGCATTACCGAGTGCTATCCAATGACGTGAGAGTATTACCGAGTGCTATCCAGTGAGAGCATTACCGAGTGCTATCTAGTGAATGTTCTGAGGGCAGTGGCGAGTGCTCTACGAGTGGAATGTTAGACCCAATAGGACCGTCTAATTCAAAATTCGTGTCGTTCTGCTAGTACGCATGCGGATTGGAAGAGGGAGGTGAGTATCGGCCGCTCAGTATCTGAGTCTGTTATCCAGCAAGCTCGCTCCACCAGCATAATGCTGCTTATGCATGGGAAACAATTTCCAGCAAGCTCGCGCTGGAGTGCTGCTTAGGCAGGGCATTGAGCTTTCCAGACGAGCCGTACCATGGCCTAAACCTCAAGGCTTCAATGCCTTTCACGAATCGGCAGATACATACACCATCGTCAAAGGTTTGGTAGCCATCCCCAGTATACACGACAGTGCTCGTATCAGTATTCCGCGACTGACCGTTCAGCGGCGTGAAGAATACCCACGTGAGATATCGTTTGAGAGACTGGCAATGCCTACCTTGCCTTTGAAGAAAGCGTATCGATTCATATGGGTCTAAGTGGGGGATGTCCCACCTTGAATAGTATTATCAAAGATGTTTCCGCAGCTCTACGAGCATTGGTCAGTGCTATGAAAGCAGCAATGATGCTCTCCGGACGTGGGCGATATCTCTTAGCAGTCAGTGCCTGGAAAACCTTGTTCACAATGAGTGTCTTGGCGCGAGCGATATGCTCCGGTGGTGTCTGGCGAGCAGCTCGGTGAGAATGCTCTCCTGGCGCAGATAGTACTCACGAGTGCTCTCTAGGCGTGAGCGATATGTTCTGGCGGCGCCTGGCGAGTAGCTCGTTATGATTTGATCTCCTGGCGCAGATATTACTGGCGAGTGCTTTCAGGGCGCTGGCTCTGTCTCCTGGCGGTCCCCGACGCGTCCGTGATTCGTTGCCAGTCCCTGGGCGGAGACTCGTTTGTTGATCGTTCTCCAGATGCAGGAGGCCTATCCCAGGCATGCCATCGCGGAGAGAGCATCGCTAGGTGCTCTCAGGACGAGCACCAGGTGCGCGATGCGCCTGGAGAAGATCGCGGAGAGAGCATTGCTGGGTGCTCTACGGATGTAGGTGATATCGCTAGGAGCACTCTGTAGACAGTAGCATTAGCGAGCGCAAAAAAAAAAGCTCAGTAGGACTATTCAGGACTGCTAGGAGCGAGTGCTCTGCTTGGGGCGAGTGCTCTGGCGGAGTGCAAGACGATTATGCGCCCTGGGGGTGCCAGAGAGGGAACATACTGCTCTGGAGGCGTCGGGCATTGTAATAGCATCGCCTGGCGCAAGCATTATGCTCCAGCGACGCCTGGCGCGAGCAGTATGCCCTGGCGACGCCTGGTGCGGGCATGATGCTGTGGCGACTCCAGGCGGAGGCACCCTGCTGTGGCGACGCCAGGCGCGAGCGATCTACCCTAGCGACGCCTGGCACGCGCACTCTGCCCTGGTGGCGCCTGGCGTGCGTGGCGCCCAGGGCGTATGCTCTGCGCCCTGAGGAATACCAGAGTTTGCTGATGCAGCATGGGATTTCTTTGGATATATATTAGGGCTCTCCCTCGCTTCGTCTATGTTTCTCTTCTCTTCTTCTTTCCTTACGCAACGTCTTCATTTGTATTCAGATTAATTGATTTCGGTTTCACCTAGCATATTACGCTAGGCGGAGCCATTCCTCGTTTCGGTTACGATTATAGTCTGTTCGATCGGTATCCGAGCACGATCTCCTGTCCCAGTCTTCGAACGTATCCTGAGTCGATTCTCGTCTCGGTACTGTTTGTTTAGTTCCAGAACCATGCCCGCTAGATTTACCCTTAGGGCCTGGTGGTGGTCTTTTGCTTTTCGCATATTCATTGGTATTCCGTGCAAATGTCTCAAAAAGGTTGTCAGGAACAAACAATTTGAAGAATGCGAGTGGACTGCTTCTGTCGAGTTCTGCTGGACCAGGGACCCGAGGTTGAGCAGTATGTGCTGAAAAGGTGGAGGATAAGGGTTCAAAGGCCGGGCCGCAATTGACGGATGGAGGAAGATAATCACCGCTCTCATCATGATCACTATCATCAAATACTGTTTCTGAAGGAAGGATCGAACCAAAGGTAACTGGGGGCTCAGGGTTCTCTGAGGCCTTATCACCTAACATCAAACTCTCGCAGTCCGAGTATTCTCCCTCTTCCTCACGATCTGAATCTTGAAAGTCTGACATATTAATGAGAAAGATGAATAGTTGAATAATTATTACGGGGAACACTCACTCAAAGTCACCCGTGTTCATGACAGCTCACAATGTCTCACTTCTGTTTTTGATACTGCACGGACCAACCACCCGCATATCATTGCATTCAGCCCCCACTGATTGTGGGTCAGCATTTTGTTAACGGTTTAAGGGATACCTACTATAATTACAGACACTTTACTGGCGGTAAGCCAGCCAGTCGACTGAGCCTATGAGGGGTTATCCACCGATGCTGACAATCGCATATTATCCCCCATTGCCGTACACTATCAACTACCTTAGATCTCTCCCACCTCCGTCCACGTCCATTAGTTAATTAATTTTGCCTTATCCATCTCATTGGCAGTTCTCACGGCCAGCTCCCGTAAATGTCCAACTCCTGCTGTAGCGATCCATTTCTTTCCGTTAATTATTAAGTATCTCAACTCTGCCAGCTCCAATGCCAGCTCCAATGCCAGCTCCAATTAATGCCAGACCCAGTTAATGCCACTCCAGTACTGTGTCCACCCACTGACCTCCACCGTCCCTTCACCTCCCCCCTCCCCCCTTCACAGTTCCTCCACCTCCACCGCTCCTCCACCTCCCCCTCCCCCTCCGATCATCCCCCCTCCACCGCTCGATCCTCCCCCAACCGCTCCTCCATCTTCCCTCCCCACCGCTTCACCACCTCCCATTTCACTCCCACTACTCATAGTCTAGTTGACTATTTAATGATTATATTTATTATTTAATTATACAGAGTTCCGTTGGGTGGCTGGTTTCCATACAGGAATTAGTCAGGGTTAGGGTTTCAGTGGGCTTGCCAGCAGGAAAGGAGGCAGGGTAACTGCACGAAAGCAGGCAGGGTAACCGCACCAAGGCGGGCAGGATAACCGCCCCAAAGCAGGTAGGGTAACCGCTAAAAATCAAGCAGGGTAACCGGACCAAATTTGATGTGTCCTGCTTACTAAACAACCCTGTTGCTCTCGACCGGTCGGGCTGCAACAATCTGAGAAAAATCAAATTCTAGTAGATAGTAGTGTTTGACCACCTCTTTGCGAAGGAAGAATTAGTCGAAGTAATAGAGCGTATTTATTAAGTGTCAAATCCGAAAATTGACACTTCGCTACATTAAAAAACGGTTGCCGCAAGTGTCAATTTTTCAAAGTGGGGATGTAGGTGGGGATGTAGGATACGCCTGGGGATTTTTACTATACTGAGTGCAGTATATATCCTGCCTGCGTATTTCCCAGTAAGCGTGAAGAATTATTTATCTACGCAGTTTCCCCCATCATACCTTCCTGTTGTGGTTAATTAGGTTCATTAGGTTACTGAGGGGAGCTGTCAATTTTGTCTCCCGGAACTGTCATTTTTAAAGTGTCAATTTTCGGATTTGACACTTAATAAATACGCTCTAATGTGCATAGCATTTCTATACAATCACAACCACACCACCTTCCACTCTCAATTAAAGATCAGTCCGGGTCACCCCGACCGATTCAATAGCCAATTACCTGCTTATTTTTTTTCGTAAATCCTAGGGGGTAGATACATATACATGTAGGCTATATATTTTCCAGGTACATAATTCGGTAGATCATCGACGGCCAGGGGCCGGGTCCCACCACGCCGCGGGTCGATCACCCGAGGAACTTAACAACTAGGCTGCTGATCACTTTAGCTCCGGAGCCTAACTTGACACGCGCAACCAGAACCGCTACATCCATCTACTGCCTACTCTATGTAGAGTAGGTACACTATTCAGCCAGCTTCGACCATTTTTCTAGGTATTATATAACGCAGAGACGTACAACATTTGACTTCAGGAGCGGGCACAGATGAGATTCACAGCTTCATATATTATAATATTGTCTTTCTTTCATATGATCCTATAGGCCATTCCCCCCGATCGATTTCCTTTTTTTTTTACTTTTTTTTTATATCAGTGTTTCATTTATTTCTGGGTACAAGAATATCGCATGGAGCCTAAGCTATGGCGTGAACAACACCCCTCCCCCCGATCGATCTATATCTCCGCCGTATATATCCGGCTCATGCATGTATCTTCTTTTGATCCACATTTAAGCTTAAAGGTACAATTTGTCCCAGCAGGGCTACAATATGAGGGCCAAGAGTCTCTTGTAAGGGCGTTGAGTGTCTGGAATGTAACTACAGTCGCACCTCGCTATCTCGTAATTCGATATCTCGGATCTCTTGCTGTCTCGTACGGGTTTGCGGGACAGGTACTGCCTTCCTCCACATAAACCTATTTGCTGTCTCGTATATTTTGGTATATTTGCTATCTCGTATGGGTTGGGCTCCCAGAATACGCTAACGACATAACGAGGTGCGACTGTACTTTCCCTTGGACTGGTGAGACATTCAGATTCGCTACCTTCCTGATATGGGAGGTAGAAGCAGTAGTCAGTGTGTTTGCCTCTGTGGCTCACTTATGGCGAAGTCACTGAGCCACCGCATATACCTCCTAAGAATGGAATGTCGTGAATCTGCATGTTTCAGTCCAAGGGATGGATACTCTACTCTTATTCTACTTCGGTATCACTGTATCAGGGGTAAGTGAGAAGACACCACACCGCCAAGAATGCGTGAAGGGTGTCTTCACACTTACCCCTACCCCGAGGTACTACCGCCAAAACTCGAAAAATTGGCTATGCATACAAGATCAAACTTGCTACAAACGGATCCTTCTAAGGCTGATCGATACCTTTCAGCCAATCGTTTTAGACAGAGTAAGTAGATTATGTTATCGACACCGGCCGGTAGTTGGATCCTTGCAATCCTTCACATACAGAAAATTCCTATGTATGTAGTACATGTATCAAAAATAAGTACATCATCACCACCATAATCATGCCGAAAAAGAGTTTCCGAGGCACAATAAGACGATCCACGTACGCACTCTCCTCGTGTGTGTCTTAAGGCTTGATCGGAGGAACAGGTCGAGGACGGCCTCCATACTACACTGGGCATTAATTCTAGCTAATCTTTTATTTTTCTACTATTATATATATATACCATCTCAATGCCCCTCCTCCATTAAATTGGCTTCTCCCTACTAGCCGTTGCTATCACCAACGCTCAAAATGCGATCCCTCTCACCCTTCACGCTCGTCGCCCTCGGCTTCATCACCGATACCAGTAATGCCGATTCCAAGTTCCCAGAATGCAAGGACTGCATGCGCACAACGGACATCAAGATGGACTTGGCCCCGCGTCTCTCCTCAAATGCTACCATCGTCCTCAAGAGTAACGAGAGCACCCATTTTGACGAACTCACATTGCGCTATGCGAATAATGTGCACCCTGACTTGACTGCGTTTATTAGTGTTGGGACGGGGGAGGATGTTGGTGAGATTGTATGGATATTGGATATATTATATATGTATGCCCACGACTCTAGCTCTGAAGGTAGCAGCTAGCTAATAGTACGGACTAAGCAGATTAAATACGCACTTGCAACCGGTCACCCAGTTCTCGCCGGTAATCGCCGCCATGGCTGGTCCTAGACTCTCAACCGCGTCAATGGCGCAATCATGATCGACATCTCCCCACTCACTGGAAGCGCCATCAACTCTACCGCCAACACCGTCACCGTCGGCGGTGGTGTCAACGTCGGCTTCATCATGTCCGCCTTTCAGGCTGCTGGTAAAGAAACTTGTTCGTGACTCACCTAGCTAGCTCCCTATATTGAAATTCCGCTGACAAGGAATACCATATATATAGCAGCGGGAATCTACAACTATGTTGGCTTTATCGGCGCTACCCTCGGCGGCGGGCTTGGACTCAGCCAGGGCCGCTACGGCCTTATGTTAGACAGTCTCCTCTCAGTACAGCTCACGACTGCTACCGGAGAGACCATGACCGTTTCTGAAACATCGCAACCAGAGCTGTTCTGGGGGTTGCGCGGTGCCGGCCACAACTTCGGGATTGTCACGGAGGCGACGTACCGTATCCATGACGCTGCCAACGAGGGCATGCAGTACAAGGCGGATGTTTACTTCGACCCAGAATACCTGAAGGAGGTGTTTCAGGCCTTGAACGATTATGATGTACCCGCAGAGACCAATGCGATACTGTCGTTCATTTTAGACTCAGATATCAAGAAGGTGTGTATATCTCTTGTATCCCTATCCCGAGTTGCCTATGCTTTGTGCATATGTGTTTGAGCAGGACTAACGGCGTGTGTGTGTGTGTGTGTGTATCAACCCTGTAATGTGGCTCAACTTCATCTCCTCTATTCCCGAGGCCGCCGCCAGTGCTGAGCTCGAATCCGTCTTCGGGCACATTCCCTACCTCCGCCGCACCTCCGAAATGCTCCCCTGGGCAAGAGTCAACGATGAGATTCTCACCAAAGGTGCGTGTGCCAGCCGCGCGCGCAAGGTTGCCAGCGGCGTGTCTGCAAAGACCTGGGACATTTCCAGCATCCAGGATGCGTTCGATGGGTTTAACGAGTTTATAGAGCTCCCAGGAACCGAGACGACGATCATCATGTTTGAAGCGTACTCAGTGAAAGGCGTGCAGAAGGTTCCGGCTGAGAATACGGCGTATCCATGGTGGGAGGAGATTGGCGTTGTGTATGTTCCCCCTTCCCCGCCTCCCCCTCCCTTCCTCCCCCGAATAATCCCCCCTCTTTCCCCGAGATGTGGAGTAGTGCGAAGCAGAGCTGATGAGAGGGAAATAGAGTCTTGAATGTGGTGTACGATGACACGAAGTTGGACGCGCAGGCGGCGGACTGGTTATTCGAGGTGATGGCGACCCTTCATGCCGACAGCGGATTCGAGAGGCCGGCGGTGTATGTGAACTATGCGCAGGTGACGGAGGGCTTTGGCGCGATGTATGGACATGAGGAGTGGCGACAGGAGAGGCTGAAGGATCTGAAGCGGAAGTGGGATCCGAAGTGCATGTTCAGTGGATATAACCCGATCCCGATCAAGTGTCAGGAGTGAATAGTGGCGAGCGACCTGCTTCTGGATGAACTTTAATGATGTAACATCTCGAGTTTTTATTTTGTGAGATAGTTGTAACTAATGAGGAACGAGTATCGAGTGATAAGGTGCTGACATATTTTACTGCATATGTATACAAAATAACGATGGCATCTGTAGACTTTGGTCATCAATTGATGTCTGTACTAGTGGTCTTCAGCTTCTTGTAGGACTCCGTTGAGAAGCAAGGTGCTGGTAAATCTTGCGTTGCCAACTACCGAGGGAGCGAGGTATGTCAATGATATAGGGCCCGTTTTTTCGGGACGTCGTGGAGGGGGGAAGTACACCGAAAGGTGAAAGGGATATGGAGGACCCTCTCTTAATAAGGGCTGAAAGCTTATCCTGCTCACCTGTATGCCCCTGCATCCCTTATTCCTTTGTTTTTCCTCCTTTCCCGTCCCTCCCCTTCCCTTTTTCTCTACACACTAAGGCTTTTTGGAGCTCTGGCACTATCAAAGATCTTTGCTCTACCTGGCCCTGCCTTGGCCATGTTGTACAAAGGATGCATAAGCTGGTTACCTGCTCTGGAGTTAGTAGTTACGTTACTTAGCTCGATGATTCTATCTTCGTGATCACTAATTACCTCTGCGATTATCTTTCGTTGATCATTTGTTCTCCGTGAGGTATCTGTTGGATATACATCTGTCATTGATCTAGGAAGTTGAAGTTGATTTAGCTTCGCCTAAGCTAAAAGAGTGGTTCGCAGATGGGACGCACACGATATAACATGATGATATGAATCGTGATATAGTTGTGGATAGTACTGCAAGCATGGAATTCTCGACCCGCATGCTCCCAAAGCGTTCCCACGACCCTGACGGACCAGAAGAAACTCATCCACAAAATAGTTTAACACTGAAAGAGTTTACAGCCAGAGACAGGAAGTAAACTCCGAGAATAAACAAGCAAATTCAACTTTCTAGCTAAACCCAACAAAAATGATAAACTCCAAGGATCCGCCTGGCCTACTCAAGCGATGCTTACAAGTCGGTAACTTAGCCTTAGTTTCTGAGTGAGAGATGTTTGACTAAACTTCTGTGGCGCTGTGCACGTTATGATATTAGCCTATTATCTCAAGTATATTTCTTAGAAACTTTAGTAGACAGGGCAGAACCTGTTGTCGGCGGTAATCTCCGGTATCGGCCTGTCGCAATTGCCGCTTATCAAATATATAGATCCTGACCCTTGGTTCCTATCCATCATCGAACCATAATATTTGTAGATTCTTCCAGCTACTTATATAAATATCTATAGCACGCAAACTAAGCTTCCATAGCCTTAGTTCCCAAAGAGAAAACTACTCCAGAATCACCTCGTTACCCCTTAAATAGGATTATATGCCACCCACCAAAGGTTTCTCCGATATATACAATAAAGGGCATGATCATATGACGACGAGGAGAGAATTCGGAAGGGATATAGGTAAATATATGTCTGATATTCAGCCGTATATGTTACCTGCCGCGGGAGAGCACCGTTCAAAGTCCACTATGTAGGTACGTCAGTGTCCCGGTAGGTTCAGATGATTCAGATGCAGCCGCCTACTCTGCATCTCAACTACTTATTTACTGGCATCTACAGAACTGGCTGATCATGATAAATTGGTAGCTTACGAAAACATCATTAGCTAGATATTCCTAACTCCCTAATTATCAGACTTGAGTTCGAGAAAACAGCTGATGAGACTTCAAAATGGAACTGGCTTTACCCTCCATGCTTGCGCTATATATACATCGATCGAGCCGCGTTGATTGAAGCACCGCAAAATAATAGACTAACACAATTCCTACCTTTGACTTTAGGTGCTAGCTTAAATGATGAATCACCCCTATTGTTCGTGAGGTGGATCTCTTGCCGCCATAGAGCTAGAGTCAATTATAAACTAAGAGTTTCATCCATCCAAATGTTTGGTACCACAGCACCTACTTGCATTACTCGGGTATGGCAATAAGAGCCGGGAGATCTTGAGATGCGAGTGACCAAAGCGGGGATTATTCCTGTGGAGTGGTGCCTCTTTGCCATACACATAGAGTATCTGGTTTAAGTTCTACTACACCCGAGTATATCCACCTCCAGCGCAAGAAGTGATAGGGGGTGGGGTGAAGTCAAACTTTGAAAAGATCTCGATGCATGGCCAATATGCAATGAGAGTACAGGACTTGGCAGAGCTGCTACCCAAATGGTGCTAGCACTGCCATCCAAATGATGTTGGAATAAGCTTATTTGCGTAACCGAGGTTTGCGACTACACGGGAAAGCTTAATTTTCATTGTTTTGAACAAGCTTTTTTGACCCCCACGGGCAACCCGCCACCCCGGCCCGGTACCGGAGTTCCGCGCCCTATCCCCTTTACAGATGCCCCTAATATATACATATACGCCCTGAAACCAGAGTCAAGTTCATTACACATCCAGTCTTAACCAACCAACATCTTTTGCACCTGGTATTCGGCACCTTATTCGAACCCTGAAATTCCTGATTACACTCGGGTATTGATCTAGTCCCGACTCAAGCGAACTCTTTTATATGGATATGTACAATTTGAATGACGTTGGTCTGAATAATTTACCATCTCCACCCTAGTGAGTATGCATTTCTATTCATATCTATCTACCTAAACTATATAGTCCTCCTCATCGTCACCAGGAACGTTTTCTATTGGTTGATTACTATTTCTCATATTTATTGCATATCATTACACAAGTAGACAAAGAACTACTGCCGAGATGGAAGGGAACTAGCATCAAAGGCGTGTCGCTATTGCAATAGAGAGGTATAAAAGAACAAACACTGAGAGAACTACAGCTGTATTCTGATGGCATATTATTATGAACTACACGTACATACTAAAGCTATTCATTGAATGACTTTGAGCGCATACTAGAGCTAATAAATCACAGATTACTTATAAGGAGAGATGGAAATGAGATTTAGTGCGTGCCTGTACGTTGGGATGACCCAATAATCCAGATATAGAATAACAATAATCAAAGAAATCACTATCGCAGTACCGCCCGGACCTTCATTTCCTCACTACATTTAGGCGGCTGGAGGCCGCATGTTGACGTTTATTGATGATAGATACACAGCCTTACACGATGATGATGTGAAGGAGAGGAAGAGGAGGAGGAGGAGAACGGGCTGACAGATACAAGGAAAGACAGGGCACGAGCCCTCTTCTGCTCCACCACGACCCTGGCCCCTGTCTGGTCGAAGCCTCCTTTCCTACTGTTCGACATCCAGCATTACACTACGACAACACCGCACTCCGCTTGTATATTAATAGGCATACTCCAGGTGATGGCCTACTACTCTTCCCGCCGAGATAAAGCAGAGGGTATACATTGACAGCCGTTGCAGAGTGATCACTCATATCATTCCGGCCCTAGGAAATTCTCACCAAGATCCAGATCCTTGGTCTTGTTGTGGTGGCACTCAACCACCTTCCTGCCCATCTAACGAGACATATGCATACCTCCTCGCACTTTGCGAGGTGTACGCAGACCCTGCCTGTCAACAAATTGTGTGTATCAACTGCCCAAGATGCATAGTTGTGACTGACAACTAGGTACTGAATACTATATCCGACATATGTACTACGAACCATCTCAACTCTGACATGAATCGAATTGACGGAAACACAACGTTCGAAAACCGGAAAGGCATAAATCCGACCCCATCTTTAGTCTTACCACAGATCCGGCTGTGGTGATGATTTTTCTCAGTACAAGACAAGCGCATGTTTAATCCTTCCTCAACTCGTTTGGTTTTTCTTCCGGCATGTAGTAAGAAGTTACAAGGTGACAATTGTTTGGACGTGTAAATAATGAATTGGTACTGGATGCTGTGCAAATGTTCTCGAGGCACCAACACAAGTTCGAAGTATGTTTCGAGGATTTCTTGGGATATACGTCTAAGTCACAATCCTCCCTAGAGCAATGGACAGCCTGCAAGCCCCGACAAGTTTAAAGATTCCCTCCATATAAGAGGCTAGCTACAAGGACAGGGCCTGTCCAAGTTCCCTGCCGTAGTTGAATTTCCTTATACCTCCCCTCGGACCCTCGCGAGGAGTTGTCAACCTTCAGATCCAAGCCACCCCACGTCAACCTTCAGATCCAAGCCACCCCACGAACCGCAGGCTGGCATAGGGCCCGTACGCTCGCTCACACGTATCCCACAACACACGCTAAATGAAATCCCCAACAAACTACTTTCACAATTGACATGTTCAATGGCTAAATAAAAGCACCCCCCCCCCCCCCCCATTATCACAGCGTACTAGTCCAGAAACACCTGCTAAGCTAGCTCATATCTGCTACGCCTATATATGTGCCCCAAAATCAACCAACCACTTCCCCAAACGAAAAAGCAACATATCACCTCGAATCCAGTCATCATGAACAATCACTCGCAATATTTAGGCGATGCCCTCTGCCAAGATCAGCGAAGATACGTCCTCGATGGTTGGAAATGGTTATAACCAGTCTATCTCAAGTGGAATTAGTATCCCTTCTAGATTATCATGAGCGAATTCCTCACATTCTTGCAATGCCAAATCATGGCTTATCACTCGTGTTTCACCCGTGGAGCGAGTGCTTGGGGTTTGGCAGGATTGTGGAGGGTCCTTGATAGTGGCGATAATTCAGTGAGTATAGAAGAGGTTGTGTTTTCCATGGGATAGGTGCTACATCAACCTCTTTAAAATATGGTTGTCGATATTGCAATTACATGGACATGTACAGATTCTTGTGCAGTACTATATCTCGAAGCACTGGGGGTATTGCAATGAACGTTAAATATTAACGGAATATTTCAGGGCTATTTCAGGGCTAGCGTGTTTGAAGATGAAATCGAGTACCAAGCGGATATTACCCCATTGTATTTATTCTATGTATCAATATGTATGTACAAAAGGAGAACACCAAACCCCCCGTGACATGGCCTAGAACTAATGTGCATTTATCATGGCCCGTACTATGAAAGTTCCTCCCACTGAACTGATAGCATAACACCAACACCAGGATACCAGCAATAACAAACCCTGTCGATGTTAGCGTCACCGCCCAGACTACCCGGCATATACGCAGTCCTAGCTAGATAAGCGCTGGCCGGTAGCAAGGACGATGTACCTCGCCTCAAAGCTTGTGTCTGGCTATGGTCGTATATGTTTGTAGACTTGAGTATTGATAACTCACTTTGCCCTCTTTTACCGTCGACCGATAGTGGCAGGACGGCGTAGGACGGCGTAGAAGCGGTGTTTCTGGGAGCCGCCGGGAGGAAGAGGAACGTCCGCGCGTCGGTACTAGAGATGATATAATATACCCCTTCTCTGGGATTACCACGGCGGAGCCGACGCTTAGTCTAAAAGATTGAGGTCAGTACACACACAAGAGAGGGGAGGCAAAGGGTCGTAGGGTCACCAGGAATCCGCCCGCCCTACGAAGCCTGTCGAGCTCTGTTAGTCGAAACCTGTCCAGAGTAGGAGTCCCCCAAAGTTTCCAGGAGGCGGGCAATTAGGAGGACTCTGGCTGTCATTCTTCTCTACCTGTAGTCTAGAACCGGAACGGACGAGGCTCACTGGCGCGGGGAGTTGACGGCGGACGGGACGTCTACAGTGTTGACATCGGTCGGGAGGTACAGGGTTGGAGAATATAGCTCGAAGCGTTGAATAGACATCCGGAAAAGTAGGTTCCGTTGGGGTTGACTCGGGTCCTACTCCAAGCTGATGGGCACATTTGGCGGGCGCGGGACAAATGGCAAAGTAGGGGGTAGTTTGGTGCAGGCTTCCCCAGGGCCTTATCCATGCCGTGCGACGGTATGAGTTCGCTGTGGAATGGCCGCGGGCGGGAACAGAGGCCAGAGGCGAGCGACATGGACACTGATGGAGTAGGAGGTATTCAATTGCGTCTGTTGAGCACTGCCATCGCGGGATATAGTTAGGGTCTGTGTACGAGATCTATAAGCGCACTATGGTTGAAGGGGCGTGTGGAGTGTGGGAAAGGGTCTCCATGAAACCTAGCAGTGCTCCACCATCATATGTACATACGTACAGCTCGAGAATGACGATCGATGCATGCCTAGATGGCCGAAGCGACTGTGGAGCTGTACGTACGGGGGGGGCGGACAGGAGGTGAACCGGCCTAGCTCCTTCAACGTCGTGAAGAATGACGGGGGAGATAATTACTCAACGAGCCACACAGGTTGAAAGAAAATCGAGTTGGGCAGCGTCCATATTGATATGGTCATGGAGGGAGGGAGGGAGGGGCCAGATCTAGAGATTCGCTGATCAACTGATCAACGGGTACTGGAGAGTCGAGAGTTGACATGGCAGAGCCTCATCTGCCAAGACCTGGTGCGGGGTAAGTACATGCAGGTACATATGTGGGTACATGTGGGTACACATACAGGGAGAGCGGGGCAAGTCTTGGTGAGGAGGCTCTGCCATGCATCAAACCACGCCAAGACCCTCGCACCTCGAGCTGTTCCTTCAGCCTCACAGCATCGACTTCCCAGACAGACTCCGACCACACCGAGACACACACGGTCAAACCTTTCCTATACACACCCCAACAAGTAACCCCCTCTTAACAAAGCCTCAGAGACACAGACTCAACCAGAAACATACATGGCTCACGTCGTTGTCAAGTCACCACAGGGTCGGATAGCATAACTGAAAAGACGTCGTATAAATCATCATATATATATAGATAGCGCAACGAAACACAAAATGAGTTAGGTAAGGAAACACCGAGAGCCGTACCACCACTAACATCGATACCACCAACAAAAATAGTATCCCTACAAAATTTCCACAAGACATCACCACTTTGCCCTCCCACCCTGCACCGAACCCTTCAAGCCTTCTAAACATTAGTCATCGATTTATATGCCACAAGTTATAGTAGGCCGGATGGCACTTACGCTGGAAGAAATAAATGGGGGTGTACATAGAAAGAACAGAAATAAAAACTAAACGAATCAAAGCTTTAAAACAAAACTTCATCATGATCAGTAGGGGTTCGTCTTTTGGAGTGATTGAAGGGATTATATTCCATGATCGGATCAATAGTCTGAGGATCGACTTACCAGTCACCTCTTGGGAGATGCATCCTCCGCAAAGAACCAAAATTCCCGAGCACCGCCCCCCCCAAGAAAAGAAATGTTATGAGAGCTCCTCTGCCCCCTGAAAACCAAATCGAAATTGAAATTCAAAAGAAATGAGACTGAAAATAGGAAAAGTAGTCGAACAACTCAGATCAGGCTGATATCGACCAGATGTATATATAGAAATAACGTCCCCCGAACCCTCCTTTACCAGAGAATAACGTAGTAGCAAAGGTCCACATAACCCAAAGTGAAATTCAAGAATCGGCTGCATTATTAAACAAAATAGTACCCAATTATTCCGAAGGTTGAGACTTGAGACTTGCAGCGATTGAGAGTATCGTTCGGCCAAAGGCCGGTGAAATTGTCAGTGCTGTTTTTCCTTCCCTGTCGGCGATGTCATAACGTGCTCCGTGCTCCAGCAGAATTTTGGTAAGTGTTTTAAGCTTCCGAATCGCCATGCAGTGGAGCGCTGTTCTTCCGTCTTTGTCGGTAATGTTGGGGTTTGCATTATGCTTCAAAAGCATTTTGAGCAGCTTTGCCAGCTGATCAGCTGGCATGCCACTTATGCCAGCCCTTGCTATAATTAAGAGTGCTGAATCAGTTTTCATATTTTGCGCATTGACATCTGCCCCAGATTTGAGAAGAGTGTCAATTTGCGCTTCTTGATAATTCCTCGCCGCTGCAAGTAGTGCTTCTATGGTCGTTAAGGTTTCAATTAGTGGTTACTTCTATGTATGCTCTCTATAATATAAAAAGAAAGCTGAATGCAGGTGCATATTTCCAGGTTATGGATTATAAAGGGCACTATACCATTCTTATCCGTCACAGATATATTCGTGCCACCTCTGAGAAGATATCCAAGGACCTCGTTTGAAGACTCGCCCGCCATGCCCAAAAGCCTAGACGTAGAACCCTCTGCTCCCTTATCGAGTAGCAGTTTGAAGACATCAAGGTTTGCCCCCGCCGCGCGCTCAAGTGCAGTTCTGCCTTGCCGATCTTTCGAGTCGACATTCGCTCCATATTCGAGCAGTAGTTTGACTGTCTCCGTCTGTCCATTCGAGGCTGCGAGTACCAACGCTGGTGTTCCACTGGAGTTTAGTCCATTGGCATCTGCCCCCTTCTCTAACAGTAGCTGGACGATAGCAGGGGACATTCTCGCAGCAGCGTAGACCAGAGCAGTTTCGCCTCCCGGAGCCTTTGAGTCGACATTCACTCCATATTCGAGCAGTAGTTTGACTGTCTCCGTCTGTCCATTCGAGGCTGCGAGTACCAACGCTGGTGTTCTACTGGACTTTAGTCCATTGGCATCTGCCCCCTTCTCTAACAGTAGCTGGACGATAGCAGGGGACCTTCTCGCAGCGTAGACAAGAGCAGTTTCGCCTCCCGGAGCCTTTGAGTCGACATTCACTCCATATTCGAGCAGTAGTTTGACTGTCTCCGTCTGTCCATTCAAGACTGCCACTACCAACGCTGGTCTTCCAATGGAGTCTAATCCATCGGCATCTGCCCCCTTCTCTAACAGCAGCTGGACGATAGCAGGGAACCTGCTCGCAGCGTAGATGAGAGCAGTTTCGCCTCCCGGAGCCTTTGAGTCGACATTCGCTTCGAATTCGAGCAGTAGTTTTACTGTCTCCGTCTGTTCATTCAAGACTGCCACTACCAACGCTGGTCTTCCAATGGAGTCTAATCCATCGGCATCTGCCCCCTTCTCTAACAGCAGCTGGACGATAGCAGGGGACTCACTCGCAGCGTAGACGAGAGCAGTTACGCCTTTCGAATCCGTTGAGTCCACATTCGCTCCGTATTCGAGCAGTAGTTTTACTGTCTCCGTCTGTTCATTGAAGACTGCCACTACCAACGCTGGTCTTCCAATGGAGTCTAATCCATCGGCATCTGCCCCCTTCTCTAACAGTAGCTGGACGATAGCAGGGAACCTGCTCGCAGCGTAGACGAGAGCAGTTTCGCCTCCCGGAGCCTTTGAGTCGACATTCGCTCCGTATTCAAGCAGTAGTTTGACTGTCTCCGCCTGTCCATTCGAGGCTGCGAGTACCAACGCTGGTTTTCCGTTGGAATATAGTCCATCGGCATCTGCCCCCTTCTCTAACAGCAGCTGGACGACAGCAGGGAACCTGCTCGCAGCGTAGATCAGAGCTGTTTCGCCTCCCGGAGCCTTTGAGTCGACATTCACTCCATATTCGAGCAGTAGTTTGACTGTCTCCGTCTGTCCATTCGAGGCTGCGAGTACCAACGCTGGTATTCCATCGTAGTCTAGTCCATTGGCATCTGCCCCCTTCTCTAACAGCAGCTGGACGATAGCAGCGGACTTTCTCGCAGCGTAGACGAGAGCAGTTACGCCTTTCGAATCCGTTGAGTCCACATTCGCTCCGTATTCAAGCAGTAGCTTAGCTATAGCTGTTTGCTCGGCCTCAACGGCCAATATCAAAGCTGGAATACCCCCGGAGCCCGCCGTATTGGCATCTGCTCCGTTCTCCAGCAGTAGTCTAACGAGATTATAGCACACGTTTATGGCAAGAGATAATGGGGCGACACTATTCTCGCCTTCCCCACCCTTGTTGATGTCCGCACCCCAATCTAACAATAATTGGACGCATTGCTCCAAACCCCGGGAGACCGCCGAGCTCAGAATGGTTGCTTTGCTTCTTCTGTCGATTTCATCTGCATTTGCCCCCTTTTCTAGAAGCAGGCGGAAGATATCCTCAGATCCAGCTTTGAGAGCGTGATGTAAAACTGGCTCATCGCCCTTGAATACGGAGTCAAGGCAGAGGCCAAGTTCGAGCACAGTCTTCACTACTTCGAGATCTCGGGTGCTTATAGAGTCAAACAAGACGATTTTGGGGTCTGATATTCCCAAGGGCTGACCAGCGTTCGGAGAAGATAGATTGCACTTTTCTTCGTCGTAGGTATGAATCGGATGATATCGTTGGACATGAGCTTTGAGAGCACTTGGGGTTGCAAAACCTATTGACTCAAAATCGCATCCTTGGAAGCTACATTTGACTGGCCGGGTATGGGTATTCAAATGCTCGTCTCTCTTCTCCTCAACACCGAATCCTTCGACGTAGTATGCGCAGTGTACTTGGGAACACTTAAATATATTTTCCCCGTAATATTGATGAAGCTTGTCTTTGTCCGCCTTCGATTCTGAAGTAAAAAGAATTTCAAGCTGTTTTCTGAACCTTTTAACCGATATCTGAAGCCCAAAAGGGTCCACTTGCATATGCATATCAGATATAGAACTCGACATGTATATTGTGATGTGAACTGGGTTGACATACCTAAGGTTGCCCCAGATACAGCGTTTCCGCAAGTAATATTATGGTAAGTGAGTAGATACCTCTGTATCTCTGGCCAGCGGGAAAATTCACCCAGAAACTGATGTTCACCAGAGGGCTTGAGATTATCAATCCTGTGCGGCGGGATTTCGTCAAGCCTAAGTTTGACAAGCCGGTCTAGTAAAGGAACCAATGATTCAACCCAGCTGTTATCGTTCCCCAGCTTTATTGCATCTTTGACGTGATCTAACCAATAACTCTCAGCATATTGATAGAGGCAATATTCCCCTGACCTCACGAAATCGATGACCATTTTGTCTTCTATACTGGTATCGACGCAAGTAAATGATAGATACGTTATGCAGGTGATGGCCATATCTCTATGGGCATCCACTTGCGGTATAATCTTGAAGCTTGCGCTATATTCGCTCTTAAGGTACCTTCCGGGTCCATAACATTAGCTTTTGTAATACAAGTATATATACTTATCTAGCAAAACTTACTCTTTCACCGTGAAGTGCACAAAGCGAATTTTGTCCCTTGCATCGAATTCTACAATTGGTCCACAAAGCTCGTCCAACCGTACGCGTATACGTTTACGCTCGTTCATACACCTATCCCCTTCACTGATTGCCATGGCCTGCATGAGTTCATTCAAGCTCAATGGTCTTTTACTATACATTATCCACGCCAAGACTCTTTTGGCAAGATCTCGTTCTCGTTCGGTTATTTTTTCGTTGATACGATTCAAGATTCGCCCATACCTAAATGGGAGCACGAAGATACGTCAGCTGGACATGGATCTGCTTTTAAGAAACGCATTGTGTATACTAACGCTTCCTCGAGCCCAGTTGGTAAATTATCAGCCGCATATTCGAGTCCCTCCATATCAACCTGGCTTTTCAAATCGTACATGACCAAGCGAGCCCATAAAAACATCCCTAATATGATATTTAGTAAGCCATATTACATAGCGATAGCTATATTGTATTGTGGATGTAGGAATCATGTATGTACATATGTACGTACCTTCTGCTTTCCAGCACACTCGATCAAGGATATTTTGAATTTCCTGTCGCATAGTATCGTCCAGGATATATTTTTTGAAAATTGCTTTACCCTCACCCGTAACATAGGTGTCGATGTCTGACTGGTTTTTTGTACCTATATCAACCCGGCGAATATGACTGTCAATCCCTTTCAATGAGTCTGATATGTCTACTTCATATCTACTGCTGAGAAATACTCTGAGGTTTTCCGCTTTCGGCAAAAGAAAGCATATCGTGCCAAGCACCATCTCTCTCTGCTTAATATCGATTTCATCCAGACCGTCAATAAATAGGTATGTAATACCGATATCTCCAAGCAGAAGGTCGAGTATTTCCTGGAGTTCTGCCTGTGAGCTTGGAGGATATGGGTTCGATTCACGTTTTTCTTCGAGATATCTCAGGAGCTGGTTGCTGTGATGTAATAGTTGGGCAACTAATGTCCTTATTACCTCCGCGAAGTTGCTATCATTGTCTCTAAGGAACGCATAAGCTATGGAGATCCCTTTTGGAAAAGTCGATTTAGTGTGCGCCAAGAATATCGAAGACAAGAACGTTTTGCCTGTATATCCATAAATGGCCTGATATAAGCAAACCCAGAGTACGTGGAATAAATAGGAAGGTGTTATATCAAAGTGATTTTATAATTATGAAATACAAACATACCGGATCCAGGGATGCCCGTTAACCATAAAAGCCTAGATGTTTTGTTCGCCTCATCTAACCAAGCCTGCACATCATCCTCCCGGCTGAACCAACCCCCTGTGGCCGTACAGGGGGCTCCCAACTTTGCAAGGGAGGCGTCGTAATTCACAGGGGCTAGCCATTTCCTAGTGAGATCTAAATCTTGTTTGTCCCTATGAAGCCTCGCGGCTTCATTAGCTGCCTGTGCTTGCCTAATTGCAGCGTGGACGTGCGCTATGTGAGCTGCTGTAGCTTCACTGTCGATAAGCACTTTATGTTGATCGAGGTTTGACAATATCTTTCCAAACCTATCCTCAAATGTACCCCACATACTTTTAAATAGCTTCTTCCAATCTAGAAAATACCCAATATTGTTAGTATTAATATACTTCTAAACGGATCAAAGGTTAATTGAAGTGGATAAGGGATTCAAAGCTAAGAATATCGTGATCGAATTCGAATGGAGTAAGCACATTTGCATCTGAAGTATTTCAGTGTAAGCTGATAAAATTCTAAGATCTCTTCAAAAATCATTACAATAACTTGTTGCATCCGAGGAGTTTTTTTGAATATTATTGAGAACTCTTGGAATCTAGAAAGATTTTCTCCGATCTTTTGAAAGGCGTCCATGAGCTTCTCGTAAGCGGTTATATAAGAGCTTGCAACCTAAAAAGAAAATTAGTACTTGTGGCATTTTTATTTGACAAAGCCAATGCCACTCTAAACGTCGGTGAGTAGGTGGTAGCATAGAAGCTGGAAATATACTCCCATAGGCCACACGAGAGCGGTGTGTACCCGTGTTCGCCGGATATGAGCTTGTGTAGTTGCATACCTGAAGTAGAAATTTTACAGGACCCTAGCTCCAGTCTATCAGCGGGTTTATATCTCCTAAGCGGAGTCAAGTATATAAAGCGTACCCATAGAAGTGCCAGGACCTCTGGCTTGGACTGTACAAAGACTTCAATGACACCCGAAAATTGCTGTAGACCGTTTATCAGCGGTTGGATTCTTCTCACGTTTCGCATTATTCCATCCTCTCTTAGTTGCCGCTCTTGTATAGCGGTCGCCGCTTTACGGACATCCTCCATTGACGAGGCGCCTGCGGTAACGGAGGAAAAGGACTCAAGTTCCTCCTTCTTTAGTGTCGCTTGAAATTTTGATAACGCATCAGCGAAAGCGCTGGAGGTTCCCCCATGGCTTGAGATGGCTGCCATAATATGAGGCGGTCGTGATTACAGTGTCTTGAGAAATGCAGTGAAGAAAGTTAGCGGGAGGAGGCTCTATTTGATTATTACAAAGACTACAGCCTTGCTAGCCAACTTCTTTTAATTGGGTAGGTCAAAGCATATGGTGGTACATACAATATCTGGTAAAATTATTGCGAAAGTGGGTTCTCCGTGACCCGATAGTGCTATTGGCCCTTAAAAGGTTTTTTGCTGCGAGCACAGACCAACAGATCTATTCTTTTAGCTCTGACTTTTGCAATAATTCTACCGCATACTGTACGTGCGCAGTTTTCAGTGGCATACATACCATATGTATGTAATTCAGGTGCGAGGGCGGGGGTTTGGGAGTCATGTGACCCGATCACTTCACGTCTTTGCTAGTACAGTCGCAAGGTTTTAAAAATCCGTAAAAATAACCGCAGAGGATTTCATGCGGGACAGTAAGAAATACGGCGTATTGAGATCCGGCATATCGAGTTGCGACTGTGCTCTGCTGAACTGAACAGGAGCTATTCTGCGCAAATTGTCATGGTATGCTTCTGCTCAGCCCTGCCACGTACACACTCGATACGTTGACGACAATTTAGGGCCAAATTCGCTAGGTTGTAGGAAAGGGGTCTTACCATTCTCCTACTTCTAGCGAACTCTTCTTTTGCATTACCCTTCCAGATCTTAAAGGTTTAAATACATGGATCCTTTGAATCCAAGACTCCGAATTAATGACGAGCTCTCGCCCAAACGAGGTTTTCTCGAGTTAGATGTAACTCATGAGGAGACTACGATTCAGGACAAAAGGCAAAGACATCACTATACAGGAGCCTTCACTCGTTCCCAATCGCCCCTGAGTATTCCTAGTGGCAGAAATAGTCTATTTTCTAGGCCGAGCAGTCCTTCTGGCCACCAATTTCCCATCGGTCATACCAAACATTACTCTACAGGGGCAGTCATTTCGGCAACCTTGCAACTGAGAGACAAAACCCATGAAGATATCACTGAACATGCCACATGTTTTGAGGTCCCAACGATCGAAATCAACAACCGAGACACCCATATTGAAGACGGATATAGTTTTGAGAATCTTCAATTGGACAACGTTGATACGCCTATATGTTACAATGAAGGTACGAAATTATATGTGTATATGTAGATATAGTGAGGGGATATTTCTTAATCATTGACACAAGCAGTGGATATCGACGGAGATGTTGTGATGAACCAAGAAGACAGTTTTGGGCCAGAGATATGTTTTGGAATGGTACTTACATCATTTCCCTTGTTTACCCATAGTTGTAACGGACGCTGAGCATTCAAAGATACAAAACATTACCATCATTACTACCCGTGCAGACCTTGTGCGAGGGCTTTATTTATCAAAAAATAATGGCCAGAAAAAAAGGGTGAAGGCGAATACCGTGATCGGTGCATCAATTAATTGTCTAGATTCACTTGCAACAGTGCATCTATCCACTGATAATAAGGAATACGTTGGACTTCTTGATGGAGCTTCTGCGAGGGGGATCTCCCAAATCCTAGAGGTACCATCCGTCCGATTACAGGCATTTTTCCCTCCTCCACAGCTGCGCACTGAAATATCTGTGGAGGGGGCACCCAGAGCAGATGATCAAGACTCACAGTCTTCAATCTTTATTAACATCAATATATATGGCCCCAGCGGCTTGGGCGATGATGTAGGAAAAACTCTTTCCGTAAATGGCGTCTATCTTCAGCATCCGAAAAACAACGATAAGAAACTTAAATACAAAAACCCACATTGTTTTGACGAAAATGAAGACTTTACAATGAGTCAAACCACCGCTTCTCTCCCACGGCTTCGAAATGTTGAGGAAGAGGTCAAGACGATCTTTGATATCAGTGTGAATGATCAGTTGCCAGAAATTAACATGGGGGGTGAACTCCAAACACCGCTACTAAGGTAGATCTACCCTTTTACTGTGTGTATCATGATCGAATTTCTGATTTGAGCTATCAGTCATCAAAAACAGGCTCTGTACTTTATGCTTAGGAAAGAATCACCCAGCCACACTGGTGTGGAAGATTCTTTTACCTCTTCAATCTGGAAGTCCGTAGAAAATGGACCTGGGGTTTTCAGGTAATCTCTCGGCACCTTAACCACTAATTGAGGAGTTACTAAGCTAGGCATTTATGGGGTAATCATAGTTTTTTAAATACAATAACTAAAGAAACTGCTTATACAATGCCCCAGACAGTCTTTGGAGGAATTCTTGCCGACGGCATGGGGCTTGGTAAATCCCTAACTACTCTCGCCTTAATAACTATTAGCCTGGACAAAGCACAGGAATTTTCGAATACAAATAATCGGCAGTGGCCTACATCGAATCAAGTTCGAAGGCATGCGAGGACAACCTTGATCGTTGTACCCGCATCCCGTAAGTGTCCCTCAGTTCACAACCTAATATAAATATATCAATGTACCAAACTTACTCAAAAGCTCACATGAATAGTATTAGCCAGCTGGAGAGAGCAAATACTCACGTAAGTTGGAAGCACTAGACACCCCCCTTCGAAAGCACCTTAACTAAAATAAGGCAATTAGGCATATTAAACCCGATGTTTTAAGCTTCCACATCTACCACGGAGCTTTGAAGCTTAAGGGTATAAGCATCGAGAAACTTATTGACTTTGATATTGTTCTCACCACATATTCAACGATAAGAGCCGAGCTTTTTTCAAGACAGGATAACCAACACAGACGCTCACCATTTAAAGAAATCATATGGTTCCGAATTGTCCTGGATGAGGGTACCGAAAAAGACATCTGAGCCGTCTAGATTCATGCTAATACAGGTACTAGCACATATCATCAGGGAGTACTCTACGCAACAGTCGAAAGCAGTGTGTATGCTTGAAGCGCAGCGCCGTTGGTGCTTAACTGGCACGCCGATACAAAATAAACTCCAAGATTTCGGGACACTTCTTCGCTTCCTACGTCTTTCGCCCTTCGACAAGGAGGGCACGTTTACGAAGTATATCGTCCGGCCCCTGAAAGCTGCAAACCCGGATGGCTTGAAGTCCCTTCGCACCCTCATAGGCTCTATCTGCTTGCGAAGGAATAAGGGGATTCTTGAACTACCTCCAAGAGTCGATCAAGAAGAAGTCATTTACCTTGAGCACGCGGATCGAGTTCTATACGAAGCATGCAAAAAGGACTCGGCAACTCTAATCGAATATGCTCTCAAAGAGACTACAAACTCCTCCAACTATTTTAATATTTTGCAGTCTATCCTCAGGTTGAGGCTAATGTGTAACCATGGAAATGACTTATTACCCATGGCAGTCCAAAACAGGCTGGTGGGGTACTCACATATCATTCAGAAACCGGCTTACTTGTCCAGTGGCATGGAAGAATGTGTGATGACAGAAGGCCCGAGCCAACCAGACTACATCTTCTCACCTAGATGTGATCTGTGCAATAAACCATCCGATCCGGCAGAAGCAGATGCTACATCACCTTTACAAGCTTGTTCCCATACGGTCTGTGACAATTGTTTAAAGCTGTATGAGCTAAATATATCGCAACTTACCTCAAATCAAATTACTTGTCCTAAATGTGCAGAGATCGCAGGATTCTCGCTGGGTATGACAGAAGAGAATAGTCCACAATGGATGGAGGGTATAGAATACAGTGGGCCATCTGCAAAGGTCAGATCATTAATGAAAAACCTTCAGGATGCTGAAAATGATAACGGTGATGAACCAATCAAAAGGTGACTTCTAAACCTGCCTAAAGGGATTATATTAATACTAGCTGTGTTTCTAGTGTTGTATTTTCTTGTTGGACGAAAATGTTAGACCTGATTGGGGTTGCGTTGAATTCTCAAAGAATGGGGTTTTGTCGATACGATGGAAGTCTCAATATTCGACAACGCGATGATATAATTTGTCGCTTTCGCACAGACCCGCGGCTCAATATTCTTCTTATATCAGTAGGTAGTGGTTCAGTTGGGTAAGTATCCCTTAACCCTTTACCGACGATTCTTATTGCTAAAACCTAAAAAGTCTAAATCTCACCGTCGCCTCTCGAGTACACCTTATGGAACCCCAATGGAACCCCATGGTGGAGCACCAGGCACTAGACCGATTACATAGGATCGGTCAGAAAAACGAGGTTATTACAACCCGTTACATTGTGAAAAACACCATCGAGGAGGTCAGTACAACCCCCCTGCCTGTATTAATCTCGTAAACCACATACTAAACTAATTTGGATAATTTTAAAGTCCATCCTATCTTTTCAGAAAAGAAAGTTAGCCATTGCGAGCATTTCTATGTCACAGACTCAAATACCTATCTCATCAAACCAGCATTTGAAGGTATGCCGACGGACCTATATGGGGATATTGAGCAAAAGCTAACTATCTCTAGGAACTACAAAACCTGTTGAAATAGTTGTTGCCATAGAGTAGCGCACATGAAACCTACAGCAGTTGGCTGGACTGCTCTACCCATGGGCGCATCAAAGTATAGGCATTCTTTCGGGATTCATTATATTGTATAGGCATATAGAATGGGTTTTTCTTCTTCTTTTCATTTAGTCAACGAAATCTGTCATAGTCAATGACACGAGCTTGAATTTTCATTTATGTGCCCGCCACCACCTAACTCATATATATATATACCCATGTCTACTAATCAATAAACCATACAATACAAGTCTTTTGTAGAGTATTGCGCTGGCTATATCTCGAATCGTTAGGCGGAAGAGCGATTGCAAAATTCGAGAGCATGAAGCGTAGTTTTCTTTTAGAGAAATCACCCGCAGTGGGGTCTTTATACAAAGGAAACAAATGTTTTATTGTCTGGCTTAGAGAGATATATATGGTTGTATATATTAATAGTGTAGTAAAAAGACATGGAAAAGCGTAGCATTAACTCCGTAATATTTTCATCTGGACACCGGAATTACCGTTAGCACAATCCCATCCTTCATGTTTGCAACACATACTCTATCCGTGACAACCATTCTACAAACCGGACACTTTGCAGTCCTGTAGTTCAAGGTCCCCCTCTCTCTTATCCTCTGGCTCTTCAACAGGCCGGCCCGGGCTTGAAATACCTCCATGCCCGGCCCAGATCCCGATGTTGTTGCGCTAGGCCTGGTCCAAGGTCATAAGCCCGGGCATGCCCGGACTCAGCGCCTAAAGAGGCCAATGTAATATGTGCCCTGTTCATGACTGGGAACACCTAGATATGGAAGTCAGGGTATGAAAACTATGACATGATTCTCAACACTCAGGCTTGAAATATCGATTCTTCATGAGCCCAGAGAGGTCCCAAATATCCCGGGCCTTGATTCCAGTGAGGCCAGGCCCGGCACATATCATCCACCAGAAGGTCCGGCCCAAATAGCCTGAAGTGAGCCCGGCCTTCACGGTTTGGGCCACGGCCCATTGGCGCCCCTACTTATCCTCATACCATCACAGCAGGTCTATGTAGTCAGCACCGTACCGACCACTTAGGGCATCATCAGGAGCACTAACAACATACCACACACATTTCCAAGTGCCTACACAGCAGCACCACAATATCTTCAACATTATCATAGCAGATAATACACACGTTATCCTCCGGATTCTCATCCATCTCCGACGGCACAATGCGCAGCTCCTTCTTGACCCTAAGGACATTCTTCAGCGTCTTCACGGTCATAGTTTTCTGGTCATCCCCAGCCTCAGCCCCTACACTGCTGTCCACAACGACCCTACTGAAGATCTCACGCAGGATCAAGGTGAAATACTTATTTATGTATCGGGCTGTCATGAGTATGGAGACCACTGCCATTGCAACAAGGATTACTTCGGCGTCTTCTTGAAATTCTTGATCATTTCCGCTGACCTTGCGGGAATCTTAACGGGGTCGGCGCTAGGGCATGCTGGTGTTCCGGAGAGACTTCTGGAAGCTGAATGGCGGCAGTGTGGCCCACTATCCGCAGAAGTCCGGGCAGCTTCAAACCAGCGTGTGCAATCTCTAGGCCACCTCGCCGATACCAGAGCAAGAGAGGCGCATATCGACAAGCCATGCGCACACAGGGCTCGAGTACCCAGTGATGGTGCGGGAGACGAGGCACACCGCGAAGGCGCATAGAAAGAGAGCGGGGAGCAGGACGAATATCGCGCGTGCTAGCCTTAGCTTTGGCCTTGCTTGCTGTGCTGGCGGCGGTACACGAGAGGGAGATGTATATGCGTGCCCATATGACATACGTCTTCTGGTATCCGTGTCATCTGGTGAGCATGCGGGTACATGGACTGGGGCAGGGAACTGGGAAATTGGGAAGTTGGAAATTTGTGTACATACTTGATCGATAAGATCTGGTTATTGCTGTAATTCTCAACGTCTGTAAAGCTCATGTAGGTCATTTTTTCGTGTTGGATTGATTGAGTGTAACTAGGCTGCGTGTTTGTAATTTCTAGCAGTGCATGTCAGGCTTGTAAAGAGCCTAGAAGCTTATTAGATACTTGCTTCCGATTACTTTGCGCTTGGTGTAACGCGAAGAATACCCAAATTCGAAAAGAAGAAAGGCGTACCTCGAGTAAGCCCAGGTTCTTATTATTGGTAGGCTATGCTAATACCATAGGATAATCGAGAGAAGTAGCGGATAAGTTCTCCTCTGAATGCAGCTGGAGACATACAGTTTCTGTCTACTTGACTCTATGATAGATAATACCTCCGCACCCCGCTGATTGCAGCTCACCCCTGCAACCCTTGACTGAGTCTCCAAACACTCACCTAGAGTATGGCTGTGGGTAGGTGTGTGAACTTCATGGAAATCGGGAGATCTACCGAATTACCAGTTGACACCCCCATGCCTCTCGCGCCATACAGCGACCGGAATGATCTGTTTTTTCCATCGTAATCCCTGTCTAAGGTGCATATCACTCAGTGTATGCAGTGTGACCTGACCTTGCTTACTAACCGCAGCATCCGCCTTCCCACCTCCGATCCTTCGCCAAGGCCAGCCGTAGTGAAGCCTCTCTCACCCCCGCACCCGACTTCTGCAACCTTACGTCCTCCTAGTGTTAAACACACGATGCTACAGGGAGAATGCATCACTCGTGAGGCTCATGGAGTCTGCCTTCATTTCCGGGAGAGGCGGGGCATAACTAACGGGGGCAGTGCGAGTGGGGGATACCTGTGTTGAGGGCGTTGAGAGGTAGAAGGCCTCGACCAATGACTGATGCAGATCTACCACAGATCGGAGGCAACAGCTACGGTACATAGTAGTGGGAGAGGGTTAGACATGTAGGGTTTCAGGTATCTACCACTGAGGGATGAGAACGAGGGGTATTTGGCGGTGATAGGTATCCGGGTACTGACGGCGGGTGTGGCCTCTCAAACACCATCGGGTATACACATATGGTAGGATGCACTCTCTTAACTAAACTTCTAGATACAATATGGTTGGGGAAATCTTGACACGGAGTGCCGCGACATTAATTTTGCTTACTAACACATACAAATTACGTGGTTTAGGACAGGAAAAGTACTTTTTTTGACTATACAACTAGCTACATTTCCCCACTCGGAATGTTTTTATCTCAACAACGAAGAATTATTTTAAAAATTCGAGCAGATAGAATGATAGAGCAAGTAAAACTGAGCAGATCTATGTAATAAAATTTAAAATACAGATGGTGGTTGACGAGCTATAAGTGGTCAACCTTGAGTTATCCAAACTACTTCGTGACAAGGCTTCCCCCACCATACCAAAAAAACGGGTGGGGGTTAGCACGGTAGTACTACGCCCATTGATATTCCATAGAACCGGGTAGCGCTCCGGTTACCGATCGCGAAGGAGTAAAGCCGCTTTTCAACAAATGCTCTATCAATACCGTATAAATACTGCATTATATAATCTATAGATTCCTGGACTACGTAACGCGGCCCGGGCAGTATATTTATGCTACCCTCCAAGCAGTGCTTCCGCGTTTCTAAAATACAGCCAAGCCATTCCCTAGCCCTAGAATATCATATTTGGTGATGTAGCATTTCAAAGTCAAAGATCACCAGATATTCGTGCATCCATTATGGCTCCATCAATTCCTATCATCTTAGGATGGCCATATGAACTTTAAACATTTGAGATATAGATTTGAAAAATAAACTTTGGGATCTTAGGCATACATGTACATATACCCGTTATTTTAATTAGAAGTTACATGTATTATTCGTTTATAATACGTTCATGGTGATGGTGATGGTGATGGTGATGGCGATGGTGGCTGGTGGCGGTGACGATGATGGTGATGGTGATGAATGTGTAGGCTCGTGATGCTGGACCCCAAAACGTGTAGACGACACAACTACATGGTACTTATATATGTGTTTTTGACATAATTCAACCGTCACATATTAACGGTGTCGCCCGCACAATTGACGTTGTACTACGGTGCACACCTGCCGAGAGAGGTGGAGTTTACTTAAACCACAGGCTCTACCAGCTCTAAAGATGTGTCAGAAATGTGTATGTAAAAAAGTAGCTGCGACTTTACAAATTATTAATCTTGATTACTATTCTAAGAACAAAAAAAAGAAAAAACTTGAATTCAAGAAGGCGACGGATTGAATCCATGCCTTCCAGCAACTTAACCCACACAAAACCACATTCGCCGTCAGTTCAGATCTTGTCTCTTAGTATTTATGGTTCTTAAGGCTCTCTAGTAATCTATGGGAAATTAAATATTCGATAATGCACCGATAATGCATCAAAGTTTCTAGTTTTTAGAGTCCTCGTCAGCTACTGCATCACCAGATGCACCTGTGCTACGTTTCTGTACGGGCAATGCATCTGAAATGCGTTGTACGATGCATTTTCTGTCTTGGTAGAGAGGGGAATTTAAGTGAAATCACTCGTACTACGGTTATTGACAAACTTATTGTACAGCGGTGGGTAATAAGTCATCGGATGACCTAGCCACAATTTTGCCTGCAAACGCGTATTTTGGTGGCGTTCCGTCCGATGACTTATTACCCACCGCTGTACCACAAGGCTACCTACTTTTACGGCACCAATCCCTACCCCCTTTTTAGTATTCAATCACCAACTCCTTAAAAGTATCTATCAACGAGATATAAATATATAAAAAAGCGCAAGACATTAGTGTCTGTCCAAGCCAATTGCAATCAATCCCTAGCCACGCTCTAGGCTCTGATAGGACCAACCATTGTTCATGATTAGTCTGAGATCAATCAAGATGATTAATCTCAACTAAACCTTCTCGATTGATCACTAGGAAAGGAACGGTTTTTGAGTATGCTCCCGCGGAATATGGATCCGTCATCCCGAACTAGTTCAACCCCCCTAGCTTTCCGCCGTACGCTCGGATGCGGGAATATCTCAACCCCACGCCAAAGGCCTTATTAGCGCTCACTCCCACTCTCTTCCGGTTAACTTCCTTTGTTTAGGCGGAATATATCCTTTCGCGCGTTCCCAACAGTCTAGAATTGGACTCGGCCTTGTTCCGATTTGTCCGGTGATACATAGGTAACTGATGGTCGAACTCGTAAGACTATTTAGTGGTAGCTAACATTTGTATATTCGGATTTCGATCGAATCTACTTATGAATAGAATTAGCCTTTTAGCACCATAGATCAAGCCATCAGAAATACCGATAGACCAACATACCGCATCAATTTGACCGACTCAGCGCACTGTCACGCAAGACGTTGAGGTTGCCTTTTACAGCGTGCGAGCATGAGGGGAGATTAGGGGACGTTTTCAAGACAAAACCACAAATAAGGAAATTTTAACGTACTATGTGATGGTCCGTTAAGGCTAATTAATGCGGTATAGGACCCCGGAGCGAGGAACATGCAGGTGCACAAACACCCCACACCCAACTATCATTTGGTTCTACACTCCTTCCCCTCCTCCTGAAACCCTTGCTCCCTGGGCCCTCACCCCAGGAAGCCGCCACAATAACCCTAAATATACTACTCACAACACCCGCATCCCCCATCACTCCGTCCCAAAAGAGATACAATCACATTTTCTCACTCGCATCTAGGGTTAGGGGTTTCCTCGGCCCTCCCAATGTGCTTTTTCTTTTTCTTTTTCTTTGTTTAACTCACTCACAAGGTGCTCCTCACGCACCTCCACCCTCATATCCTAGGTAAATCGGATTCACTTCTTCGTAACATAGCCTATAGCCAAGATAGTCACTTTCCCAGCACACATTTCCAACACAAACGTTACATAATAGAAACAATTCATTACCCAATTCATTACCCAGCCCCTAGTGTACAAAATACTTCGGAGAACCTATCTCCGTCAGCGCGATACGGTTTTGGGCCTATCCAATCCCATTAGGTAGGATGTGATATCTTAACTATTGGGTACTACCCTTCGATTTGCTGGATGAGTTATCCTTTTCACCGGGATATGATAAGATATCCCTAATCAAGAAGAGATATTTCATGAATGTGGGCATGTTCTGACTTGTAGGGGATATCCTATCCTTGTTAGGGGATACCATCAACATAAATTTAAAAAGTATGTAGGTTGGGGGAATCGAACTTACACAATGGCGTTTGCATCTAGTAGATGCTACCAACTATGCCAGTGGTTCAGATACAAACCTGGTACAGGTTACTATCATCAATCTCAGGTTTCAAAATTCGACAGCTAAAAAAACCGAATTTGTGTAAGTCTAAAATTGCTAAGGATGTGGAATACTACCAGCACGAGAACACTTTATTCTATTTAAAAGTCCGTGTCCTTAAGAGAGGATACTAGCTAGCTAGATTATATCCACAGGAAAGGATATATATCAACGGGAAACGATAATCTATCCCAGATACTATATCCTATACTAGAGATATGTATCCCCTCCCAAAGATGATCTGACATATGGTGCGCACACGCATAAAAGTGATAGGGTGGCGTACAGAAGATACAGAAGTGGAACAATTGTGGCTGCAATATCGCCTCATGGGCCAATAAGAGGAGGGCCTTCTGCTGCATCACTACCATGGCCTAATCGGGTTTGCTTCTTTAAGGGTATAAATGGGTATAATACTGTTCCACTTTGGTCTGTCTTGGCGCATTTTACATAGTAAAATACCAACTTTCAAGCTTGAATAACTTTTTAACCAGGACAGATATCAAAAATCCGGTAGATGAATCTATTTTTCATCACCATTCCTTGAAATTCATCTACCGGATTTTTGATATCTGTCATGGTTGAAAAGTTATTCAAATTTGAAATTGCACCACTTTTTGTCTACATTTATCGGTGTGCGCACCATATATCCCTTGGCGGGGATCTCCTGCTTTCAAGTTAGCTATCATTGACACGCGATATTCCCGAATTCGGTATATGCTATCCTAAAACGCCCAAATGTCTCAACCTTATCCTCCCACGGGATAGCTATACCGATCCCTAAGAAATTTGGTACCATAGGGCTGCGCTACTGGAGAGAGACATGATGAAGAACCCAAGATTTTGGCCGCGGGTGCGGGCAATCTATTTTTCCCTAGGCACATCGTAGGACAAGGGGCTCTATACCCCTGACCGCCTTCTCTATCTTTCCTTTGACCTCACCATCGAACCATTTCTTGCACCCCCACACCCTCACCAGCGCGCCCTTCCTTAAGACACGCCTCGTCTATGTCAGCCTACAGCTGCATGCAAATAATGGATTGAACAAAGAGAATTTCAGACCACGGCTTTTCTATCACATCGGCATACATGATACGGCCCGTTCTCAGGCACGAAATTCCGTTTAATCATATAATATCACTCGGTCCACTGACTCGGTCGACCGCCTCCTATCTAGGATATAGTAATGCCGCCGACTAGTACTAGTGAGGCATCAGCTCTCCACGCTCGGCTATGGGTGATAGTTACACCGCTGACAGCTGCCTCCAACATTGACACCGACAGCTAGTATGAATGACATTGATCCCAAAGCCTAGCTATGACGACCCCCGGCAGCGATACTATTGACAATGACAAGTAACTTACCTACCCACAAATACCTCAGACATCAACAGACAGTACAAAGCGCTATAGGGCCGCTTCAGGGAGCTTGAGCGAACTCCGCACAGCGTCCTCCATTGGCAGCACAACCTCCACCTTCCCACAACTCCGGCACCGACACCCATATCAGCAACAACAGCGACACCGCGCCTACTACCAACTGCCTTGGACACTCAACATACATACGCCAGAAAAGAAGGCCTCATTACAAGCGCTACATGCGCCTCAAGTAGGTTGCACGACCTCAACCATCTCATTTTACTTAGTCGGCCAAGATTCAGTCGGTCGGGGGTCCTGGCACGAGTGAAACTGTGTGTTTGGCTGCAGCGAGATGATGGCGTTGGAGAAGATGGCTATTGCGGGTCGTTTTGGTGAGAGAAAGGTTGTGGGCTGCCAGTTATTGTGATCACATGTGGAGGGAGGGTTGCGCGGGGAGAAGCTTAGGTGAGGTGTTGGTGCGAGTGACACCTTATGCTTAACTAGGAATCTACACTAGTCGAACGAGGGACTGTGCCAATCCGGGGTCATCCCTGCTTGACCAGCCGATAGGGGAACGCCCCCGGGGTGTCATAACCTTTGGAGGATTTTGCCAGCCCTTGAACCGTATGACATTTCAGAGAGAGTCGCCGAGAGGTCATGACATCTGGGCAATCTCTATAGTCTCTCAGTAAATAATTAAGGTTTTACTAGTTTGAATTAGCGTTAGGCGGATGCTACCGTATCTTAGCTGTAATTAATAAGACAGGAGGGTTTCTTGACGCCCATCATGAGGTCTCGGATTAGAAGCGTTCGTTCTAGAGCTGGTCTGAACCGGTTTCTTGTATGGTTCCGGAGGTAATTGTGCCAGGCAAGGCGGGCTTGCTCGTAAAAGGGACTTGTGAAGGCAGATAGAGAGGTGTATTATTGTACATGGTGTGGTGACGGTGTGGGGCACTACGCTAATATCTTTTGGGTCAGAAATAGGAACACGCGATTCCAAACTTTCTCAATGTCTCTGAAGTGTCAGACAATTCGGGGGCCAAAGAAACTACCCAAATGTCATGACAACCCGGGACATTCCCTATCGACTCGTCAAGCGGGGATGTCGCAGGCTAGGCGCAGTCCCTCGTTCGACTAGTGCAAATCTACGGGCGGGGATCGGAGGAAAAGTGGGGCTATCACGGGTTCTTCGTCAGGTGTGAGTGTGGGAATGATAGACTAATTACCTCCGCTGCGCGGGAGCCGTTCGGAGGATTGGGGCGTTTCGGTGATGCTGGCTGCAGATTTCTAATGTTGGTAGTCAACTGCTGGGGGACGGCCTCTTCCTCGTCCCATGTTTATCCCCCAGCGCTTCTACGCCCGCCTTCTATCATCTGCCAAGACAAGTCGACCTATCACGCTGATGGTGAGATGTGACTTTCCCATGTTCCTCCTCATGCCGGCGCCGCCCGTAGGCCCGCGACTGTCGGTCTCCTCCCTTCCCCAAACATAAACAGCACAAAGGCCCCGTCTTCCCCACACATGTAAAAGTATGTACCCATAATATACGTAAAAGGCTCCGCTTCTCACCACTCCTGATCAGCCTCCGCCGCACACACATAACGCCACTATATGTATGTTTTGGCCAATAATCTTGGCTCGATAGTCTCATTGGACGACTTTTCTGAGCAGTCCTTTGACAAAAGTGGTAGCCATATGCGATACTACTTGGTGTAAAAGAAACGAAAAATAGAGGAACTGAACCGATGTTATTCAGCTAGCAAAGCCTAGAATCTATCACTTGAGCCATGAATAACTATGTTTCTTACATGCATATACTTGTATAAGCAGAACTCATGCGATTTCTTCAGAGTTTCACTCAATTTCACTAACTTTAGATTAATGCATCATAGAAATGCATCATAGAAATGGAACATGGGATTGCAACATGGAAATGCATCAAACGATACTGTAAATGTATCACCTGTCCCATTTACAGTCGATCGCCTGGATAAACGAATCAAAGGATTCGTTTCCCAACTTTCTTTTTTAGTGAGGAGCACCGTTTGATTCATTTAACGAGTTACTAGAGCCTAAGAGCAGTGCTTCCAACGGTTCTTCGGTTGATGATTTCAGGCCGTTTTTCTAGAACAGTTTAGGGAAACAGTTCAGCTCAGTTTTGTCTTCTCAGTATTTGGTTCATTTCAGCTTTGGGCTTTGGAAGAACAGGTTTGTATGCAACTAGAACTCCGCCTTGTTCTGACCCATTCACGGATTCTACTCATTCAACGGACATCCATCGAATAGGTATCCCATCTAATAGACACCTTCACTATTCCGGATGCCTATTGGATGGGTAACCGACTCGTCGGACATTCCGAAGCAGAGTTCAGCTAGTGTCTATGATCATGATGCTCGGCACAGTTGCAACGTTGTAGTTTCTATCTCGCCTTTGAGATAACTTGAGCAAAGAAATGATCAACAATATTGGTGTGTAAATACAAAAAAGAGGACACTTTTACTATTGTTTTATGTCGGTTGTACTGCTCGGCGCCGGCTCACCAAACCTACGGGTCCGGGAGCTACTTTGTGTGGAATAGGAACACCAAACCTCGGGATATTCAAAAATTTGGGCAACGAAGTCTGAGGTTTCGTCTAAATTTCATGTATTCCATATCTTTGATATGGGTAGCGACTGCCAATGGGACAGAACATAAATAAATAAATCTTTGCCCAGGACATTGATGTGCATTATATTAGAGTTCGGGCTCCATGACCGACTGTAGCTCTGACAGCCAGGATATATATGTACAGCCACTCATCAAAAGTGTTCGTGATTCGGATTTAATGTGACATGTCCGGCTCAAGTCAGAAATTAAAGTGCCCATTGAAATGTTCAAAACCTCAACACAGCAACAGTCAGTAGTGGCCAAAGTCAATATTAGACATTCACGGTATTTTATTCTCTGTCACCCACTGGATGCAATTATATAGATACATTTAGTTCAATTCGACCGTAATATCTGGTAAGCCACATCACGCACTGACCAACTTTGATGTGAATCACGAACACTTTTGCCGATCCCGATCCTTTCCTTCCGCAATCCAAACCCGAAGCGCCTAGCGCTGACTGTATCCTCCCAGCACCTTCCTAACTTATCCATCCCATCCGACGCGACCCGATCTTTCACCTAACGACTCGATTCCGCAACGTTCTCGACGGCATAGCAGGTGGGGGCGGTCGGGCCATTATAGCCCGAAACCACTGGACTATAGTCCAGAAAAACAACGGGAAACAAAGGAAAAACGCCAGTGAGGCCACAGAGCAGACCACCAAAGATAAGAAACTCCCGACCGCCCAACGCCGTTTTTTCGCCATCAGGACCACCCCCACCCCCATCGAAAACTCCGACCGCCTAGCAGCCGACCTATCAATCGACCTCGCCAAACTCCTCGCAAGGAACCACCAAGTCGCCCCCGTCACCTCCCTCACAGTTACCATCAACAAGAATGGAGCCATAACGGTCCTCCCACCCCCAACCGTCCCCTCCTCCACCTACCAGCACTTCTACGAAGCAATAACCGCCCTCCTAAACGAGAAAGTCAACACGCCCGACAACCCCTTCCTTACCTTCCGCCCTGCCCCCACAAACTTAAACATCGCTATCCACGACATCCCACTATTCTCCCTCCAAAACAGAGAAGAACTCAATGACAAATTCCGGGAAATTATCAACCTAGCCATAAGTATTACCCCAATTGCAACACGTTTCCTCCGGCCAAATGACGTAATAAGAAACGAGAAAAACACGTCCACCGTGGTAATAACGGTCTCAGCTGACCAAGCCGCCCTGATCGGAACCTCAATCCGCCTCTTCTCCAGAGCCCGCCGCTGCGCAGTAATGTGGTCAGCCTCACCCAGCACTCAATGCAAGAACTGCTACAAACTAGGACACGCCACCCAAGGTTGCAAACAGGAATACCCCACCTGCCCAATTTGCGCCGAAAAACACACCAAAAACCAACACACTTGCCCAGTCCCGAACTGCGCAGGGAAACGCCTCGACCCCAACGGCTGCTGTGATGCAGTTCGGGTAAAGTGCGCCACCTGCCCCGGCCACGCCTCCACCTCACACGAATGCCCTGCCCTCAAAGCAGCGGCCACCAAACCAATTCCCTCCCCTCCCGCACATAAGACACCAGAAAAGACTACCCCCCCACCCCAATCCAGCGCCCCAATGGACGTTGACTCCAATGCCATCTCTCCCCAAAAATCATAGACAATGAGGACCACACCCGCCACAGAACCCTTCCTCCGCCTAATCCAACACAACTGCAACACAAGTAATAACGTCCTTACTACTCTCTTCGCAATTCCAATGTTACATAACGCACATATAATCACCATCCAAGAACCACCCCTATTCAAAAGTAAACCACTGAATGTCCCAGCCTTCACCCTACTCCACCCCACACCATCAGCAACGGGTGACAAAATCTCTACCTGTTTCTATATAAGTAATTCCTTCCTAGAAAAAAACTCATTCTCCGCCACGCCCTCACACAGAGGCAACCTACTCTCAATAACCATCTTCTGCCACGCGAATACCAACACATACACCGCCATCGACATCACCAACATCTACAACAGACAACAGCGCAACGGCCCTAGATCCCTCCCCCCCCTAATAACCTTTGCTCCCCCGGAAAACCCAGCAATCATACTTGGAGACTTCAACATACACTCTCCAGCAGCAGACCCCCAGAGGTCCTTCACAACCAGAGAACTTAACCTCTCTGGCCCATACATGGAAACCACCAACCGCCGCGGCTTCTCCCTCCTCAACACACCAGGTATCCACACCAGACTGTCACCGGATCAAACCAAGAGACACGGAGTGATAGACCTCGCCTTCGCCAACCAAAGAGCATCCTCACTGGTAAGAAAATGGCTCCCACTTTCCAACGCAACAGGCTCAGACCACAGAGTGATCGCCATATCACTCGCCCCCCCGAACAGCGACTTCAGCCCCTACAATACCCCCAACTGGGCACTCACAAACTGGCCCCTCCTCACCCCCGAACTCAAGAAACTATCCCTCCCTCCCTGCCATAGCCCAGCGGAGGTCGACTGTTGGTTCGACAACTCCCTCAACCTAATCACTAACCTCGTAAAATCCCACACCCCACAAAAACCCATCTCGAAATGGTCAAAGAAATGGTGGACACCAAACCTATCACAACTCCGATCCATCTACCACGCAGTGCATAGAGCCTTCAGAAAAGGCAGAGCACTCCCCTTCGAAATGAGAGCTGCAAAAAACGCCTATTTCAACGCCATCAAAAGGGAAAAACTGGACCACTGGAACAGCTTCGTCGCCAACGCCTCAACCAAAGACGTATGGAGACTAAAGAAGATGGCAACCAGAACCGAGGACAAGATCCCCTCCCTCCCAAACTCGCGCACACCGACGCTCCTGAACAAGAACCTGATCGAAGCGTTCTTCCCTGCCAGGGCAGACACCAGATCCCCCACCCCCATATATTTCCCAAACGCCACCCCCATTACACCAGCCGAGGTACTAAAAGCCCTTGGACCCACATCAAACCTCTCTGCCCCCGGCCCAGATGCCATCCCATACTCAATCTGGAAAGGGATTCATCAAGCAAACCCCCTCCTCATCACCTCTCTCCTAAACCCCCTCCTCACCCACGGATACCACCCCCTCTTGCTCAAACATGCAAACGGGGTCATCCTGGCGAAACCAGGCAAATCTGACTACTCCTCACCATCAGCATACAGGGTTAGTGTTCTCTTACAAACGCTCTCAAAAATACTGGAGAAAATAGTCACCCTCCGCCTTGCCGTTATCGTGCAGGCAGTAGGCCTCCTCCACCCACATCAATGCGAATCCGTCGCCGGCCTATCAACCGCAGATGCCGTCACCACACTCCTCCACGGGACCAGAGACATGCAACACGCAAAACTCAAAGTTTCCACCCTTTTCCTCGACATCAAAGGAGGCTTCGACCATGTCCTAAAAGACACTCTAGCCACCACCCTCGCCTCCAAACACGTCCCACCCTATATCATGGACTGGACACTTTCCTTCCTGTCAGACCGAATCATCACGCTTCTCTTCAAGGGATCACCAAAAACCCCTACCCCCATCCAAGTCGGAGTCCCACAAGGATCGCCAATATCTCCTCTCCTCTTCCTCATTTACATAAAATTCCTCCACCAACACGACCCCCCAACAAGCATATCCCTCTCATATGTAGACGACCTCGTCATCACAGTGGGGAGTAACATATACAAAGAGAACATACAAAAGCTCCAATACCATTATACCTCTCTCACAAACATCGCCAATCCAAAAAAACGTCTCGTTCTCGGTAGCCAAAACAGAACTCATGCATTGGCGCACCCCGAATGACAAAACACCAATCTGCCACTCACAAATATTCCTGGATGGCCACGCCTTCCAACCACAAACCCAGGTACGATGGGTAGGATTCTGGCTGTCGCCAGCTTTCAACCCAAACACACACTTCCAGCGATGCCTAGCCAGCGCCAGAGGAGCCTTTGCAATCATCCAACGCTTCTCATCTCCAGGGAAAGGCCTCTCCTCCGCCAACTGCCGCCGGGTTGCCATCCACGCAATCCGCCCCATGCTTACATACGGGGCAAATGTAATGACGCCCACATTGTTATGGCGTCGTAGCGGGTACTAGAGTAATAGGTTGTGGCGTGAAGAGAAGTGTGGTGGCAACAGTCGGAGGATGAGTCATATGGGTTTCTATACGTTTACATTAGGTTCGGTTATGAGTCAAACTCGGACAGGGGTTATTCGGCTATATAAAGGGTCCTGTCTGCACTCTACGCCTTGTTTCTCTTCCTTTCCTTTTCTCTTCACGCAACCTCTTGTATTTAAGGAATATTATTAGTTTTATTCCTCCATAGTCTAACGTCTACGATCTCTTGGTCAGATCGGCCAAGAGTGTTCCAAGATACTTCGCTTGCTTAGAGTCTACCTCTAAGCCTCCCGTTTATAATGTGTTGCTTGTACCTCTACGTCTTCGTTTACGGACCCCATGTAACATTAGGTTGCGTCTCCAACGCCAACCAACACAATCTTTAGACCAACGCCTACCATGTCGACACTCATAGACTACGAGGAGTTAAACCAACAACTCCAAAACTTCTTAGAACAATACGTGTCATTCGAGCCGGAACATGCAAGCGCTCAAACGTATGGCCTCCTGGAACGAAGTCGGGCAGCGTTGGCTCAATATGCACAAGACCTTGAAGCTGCCTACGCACAAGGAGAGGAGGCAAGGCATGCCTTCGAAAGGGACCTGGCCGCAGCCCAACAGGCTCAACAACAACAGGCCATCCCACTGGAACCCCTGCCGAATGCAGCAACAGCCCCAATCACTGGCGCTACCACTTCGAACACTACCCATCGCTCCGACAAACTCTCCGACCCTGCTGTCTTCCGCGGCGACCAGGACAGGGTTCGGTTACACCTATTCAAACAACAAATGAAGATCAAACTCCTGGGGAATGCCGATCGCTTCCCAACTCTACAGTCGAAACTATCGTATGCCTTCGGTCGTCTTGAGGATATCGCAGCTAGTCAGTTCCTCGCCTACACCACAAACGAAGGCATCAACCTTCCATCCATGGAACGATTTTATGAGATCCTGGACACTGCTTTTGGGGATCCCGACCGAGTCTATACCTCGCGCCGAGCTTTGAGGGACATGCGCCAACGTAACCGTATCTTCTCCGATTACTTCGCCGAGTTCCAACGACACGCTTCGGAGTCTGGGTTTGACGAGATCACTAGGGTGGAGTGCCTCCTGGAGGGAATCAGCACTGAGCTCATGGAGGCGATGGTACATCACGAGACTCCCAATACGGTTGACGGCTGCGCGACACTCCTACAACGGCTGGACAATAGGCAACGGGCGATTAAGGTGAGGCAGAATAAGCGAAACCCATTTACCACCAGCAGCAGTAACCCTGTCGCCCAACGCACAGTACCTGCTGTGGTGTCCCCGTCGCGCCCCTATGTTCCTGCTCCTACTCCCGCCCCAACAAACCAGGCATCGCCTGCGCCTACTCATCCATCTCACGCACCAGGTGGTGATGTACCTATGGATCTCTCGGGGGGCCGGCGTCGCCCCACTGCTACGGAAAGAAATGCTCGCTTGGCGGAAGGAAGATGTTTTTATTGTGGGGGGATTGGACATCTGGGGAGGAATTGTCCCCAGGCTAGGGGACAGGGTGGAGGTCAAAAAAGGTATACCATGAGGGGGGCGGCAATCAAGGTGGAAGAAAGAGAGGACTCGGACAATGAGTCGGCAAAAGATTTGTCTCTGGCTTAAGTGGCATAACCCAGGGACCCTTTGAGGATTTTTCTAGGATGCGTATCTCTACTTGTTCGGAGGAGGAGGAGGAAATGGATGGGAATCAATTTGTAGTAACCTGCTCGGTTTCTCAAAATAAAAATACTTTTGTACCCACCTTTGCCCTCATTGATACCGGAGCCTCAGGATACGCGTTTGTAGATGAATCCTTTGCACGCCAACACAACCTCACAATGACCCCACTAAAAATACCACGACGAGTTGATGTGATAGACGGACGACCTATTCAATCGGGCAAAATTACTCATTTTGTCACCCTGGATCTCGACATAAACGGACATCGCGAAGAAGCACCATGCTTTGTTACAAAGTTGGGATCGTATCCTTTTGTGATGGGGATAACATGGATGCGAAGACATGACGTCAAGCTAAGGCCTAAAAAGAACAAGCTAATTTTCGACTCACCGGCTTGCTGTGAACACTGCTCCATCGACAAAAAGCCCATTGTGGCTCGAGGAATTTCCATACCGGCACCGGAATGGAACCTGCTGGATCTTTCCGGACTCAGTCAAGCTCCGGCTCAGATACAACGAATTGTTCAACAGCTGGAGACAGGCGCACACTTAATCCATCTCTCGGCCTTGGACCAGACACCTATCGATATTCGGAAGATTGTTCCCTCGGAAAACCATGACCTGCTACCACTATTTGAGGAAGCCGATGCATCAATACTCCCCCCACACCGAATCCATTACGACCACCATATAGTACTACAAGGGGATAACCAACCACCATTCAAACCCATGTATAGCATGACGCAAGTAGAACTCAAGGCGTTATGGGAATACATCAAAGAAAACCTTCCCCGAGGAGTAATCCGAAATAGTACTTCACCGGCTGGAGCACCAATCATCTTTGTTAAGAAAAGCGACGGAACATTACGACTCTGTGTGGACTATCGGGGACTAAATGAAATTACGGTGAAGGATCGATACCCTCTCCCGTTAATGGAAGAAACGTGGGCGAGATTGTCGAAAGCCAAATACTACACAAAGTTAGATTTACGGTGGGGATACAACCAGATTCGGATAGCAGAGGGGGACGAATGGAAAACCGCATTCCGGACGCGTTACGGTCACTACGAATACCAAGTCATGCCGTTTGGACTAACAAATGCTCCTGCTACGTTTCAACGATGGATCAACGACATTCTCCGTCCTCATCTGGACCAATTCGTTACCGCTTACTTGGATGATATCCTGATCTACTCGGAAACTTTGGAAGAACATAAAGTCCATGTTCGAAAGATACTCGAGTTACTGTATGCCAACAAGGCCCACCTCCGACCAGAGAAATGCGAGTTTTATGTTCAGAAGACAAAATATCTGGGCCTTATATTATCACCGGAAGGTATCGAAATGGATCCAGAGAAAATATCAGCGGTCTTGAATTGGGAAACACCGGAGAATGTGAAAGGGGTACAGGAATTCATCGGGTTCGCTAACTTTTATCGACGATTTATTGATGGATTCTCCAAGATAGTCACACCACTGACGATTCTGACCAAGGATGCAACCAAACAGGAATGGGTGAAAAAGGGAGTCAAATTTGAATGGTCGGAAAAGGCAGATCAAGCTTTCAGAAACCTGAAAATAGCGTTTACGACGGCACCGATACTTCGACACTTCGATCCAGAGCGGGAAATTACTGTTGAGACTGATGCGTCCGATTATGTCTCAGGAGGGGTACTCTCACAACGTGACGACGAAGAGATCTTACATCCGGTAGCATTCTTCAACAATAGACACTCGCCGGCAGAATGCAATTACGAGATCTACGACAAAGAACTATTAGCGATCATTCGATGTTTCGAAGCCTGGCGACATAACCTCGAAGGATCCAGATTCCCAATCAAAGTTCTTACAGATCATCGGAATTTGGAATACTTTATGTCAACCAAGTTACTAAATCGTCGTCAAGCATGTTGGTCGGAATTCCTATCACGTTTTGATTTTGTTATTCAATTTCGCCCAGGAAAGCAAGGAGGAAAACCGGATGCCTTGACTAGGAGGCCAGGAGACCTCCCTAAAGAGGGGGACGAACGACTGGCCCACCAAAGCCAGGTGGTTTTGAAAAGCAAGAATTTGGATACAAAGCTAGGTTTGTTCGCGGGTTCTTTGACAAATGAATCCGCTGAAGGAATGTCCAATGTGGAGGAATTATTTTCGAATGCTTACCAGATTGATAGTTTCCCAAACAAAATCGTGACCCTACTACGGAATGGGGTTAAACACTCAAAGAAGATATCCTTGGGTGAATGGTCGGAGGACGAAAACGGTCGACTCCTATACCGAGGGGCACTATACGTACCAGAAGAAAGTGACCTTCGCTTACGGTTACTTCGGGAACATCACGATAAACCATCGGCGGGACATCCAGGCAGGGCCAAGACATTGGAACTATTGAGTCGCGAATACTATTGGCCTCAAATGAGAAAGTATGTTGATCAATACGTTCGGAACTGCGAAGTATGTACTCGAAGCAAAACAACCAGGAATGCGCCGTACGGGGTACTACGACCTATGCCCATCCCAGATGGACCATGGACGGATGTTTCCATGGACTTCGTCACAGACCTTCCGGAGAGCGGGGGATGCAACGCAATTCTGATGGTAGTCGATCGGTTAACAAAAATGAGACACCTGATACCAACCACCAAAGAGGTCGATGCTCGAGAAACGGCCAAACTTTATTTGGAATACGTCTGGAAACTGCACGGCCTACCAGAAACCATAGTATCGGATCGTGGAACTCAATTCACCGCTGAATTCTGGCAAGCCTTGTGCGATCGCTTAGAGATTTCGCCCAGATACTCGACAGCCTTCCACCCACAAACGGACGGTCAAACGGAACGGTTCAATGCAGTTATGGAACAGTACCTTCGGAGCTATGTCTCCTATCAACAAGATGACTGGCTACCGATGTTACCAATGGCAGAGTTTGCGGCCAACAACCATTCCTCGGAAACCACCCAAGTCTCACCATTCTTCGCCAATACGGGAAGACACCCCCGAATGACCTTTGGCCCCTTACAACATGGGAAGACCACGGCGGAAGATCAGGCGAATGGGACTGTAAGGGACATGAAAGCCATCTTCGAACTCTTAAAGGACGAAATGTTTCGGGCGCAGAAGATAGCGGAGGACAATACTAATGCCAACCGGTTACCCGCACCTCGATATACTTTAGGAGATAAAGTATTCCTCGCAACACGGAACATCCACACCAAACGGCCATCAAAGAAACTTGACTGGAAACGGATCGGACCTTATCCTATCAGAAGAATCGTCAGTCCCTATGCGTATGAACTTAGCCTACCACGTACTATGAAGATTCATCCTGTCTTCCATGTTTCGTTACTATCCCCGGCCGCAAGCGATCCTGTCCCAGGGCAACAGCAACTGCCTCCACTCCCAGTGGAGATTGAAGGACAGGAGGAATGGGAAGTTGAAGGAATCTTGGATTCTAGGAAGCGACGAGGCCGGTTTGAATATTTAGTTCTATATGCCGGATATCCCGAACCTTCCTGGCAACCACCTGATGACCTCGAACACTCAGCTGACGTGGTTGAAGACTTTCATAAGCAATATCCAAACAAGCCTAAGCCTACCAGGAGTTAGGCCTCAGGGGGGGACGTGATCTGTTATGGCGTCGTAGCGGGTACTAGAGTGATAGGTTGTGGCGTGAGGAGAGGTGTGGTGGCAACGGTCGGAGGATGAGTCATATGGGTTTCTATACGTTTCCATTAGGTTCGGTTATGAGTCAGACTCGGACAGGGGTTATTCGGCTATATAAAGGGTCCTGTCTGCACTCTACGTCTTGTTTCTCTTCCTTTCCTTTTCTCTTCACGCAACCTCTTGTATTTAAGGAATATTATTAGTTTTATTCCTCCATAGTCTAACGTCTACGATATCTTGGTCAGATCGGCCAAGAGTGTTCCAAGATACTTCGCTTGCCTCCCGTTTATATTGTGTTGCTTGGACCTCTACGTCTTCGTTTACGGACCCCACGTAACACACATCTGCACTAAAAGAAATGAATACTTTCTGGAACTCCGTCCTTAGATGGGTCACAGGATGCTTCAGATCAACGAACAACAAAGTCCTATGGGCCGAAGCGAAAACGCCCCCCCTAAACCTATACCTCCACTTTCTAAAAGTTAAATATGCAATCAGAATTCTTCAGGCATCGCCCCTGGCCAACCCGGTCACAGGTAGATTCAGTCCAGACTTCACTACCCCCACTGCCCACCGAGTCTACTCCCATTCTGCCCTCCTCAAAGGGAGACCCAACCCACCAAAAAGATGGAACTCAAAAGCGAGAAAAGAAGTCAACCATATCCCAATAGAAGCATTAGCCTCGTTGATCCTCCCCCTGATAACTGAAAACGTCCCACCACATCTCATGGCACAAAGGGCAAACGCCCAACTTCTAATAAACTGGTGTCACTATTACCCAACCCCTGAGTATTACACATACTCTATCAATAACAATCCACTCTATTTCACTACATTACATAAATTCGTTTCCACCAGAATTCATCAATTCCGGGCAGGAAAGAGCTACCTCCGTGCACAAAAATCCTGGATCAATATCCACCTCCCATCAACCTGCGACCGATGCGGCCTCGAAGACGAGACACTCGACCACGCGATACTCCGCTGTCCAGCCACAGCCCCCCAAAGGGTACACCCCCTCAATGCAGTCCAAAACACCGACGAAATTTGGGACAACCAAGCCCTCACCCTCAGCCTCGGAGCCTATATTACCGTCAACAGGATAGGTTTTCCCCTGAAGGAAATATTATCACCACTCAACTCAGGTTCAATATCAGACCTCTCTTCATCGCTCAGTTCAGTCTCCTCCGCACACACATCGAACGCGCCTGTAGTGGACCCCATCCCTACCATCTACGCCTCCTAAGAAGTCCCACTAAGGGCAGCCCGGCTGAAGCCAAAAAGACACACGCAACGGATTTACTTAAAAACGGCCACGAGTTTCTTATGTATTACAAATTGTTCTTACTTTTTCTTTTGTACAAATTTGCTTTGGAATTTCATTTTGTTTGACTTCAGGGGACGAGCATTGTTACAGTTAGGGGATAGGTTTCTTTACGGCATAGTATTAACTGCACGCGACCATTTTGTACCTATAAACAGAATTGGCATGATATAAAAAAAAAAAAAAAAAAAAAAAAAAAAAAACTACACACATAAAAGTAGGTCTCTAATCTCCTCTTTGATTGATTTCGGGCATCATTAGTCACTGCGAAAGCCTTCTAATTCGAAGGTTTTGATGTTCCGCCACAGTTATATTCGAAGGAATGTCTAGCTCCGAAATCAGACTCACGAACACTTTTCCAGAGTAGCTGTACTCGATAAATTAGGTATCTCCGTCCGGGATTATCTCTTTAACAACCCGTTGGAGACTATGATAGATTAGACTTAGAAGTGTCCATTACTAGTAATTTCTAGCTTGCATGCATCGCCAATGCCTGAGTATGCACCGTATGTATGTAGCTAAGTACTGGGTAGGATGTCTTGGCGAAGATTTTCTTAGAGAGTGTTTCCAACAGAATCCGAACACAATGCACAGGTCAACATGCTCTTCCAGCCATGGAGGTTGGTAACTTGATTCATCCCCCATCAAACGAATTTTGAGAAATGAACAAATTGATTCGTTTCCCGAGGACGGTTGTGGAAAAGGCACAAAAGATTCATTTCCATGGCCCAAAATATCTTTCCTTGATGTCTATCATAGATGCCCTTCTCTTGACGGGCTTTTTGATATCGTTTGATGATACCTTTCCGCTACGGCACCGGGGACTAGAAATGTATTTTCCAAGCACCACTGTCATAAGGCTCTTAAAAGTCTCTAGTAGTCATGGGAATGCATCAATTTTGACGTTCCACAGACAAAAAGCTGCGAGATAAACATTATTTGATGTAATAACCGTAATATTTTGTGTTAAAGGCATTGCCGTCTCTTTACCGACACTTTACCAACACCTTCACTGATGCACCTGTCTGTTAAGGCCAATACGATACGACTTATTGACGATTTTATGTATTAAAGATATGCTAAAGGAAAGTTAAAGGCATTTTAAAGGCAAAAAAATACAACTTTACTGTTTTTTTATTAGAATATTAATATTTTTTGGTGGCGCCTCTCGAGATGGTTGAGTTCCCCCAGTACAATATTTCGATAGGGTAATCAAATGATACCTGGTATCAGCAGGCTTGTAATAGTTGGCGAATACAATTTAATTTTGGTAGATCCCTTGTTTGGTATATACATGCAGAATATTCTTGCTGGTTGGGCCTGATATAATAGTAGGGTGCCCTTTGATGATTTGTTTCATTGACGATGGCTTCCGCCACACGTGACCAGAACCTATCCCCCCTCTGTATACGCCTAGAATGACTGAGAGAAGCGCGACAGGTAAAGGCATCAGTAAAGTCGTCTGCAAGGGCGTCTGCGGGATCATCTCATTTCCTTTGAAACTACTTTCCCTCTGCCAAAAGTTTCACGTTACCCAGCCAGATATATTATATAATATTTTCAGATGAACATTTACATAGCGCCTAGAGACTCGGTCGATCGCTCACGGTCGGGGGTCTTGGCCCGAGTGACATCTCATGATCAAGTATAGCGAAATCACGGGCGGGCGCGAAAGGCAACTAGGTTTGGATCTACATGGATGACAGGGTGGGCTGAAGACGTTGACTTGGCGGGCTGAGCGCTGTCGGTGGAGTGTGTGATTCGGTGGATGTCGTGTGGCGGTTGCGCAGCCTGATGAGGTAAGAGGATTTTTTTTTTTTTTTCGTTTAACTCATTAATTACATGCAGACCGTAGTCTATGGTAATATCACACTCCCCAGAACTGCCCTACTGCCTCCACCGCCACTCACAGTACTACCGCACTCCCCAGAACTGCCCTACTGCCTCCACCGCCACTCACAGTATCCGTACCAAAGCCGAAAAGACAAAACAAACGAAAGACAACAAAGAAAAGATTACACTGCTTCTCCTTCTTCCCTGTCCTTGAGTCCTCCCCACCCGATGAGGTAAGAGGACGCGGTGCCTAAGAGATTGCGATACTAACCGCCTGTCGTCTGAGATAGATCTATAGAATATATGTTAGGCTTGTTCGCGAATGGGGCGTTGTGCATACTTTAGTTTTGGTTGGAGGTCGATGTCGCTCTGGTGGTGCCGCTAAACAGAGGCGGTATCATCAGCTGGCTTGACCGGCCGAGTGATACCCTATGATTAAGCTCGGTGTTCGTGCTTAACATTTGTTGTATCGGTGTCACTGCATATTTAATTGTTTTATTACCTCATACATCTGAGGCGTTCCATAAGACACCGCCCTCTGTGGCGTGTGTTCAGATATCATGGGTGATGCGAGTGATAATCCATGACCAAGGTGGAGGTTCCGCAGCCTGAGCAGCAGGGGCACTGCGCATGCGGGATTGCGCAGTAGACCGAGTGATGAATCATGATCAGTACACCACTCACAAACTAAAACCGCCAGTCGCAGAAGTCAGTGTCATATATGTACCTAATCTATACGTGCGCGGAGAGGGAGATCAACCGCCCGGTCTGTTGCTTCTCACAATCCATCACTCGCAGGATGCGCACAGAAATCACTCACTATGGCCAACTCGAGTGACTATTCATGGCACTGACTTGTGCCACTTGTGCTACCAGAGGCTTGACACGCATCAGCCGTAAGTACACTCCAAGTACACTCCACAACGTCTCTTCCAGCTCCCCACCATGCACCACCCAACCCACACTGACCGCCCCCAGCCCCCTCTCCAGCCAAAACACATCGCTCCCACGCCAACCTCTGGCTCTTGCCGGCTTCCCCTCCCCCCGCCCGGCCCCTGCCCTCCATAGCCGGTGACTCCAAAGGCACCACCAACTTTAACAAGGAGCTTAACGCCACTGCCGCCGTCCCCGAAGCTTCACAACCGTCCACCACGCCTGCTTCCGCCGCTAGTACCTCCACCCCTACTCCGGCCACCACTACAACCACTCCCACCCCCGCGCCCATTGTCAGGCCACCACCACCACCATCACCTACCACAACTAGAGTATCTCCCGCCCCTACTCAGGCCGCCAGTACCACAATTACCACCACCAGAGCACCTCCAGCCCCCGGAATGTTGCCACACCCTCCACTTAGCACCGCCTGCGGCCGCGGCTGCGCCTCCCCCGAGCTCTTCCAAAAACTCACCAAGCCCAACTGGCATGGCCGCCTCGGGCGCGCGCTCATGGCCGACGTCGACGCCCTCCCCGACTGGGCCCTCTTCGAGCTCGACTGTCTGCTGCGGCGGAAGTTGCACGCCATTCTGCCGTGGGGCGGCGGCTACGCAGCGCCCGACGCGGACATGATCTTTGCGAGTCTCGCGGCGCTGGGGCTTCGGCTGCAGGACCGCGGTGCGTATGCGGACGTGCCGGTCCTGGATGATGGCACGCTGCTGGATCAGCCGACACTCAGGAGGGGCACAAACGTCGCGGCGTGGTATGCGAGTAGGGGCATGTGGGGGGAGTACTGGCAGGGGATGGTGGAGACGGTGCTGGAGCTGGCGAGGTATAGAGGGTTGTTTGATGATGAGGGGTTTGTGAAGACGGGGTAGGTGGTGGGAGGGGGGGGGGGGATCGATATATTGGTTCATGGAACTCATATTTTGCGCCCAGAAAGTATATGGTATTCGTATACTCAAATTAATGCAGGGTTAGTTTGCGTTATTTAGCTCACTTGTATATATGGAGGATTAGGCGCAGGATGTTTGCCCGTTCAATTTATGCCTTCAGTTGCCCATAACATGAAGACGATCGATTAATACCGTGGTTTCGTGCTGGGGGACGCTTTCCAAGGAGGAAAAGAAGCATCACACTAGAATGCATGCATATCGTGCGCTGTTTAATATAATATGAAAGTTGCTGAGGAAACAAGGTTCCTCTTTGCTCCCCCGAAGATTCTGTATTTTGGTTCGTACTAATCGTTGCCCCTCTACCACTACCTACCCCAGTCTATCAAAGCGTTCGTGATTTTCAAAGTTGGCCGGTGCGTGATGTGCATGTGGCTTACGGTCAAATTGCGGAACTAAACTGTATCTATATAATTGTATACGGTGAGTGGCAGAGGATAGAAATACCATGAGTGTCTAATTCTGGCCTTGACTACGATTGACTGTTGCTGTGTTGAGGTTTTGGTCATTGCAATAGAGAGTTTTAGCTACACGAGCTGGACAGAAAGTCGAGCACTTGGACAGAAAGTCCTGCCACTCTTATATGCTAAATGCTTATAAGTCTTTGCCTAAAACAGCTAGAGTTTCTGTCCAACCTGGCCGACTTTCTGTCGAACTGGCATAGCTAAAGCTCTCTGATATGCCCAGTCACCATTCCCGGCGGCAACAAGGGTTAGCCCGGGGGTCCAAACAATAAGATATCCCAACCCTTGCACGGTGACCGGCTACTTACTACTCACTAGCACCCCCAGCACTCTTGAGAAGCGAGCTACCAATGGTATCCGTTAAAGATAAATTCCCCTATGTCCATCACAGCGAAGGTCGATTATCCAATTGGTACAGATAGTGTTATGTTTTATCTCTCTACACAGTTTGGGTCACATTTGTGCTACTCCCATTGTGCTCTACGTTTCAATTGAAAGCGGCACTGAAGGAGGTAGGGGAGTTCTGTGTATAAAAGGTTATATAATCTCATAGCCTTATAAATTAGGGCTGTGCGCAATCAATAGTTCCAAAACCACAACGCTATTATAATCCTGACATCTTGTTCCGTCTAGGGCCAGACTACATGTGGGTATTCCGCTAATGAGATTTGGTGTACCCCCCCCCCCCCCCGCCCCGGCTCTACTACAAGTGGAAATGCATCAGGAAATGCATCAGGAAATGCATCAAATTTTGTATGGTAGTAATAATGAAATCGCGTGGTAAAACAATTAATATTTTGGATGTGGAAGCGATTAGATATATGGGCCCTTGTGCACCAGAGGCAAAAGGGATGTGAAATGGTTTTAAGTGCAATGGCATGCTTTTATATCCCATTACATCAACCGAATTTTGATAATAAAAAAACCGGAAAATATATGGACGCCTACTTACACCATTACGTTGATAAATGTTAAACCTTTTGCCTTAGACTGACGTAGGTAGGACTATATCAATTATACGAGCTGAATTGATGTAGATGACCGTTTTGGAGCACCTATAGACACAGGAATATATGAGATAATGTTTCAAAAAATATTAAAGGGATCGAAAAGGGAGATTAAAGGGATCGAAAGGGACCGAAAATGTACAGGGGAAAAGGCACAGCATATGGACAGCATATGGACAGTAAATGGACACAAAAAGGACATAAATTGGGTCCCGCGTCTACAATGGGAAAAGACACAGGAAATACCACAGTAAAGGGGGGCAGAAGGACAAAAGTACACATTTACAGCAGACCTACCATGTAAGCACATTTTCATGTGCCTTTTCCCAAATCCTTTTGTGGGAAATGTGCTAATTGATACATTTCCACTCGTACCAGAGCGGGGGTGCCGGAAAGTGGTGCAACGCTTGACCTAGCAACGCCGAAAGGTACATCTCGGAACTGCTTGAGCAGGATGGATATTTCGGTCATACCCGTGTTAAACGAGTCGCTAGAATAGAGTCTGCAACTTCTCAGGTCATTGATTTGGGGTTTTTGGCCTGCAGACACTTGTGACAATTAAGGACAGTAATAAACGAGAAGTAACATTCAACCACATCAACTCTGACCATAGATCCGCTCTACATTATATTAGCTAGTTTGGTTGTTGAGAGGTATGGACTATTTGATCGTTGCATCACTTTCCGGCACCCCCGGGTACAGATAAACGACACGACTGTATCTGAGATTGACAGCTGTTACCAATAAAACTTGGGTTATATACGATTGGGCATGACGGTGACCCTAACTAACATGTCTAGAATCCGAAAATCAAGCCCAACAAGGCTCTACAAATTATACAACGGCAAGCTCTTCGTCAGACTATGCGCTGCTGGAACGATTATGCCGTTCTGTTTGGTGCCCATCTATCAATTGCAAAAGAAAAGAGGTCCTGGGGTTTAGGATGGTGTTTGTAAATATCTCTAGTTGTCAAAATTCTTTGCTATCCCGAATTACCGCTATCCCGTCCGAGTTGCGTTGTTTCCATCAGCGCGGGTTACTAAGCGCGCTGTGTGAGAGTGCTCCAGAGGCCACTCCTGCGAAGCACAACGCCGTGGTGACATCACGGCAGGCAACCGCAAAATATCTCTTTAAAGTAAATACTTTCCAAAACTCACCCTTAATGCGCGGCGAGAATTTAAAGCGCGCGGGGGAAAAATGAAAGCACGCGCGGGTGAAAAAGAAAATAAATGGAAGAAATGGGGAATTGGCTAAATAAACAGGGCAACTACGGAGTAGGTCGAGGTTGAGGTAAGCGAGGTGAGGGGGGTGGGGGTGAGGGGGGACGGGCGAGGCCCGTTCAGCCGAGAACAATAATGACAGGAAAAACACATAAGCGGACACTCACGTCGCAACCAAATTTTTTATGGGAATGCAATTCCAAGGAGCTATTTCTCTATAATCACAAGGAGATAGAGCAAAAGAATCTCAGATATGGATTCTCCAGTAGTGATGGTATGTATATATGTACATATCAGCTCGAGAGTGTGATCGTTATTAACTACACTCATATTCAACTACTGGTGGTAACATGCAATGCCAGCCAGGAGGATGTGGTGCATAAAGAGGTGTGAGGACCAGATAGACGCGTTAGTCTATGCGCGCTCGTCTATAGCTAAATACGTATAGTGACGTCGCATTATTTAGCCGCTCATCTCATAGCTACATGTCATGGTAAGTGACCGGGGTGGGCGCAGCGACTGGGGTGGAGGACGGCTTCGGCGATCGGGGCGACAGCGGGCGCGCTGGCAGGAGGAAGCAGAAGGCGACATGGCTGAACAGAAATGGGTTGATTGGTTTGGAAACTATGCTGGCACTCTAGAGAGGCGGCCAAATTGGGGTGGAGGTTGTGGTAGGGCCTGGGGTTCGTGCTACTAACAGGCGGGTGCGGTCACAAACCGCCACCCACAAGTCCCTACTCTATTTTCCTACCTATGGCCGCCTCCCTATACAAGGGTCTATCTTTGTGTAAGTAAAAATCAAGCAAGTTGTACGCGAACATCCCACCTGTGCTGTTTTAATCCTGAAAGCTTAAATACTTGTCACTCGTCCTTTGAATTTGTGCCTAGAAAGGGCCTGTATATAATACATGACAAGTAGAGTAAAAGAGTAAAAGTATAGGGAACAAGTGGTACATGATGAATAGTAACGGAAAACAGAGAAAGTAACAAGTAAATCTGCGAATGCAATACCGTCTCAGCGGACGGTTACACAAACGTCGAAGTTGCCTTTTACAGCGCGTATGGGGGGGCGTTTTCAAGACCAATTACCAGATCAAGGAGTTTCAACGTCAATATGAGCATCCACTGATACGAACTACTGTGGTAACACCTATAGCACGTTGACCCCCCCATACCGGTAATGTTTTTTAGAACCGAGTGATACCATGTGACCCCAATAACTTCATATTATATCTTGCGGAGGGACGTCTGTGAAACTGTCCGATGAAACGGATTACTGCGGTATTTAGGCGCGCTTAGTTATAAATGATATTATAGGACACGACTTCGGGTCATATGGAACTTTGAACAGTATTTGTCAACGCAGCCCCGCTCAACGGACTACAACAGTTGTAATAAGAAATACATGGTCGCAAGGTTTGGGGTAGTACGGCATATTTGTATAAGTTGGGGTAGTGACATTCGAGTATGCAATTGACGTGCTATATTGCGCCAACTGCGATGTGTTCAGGCCATTCTCGAACTGCGAGGTATTTTGTAAACTTCTTATTGTATTATCGTACTAACTGTGATGTGACGAGTGATGTCTCATGATGCGGAAAAGTGTTCGAAGGATAGATCAGGCTGAGGAAACGCAAGAAAAGGGGACAGACTGTTCATCCGCGCGTCAAGACTCTATCGAGATATGATAAGTGATATGATAAGGATATTTACCGTAACACTAGAAAACCTTATCGATTCATAGATATCACCATACCGTATTATCACTGAGAATCCTGTGAGTAGAACGCTTGCGCCAAGCATCTAGCAAATTGCGTGCTCGGAATATCCCTTGCACTTTCGTGTTGAATCATGGAGACAATTGCTTGAAGCCTTGCTGCAGATATGGCCTTTGCAAGCATGCCTCCACTTGCGGCAGTTAGATTTCGGCAAGATGAATTCTCTCACTTTCATTATGATGGTGGCAACCATCTCATCGGCCCACCCGGAGGGGCAAACCCTTTTGGAAATTGCTCCGATACTCTCCACAATCAGCAATGGCCTGGGGGTACGTTGATGACCCTCCATTGTTGGACATATTTACCTCTATAGTGTTGGTCACTATCCCATGGTCTGTCGGTGCTGTGCTGACCCTTTTTAGCCTGGGCGAAAAGCCACACGAAACCCGAGCGAGGGATAGGCCAGAGAATTCAGCTCCAATGATTGATCACAATTTGTTTGCACTAGCCACTCTCTAGGCACCCAATGAAAAAAGTGTCAGCATGTCCCGACGGGCCATGGGGCCAACGAGTGCTCTACTTGGACCGATTCCCTCATTTCATATATTATCTTTGATCCAGGTACCGCCAAAACTCGAAAAACTCGATAAACCGACCATCCCCGGCCAGGGCCAAAGATTATATCTTTAACGATTGATTCAAGGCTATCCCTTAACCCGTCAATTGCTGACCCACAGTAATATAGGGTTGAATTTGTGTGGGAGATCTGTTATTTGATAAGAAAGATAAGAATATTTGTTAGTAATGCCACACAAAATTTGCTTTTTTTGGTGGGTCAGCATCTTGTTGACGGTTTAAGGGATACTTAAATCAGCCGCAGAAGTGTGCTGAGTATAGTAATTTTGATCCTGCACGCATAAGCCAATTTTTCGAGTTTTCGCGATACTGGAACACAGTTGCTCTAGCAAGTGCAAAAAAGCGCATCAACTCGTTGCTCGACCAATCGCAGAGCTGGTTGCGCAGCTGATACCGAGTTCAACTGGTTTTTTTCTTCTTTCTTTTGTTGGGCATAATTACGTAAAAGGTCGGCTGTCCTAAAAGGCGCACCCTACCAGCGCATTTAAAATAATCCACAGAGCCTATCTGAGAGTCCGTGCAGGTCATGTCCTGCTGATTGATGCGAGTGCAACTTTGAGCGCGGGTCCTGAAGGCGAGGAATCGAGTGAGACCTGGGAGGGACTAATTGTGTAGCATGCAAGTCTACTTGAAGTCCCCTCCATAGAATCACAAAGCACTCACACCACCCTGTCACGATTCGGAGCTGAAGGGCTCAGTACTCTCTACCTATGCGACAAGCCGTACTCTGCGCACCGCAGCTAAATGTTGTTTGGAATCTTCAATGTCTGTTTCTGCGCTTGGCGGGGGAAAAGGAGATCAAGAGCGAGCCGCGGGGAAGGGTAAGGGGGGGGGGTACTCAATAGCTAGCTCTGCTGCTGCTGTCTGATGGCTTTATCCCCCCAATTCTCGAGAGTAGCTCTGAGTAGCTATAAGACGTTCGATCCTTCCTGAAAGATATCCCAGATATAGATATATCTATAATCTATAATGTACTGTCGCTAATTTTTCTAACATTGGAACGGTTTGATTGGCTGCTGGGTGCAGGGGTATGGATTAGTCAGCACGGCACATCAAATTTGCTGCTTCTTTTCCTGCTGGCACGCCGAAACCCTAACCCAGGCTGACTCCTACATGGAAACGAGCCCACGTGCCACCCAACGGAACTCTTTATAATTAAATAAATTAAATAACAAATATAAATATTAAATACGTGTAGTCAACTATGAGTAGTGGGAGGTGAAGAAGGGTGGCGGGGGAGGGGGAGGGAAGGTGGGGGAGGGAAGGTATCAGTGGAGGGGGGAGGGGACGAGGAGGGAGGGAGGGGGGAGGGGAGGAGGGGGGGGGAGGGGAGAGGGGACGAGGGGGGGAGGGGGGGAGGGGGGGAGGGGGGGAGGGGGGGAGGGGAGAATCGGATTGGGGGGGGTGGAGGAGCGGTGGAGGTGGAGGAGCGGTGTAGGGGGTGTGGAGGCCAGTGGGTGGACACAGTACTGGAGTGGCATTAATTGGGCTGGCAGTACACCGGGGTACATTTTTACTTGTGCTATAAACACAATAAAATTGTGTTAGGGAAATGTGTCAAAAACACAATGATATTGTTTCAAAATTGTGTTAGTAGCGTAATTATTTGCCTTATGTAACTACCATAAACCACCTACCAATATGGGGTTAGTGACACAATCTTAGTGTGCCCAGATTGTGCTAGTAGCGCACCAAAATAGTGCTAGTAACACACCAAAACAGTGCTAGTAACACACCAAAACAGTGCTAGGAACACATTTATAGTGTGTTTTTAACACATAAAAATGGCGTCTAACTTGTGTCACTAACACTAAAATTGTGTGTCACTAACACTCTTGAAATGTGTTGGGAGTTATTTTTAAAATGCACTAAAACGTTTCGGTCGCACCGCACTATTCACATATTACATAATATTTTATTGAATCTTTCGCGCCTTAGGTATACAGTAAAGCTAATTTCATTCATTTAAAATCCAGCTACCCAACTTATCTCAACCATCAAGCCTCACCATCATTGCCAGCCAGATCCTGCTTTCTTTTTGCTATCGCCATATGTCGTTCCTATTACAGAAACATTTTGATATATATGTCTGCACATACCACGTTTAATTTTTGGACACTATATATATAGGTATACGTATCACGCTTACATATCTCGGTGGGTTTATGACTTGAAATTCCTGCCAAGTAGTCTTCAGTTTCCGGTTCGCAAGTGCTAGTTGGTCAATCGCAAATAGACGGTTTTCGTACTCATCCATTTCCTGTATTTTTCGGCTTTTTGTGATCTCGCGGTTTGACTTCCTTAACTGGCTACCATTCCCTGCAACTCCGGTTACCTCCTTCACTTTGGTATTGTTCGCTGATTGATTAACCTTCAGTTTATTCTTCGATCACTTGGGTCGACCTCTCTTTTTCTTCTGCGTACCATCTCCATCAGGATTCGCATCCTGAGTAGCCTGTACCATCGAATCGCCTTCATTAGGCCCATCGGTATTCTTTCCTGGGATTGTCTTCCCACGGCCACGCGTTGGCATCGTAGGTGTTCTTGTAACGGCAGTTATTTTCGCTGTTGCTACTTTCAAAACAGGCTGGGATGGATTATCGTCTCCGGAATTGTCGTCCAATTCGCCACTTGTCCTCTATTGCTTGCCTCATTAGTTTATTATCATCTATTGAGAGCTTGGATTTACGCTAACCTTGGTCCGACGGGATGAGCTTCTGAAGTTTGGCTGTGATGGGGGGGGCTCAGCATGGTACAAGGAATGAACTCTTCCTCATATGCCTCCCCAATCGCTTCACAATCATCCATTGTGTCCGTCTCCATCTCCGTTGGCTTTGGTCCCGTAGTCTGTCCTCCTTTTACGATGTCAGGATCCATCTTCTATGAAAGATTTCCATTAGTATGTACCATCAACATATATATATGTACGTGTATGAATCAAGATGAGGCTAAATGTCAATAGAGTTTGTGATAGCCAACCGATTGTGATTCATCCTCAGAAACGTCATCATCCTCGCCTGGTTCAGCGAAGAACTTACACTACATGAATTACTCAAAGTTAGTATGTCCTGTTGAACTGCATGAGATTAGTGTATCGGATATGTATCAACCTGTTCGAAAATCTTGACCTCGAAACCGATTTCGCCGTGCAACCTAATAACCTTTTTCAATTCATCCGCATACCGTAGGGGTTTCCACTCTCGTTCCTTGGTTGTTCCACTTTTTGGTCTATACGCACGGATCTCATCGTCACCAACCATGATATAGCTGTTTAATTGGTTATCGAATTCGCTATACTCGATGTTCCAAGGGAACTTATATTTTCTTTCGCCTATTTTCACCTCGAAAGTACGGACAGGCGATTGGGGGTACGGAGTAGGTTCTGGGTTAGTATCCGGGGGTGAAGAGAGAGGAGCTGAGGGTGATGTGGTATGGTAATATTGCGACTGTTCCTCATTTGGAGTATCTGAATCGCCGTCGAAAAATGCTGCTTGGCTTTCCGGAGGACTTGTCGCAATAACCTGGGTTTTTCGGATGGATTTGATCTGAGGCTTAGGCAGCGAGGATATCGATGACTTAACAGGTGGTTCACGAGGTGCTGAAAGTACACGAGGAGTGGAAAATGGTGGGGCAGATGAAGGTGGGGCCACAGATGACGAGGAGGCATGAACAGTTTTTCTGGGGATAGTTTTGGGGGCGCGTTGAGGATATTCGGGGCCATCATCGTTGTCCGAAACATCCACTGGGGGGGTTCTGGTGTTCTTTTTACCACCATTATTTGATTTGGTAACTTTGGATTTGCTTACCCCCCCGTTACCATTCGGATTCTTCTTCTTCTTAATCTTCAGTTCCGGATGACGGCGGTTCCATGCCCTCACTCTATCCCAGCAGAGTGTGCGAATGATGTCTCTAACCACTCCCCTATCCCATTTCCATGCCGGAGGAGCCAAAGCTGTGATGGCCTTTATCGATGGGTACATCTTCATTTCATAGTCGTAAGACTTGAAGTTAGCACGAAGATGCATGCCCCGTTTAATGCATTCATCCAAAACCCATTGTCGTAAGACTTGAAGTTAGCACGAAGATGCATGCTCCGTTTAATGCATTCATCCAAAACCCATTGTCGTCGTTCCCTTTTTGTTCTTTCTTGTAAGGCATGATCTTCACACACTACGCCCATCCTTCTATTGAGATCCGTTCTGAACTGCGGTGAATTGACACTGCTCTCAAAGTCAATGGTATGGATAATTTCGTCAGAGTCACCCGTGGCTGCAGAAATGTATGTGTTCAACACCGAAAGAGGTGGAGGTGGGACCAAGAGAGATTTTGGGTTTTGTTTTGAGATTTTGGCGGATGACTCGGAAGAAGTGGTAGCCCTGGACTGATGGGTGTGAATAGCTGGGGATGAGGTGTCAGCAGGCTTTGCCTTTTGTTTTCCAGCAGCCTTTTTTGACAAGGGTTTTTTTTGTGGCGGTGGCGGTGGCGGTGGTGGTGGTGGTGGGGGAGGTGGTGGTGGTGGAGCTGGGAGCTGCGATTCTTCGTTGTCTTCCTCTTCCTCATCATCATTGTCCACGCCCTCTTCCCCTTCGTTCCCATCATCTTCATCATCATCCTCGTAGCTGACGCTAACCGCTACTGGGAAAAAGGCTTTTGCAGGTTTTGCGGTCAGTCGAATGTCATCTTGTGGTGATGTTTTGGATGGATCTGTGGATACTGGTGCGTTGCGGCACTTCCGAGCATCGTTGTTTAGGGCGGGTTTCTGCTTGGGTGCCGTTGCAGACAGGTGTCTAATGCTAGTCAATGGTACATTTGATGGAGCTTTTTCAGGGGTATAGAATTAGGAAATGTTAGATAGATATATGGCTTTGGGGATGAATTACCATGATTGACAGCTATTCCGACATCGCTTTTTGCCTTTTGTAATCACTTGAACTCTGACCGCAGCAACTTAATTTCTTCTCTTTCTTGAGCCTCATGTCTAGCCTTGAGAGCTGCCACCATATCCTCAAAAGAAGCCATGTGAAGCAATCTGTGAAGGAGGAAACAAAGATGATAAGAGGCTATGATATTGGGGCTGATGATAATCCTGTATGATAATTTCGTCAAGATGGAGAACTAGAAGTGGGGAGTGCAAGATCGGAAAGGGGTGGCTGGGAGTGCAAAAAGCTTGGCAAAAGGCTATGCCTATTGTAGTAACATGGAGTCCCTAACCACGCACTCTGATAAGCGAGCTGGACCTTTCCGAAACCTGCATGAGCCGCATATTCAAACACTTGGGCACTTGCGCTCAATTGATCAACTCAATGGCGCATCCGAGTCTGCCACATACATAGCTCAACATCCCACCACAAACATCATCATTTTTGCCCTTGCATCATGTCAGAAACCGCTTTCTATCGCAGTTGTTATTGTTCTCTGCTTGAGGTACGTCCGCACCCTGTAACTCGGCGCTCTGAATGGCCGCGCCATTTAGCAGTCCTTGAGCAGGACCGCCTCCGAGAGCTATTTCCAGATCCATTGTCCCCTAGTCCACAACCCGAATTCGTCCAACATTTATCAGATTTAGAATCTACAACTGGCGATGATGTTTTCCAAGGTCCTGTCACTGTAACTGAGCATATCGATTCTAACGATATCAGAACAGTGGAAAACAGTAGCCTTCGCAGTTCATCTGTAGAAGAAAACAACATACAGGAACACGATACAGACGACGAGGATGTGATCCTTGATATATATGACACTTCGGAAGAGGAGACGGGTATTGGACAGTCTACTGGCATGCCAATCCAAGATAGAGATGGTTCTGCCTCTCTTATGGATGAGGATATTGCCAGTGACACGGGGGATTTGATGTATAACGAAGAAGAATCAGAGATATACGACGACAGCGATAACGATGATATCGTATATAGCTTAGGCAATCCAGAGAGCCCAGATATAAGAAGAGCTCCTCATTTCGCTTTATACACCGAAGACTCTTCATCAGTCAAGTCGAATGTCCAATCAACTAGATCTTAAGAAACGAACAACGAAGTCCATGAGCCAGTAGACAATAGCGGCGCACATCACATTTACTACCAAGACGATACCAGTAGCTACGACGAGCCATTCTTAAGCGACAATGGAGACGCAAATATCAACAGTAGCGGCAACGATGAAAACGATGGATTAGACGATAGGGTGTGTCAGATGGCGCGGGGCTTTGTGGAGATACGGGAAAGCGAATCCAGCGACCAAGAATTAATGGAAGAAGAAGATGATATTGTTCTCTACCCGGAGGCACTAGAGTCACGCCAATTCGAATACGGAAAGAAAATCAGCGGAATATCAAAACAGGCGATAACTTCAATTACAATTCACGATCTAAAACGTACACACAAGATATCGAGGGTTGCAAGTACGGATATCACCAGATTATTGGATTGTTTTACAGAAGACGGAGAATCTTGCTGGGACTATCGCACTACTAAAAAATGGATTGAGAGAAAAACTGGCATTACAGCAGTTCGGTATGACTGTTGTAAAAACTCTTGGATGTCATACTCCATGTATCCGGAGAAGAACGAGTGTGACTATTGCAACCACCCAAGATACAAGGGGACACAGGGCAAGATTCCTTGGTCAACGCATGAATATATACCAATCATACACCGAATCTTGCTCTGGTACGCAGACCCAGAAAGATCACGGATGATGACATCGTACAGAAAATATGCTGAGTCTCAATTAGGTTAGTCTTTGTCCATATGTGAAAATAGGCGCTGAACAAACACGTACTTATGATCGAATCTCTATGTAGATAAACATATAGACTACTGGACTAGCGAGCTATATACAGACCTGAAGACAAGTGGCTTGTTTGTGAGTCCTACAGATCTAGGGTTCTTGCTTAGCACAGACGGTGTTTCATGGATCAATTGGTAGCGTCGCTAGGAATGGAGGAGTTGGATTAGTAATGGTTGTTCTTTCGTGTTCTATTATGTTCGGTGAAAACTCTGTCGGTTGCGTGATCGTGAGTCATTGGGGATTAGTCATCGATGGATTTCCTTTGGGTATATTAGGGATGCTCTCCCTCGTTAGTTCCTGTTTCTCTTCTTCTTTCCTTAAGCAACGTCTTCTACTATATTTGTATTCGAATACTATTGTTTGCTCTCACCTAGCATAACACGCTAGGCTGAGCCACTTCTATAATTACGCGGGTTACAATACATACGCCGTTACTTCTCTTCTTACGAAGACCGTTGCATTTCGTTTGATTCACTCGACAGCTACTACTGTCGCACCTCGTACCCTGCGGACTACATACACCCACGCCGTCCCTTGAGACGGTGTTCAAGTTTTCAAGGCCAAGACTAGTTTCACAATCTGGCCAATAACATTGCAGTGCCTAAACGTCAAAACCTGCTATGTGTCGGCTTCATCCCAGGGCCTAAGGGGCCCAAAAATATCGACTCTTTCCTCTTTCCATTAATCAAAGAGTTTGAGAAATTACAAACCGGGATTCGAGCTCTGAATGGAGCAACACCAGAGGTATTACACGATAGACGTTTCAATCTAAAAGCTCATATATGTTTAATCGGCGCAGATATGATAGCAAGAGAAAAATTAATGAAAGTTACCGGCAATAGGTCATATTGCTTTTGCGAGTATTGCTTGGTGCGAGGTGTTTGGAATCGAGGATTATATTGTCCTATGTCTCCTCCAGTTGATTCGCCAATAGATGCTCAAAGAAGGAAAGGGTCAGGGTATCCATGGCCGGAATGGGACCCACGCAACCTACCAATGAGAGAGAATCAAGAGTTCAGACGCTTGGCTACATTTATTGCCGAAAAGGGTGCAAATGCCAAGCAAATATCTAAATAAGGCATCAAAGGCCTATCGATACTTAGCAGGCTCAAATCTATCCACTTCCCCAGGAGCTTCCCCCCTGATTCAATGCATCTGTGGTTCGAGAACATAATAACGGACTTGGTTAAACACTGGAGAGGCAAATATCGAGTTGAAAACGAAGACATGGAAGTACAGCCAGCATCAGAGGTCCCTGCAGAATCGAGCGAACCAGAAGAAAGCTACGATGAAGTCGATCAGTTGGACTCAGATCATGAATCCGACGCTGATGATGAAGACGAGTCAACAGATAGTGAGCGAGACCGACAGGTGTCTGAAAAACGTGCTAGAAAAAGACAAAGAGTGAGTTAGAGCATTCAAGCATGTATTAAGTACTCACTTAACTAATAGCAAGAGTCGATAGATGAATAGATCAAATAGAGCTAGATCTAGAACTGGAGCTAGCGAACCTATAAGGCACGGGTTGGGGTCGCAGAATGTTGCCGCAAGTCAACCAAACAACCCAAAAAAGAACCAATATAGAACAAAAGAACCTAAGGTAGTTCGTACCGATGACGAGTACAACATTGCTTTGGCAGATTGGGTGAGTATGAGCAAGGATATCGCAGCTAGTGCAAGCACATTCCCGTTATTCTTGGGCCTCTTCTGCGTAATTTTCTGGAGCACGTACATGAAATGACAGCCGCAGAATGGCAGATGTTTGCATTCTTATTAGCGCCGGTGTACCTTAAAGGCGTATTGCCAGAGGAAGACTACGAAGAGTACATCTCATTGACTGAAGGTATCCAATTATCTTGTGACTATTCTCTCACCGACGACGATTTCAACGAAATGGAAGAGAGAATGATACGATTTACCGAGTATTATGAAAACCGTTACTATAGACACCAATGGACGAGATTAAAAGTGTGTTAGCTCACCATATTTTCTCTAGATAATATATAAGTACGTGACGGCATGCTAATATAGCTAGACGGAGTTATAGGTCTGTTTGCCCGTTTTCCATCAAATAATTCATGTGGCACATGCATTAAAATGGGCAGGCCCAATGCATGTATACAGTCAATGGGGAATGGAGAGATTTTGCGGTACTATGGCTAAAACTGCCAAATCCAAAGTGATGACGAACAGGAACCTGGCGATAAATATTACCATGGCAGAACAAAAGAATGGGTTAATATATCTAATCGACGATGTACTCACATCCAGTGACGAGGACGACGACGGAGGGGTCAGAATCTCAAGGCTATTGAGTAAGCGATTGAAGATAGCGCGGTCTCACGGGATAAACCCTGAAAAGGCTGGAATAATGCCAATCGAAAGAGACACTATCACAATGTGTGGGCCCTCAAAAGTGCAGAGATTAACAACGTACCAACGCATGTGTATCAAAGCTTTCTTTTTGAATGAGGACTACCGGGTTTTTGATCACGATATTAATCTCAAAACGGTAGACACCGACAGCTTGGGTGTATCCACCGAATGTTATTGCCTCCGATCATGTCATTTCAACACAAGAAAAAGAGGAGATCTCTATTCATTCAAATCAGTGTCGGCATCAAAACAGAGATCTAATCAATCAATATCAACATCACTAATTCGTTATGAAACCGGCCAAGAAAGTGGAGAAGACTACAAGTTTGGGGAAGTCCAGTTTTTCTTCATCATAAGTGTTTCCAACGAATCCGTATTTGCTCGTCTAAATCTGATACGAAGAGACCTGTCAGTAGAGTTAAATGTACGAGAAAAGGAAAGAGGTGATAGGAGAAATGTTGATTCAAACGAAAGGTTACTGGCGTATATCAAACGTTTCGATTATGTCAGAGATGGACGGCTTTGTTTCGACGTAGTAGAGGTCAGCTGTTCAAGGTAATTCTCGCTAGTGATATCCGCGAGTTGGTTGGACTTTTGCGAAAAGGAGACAGAGACTATATCGTTGGGAGGTACAGCGCAATGTGGTAATTTGTAGATAGTGGCGGTACGTACGTACGTACGTATATATATATATATATATATACTATAACGGCCCGACCGCCCCCACGTGCCATGCCGTCGAGAACGTTGAGGAATCGAGTAACTAGGTGAAGGATCGGATCGTGTCGGAACAGGATGGACAAGTTAGGAAGCTGTTGGGAGGATACGGTCAGCGCTAGGCACTTCGGGTTAGGATTGCGGAAGGAAAGGATCGGGATCGGTTATGGGAAAAGGTGTGGGTCGCGGGTGTGAGTCATTGGGGATTAGTCATCGGGGGATTTCTTTGGATATATATTAGGGCTCTCCCTCGCTTCGTCTATGTTTCTCTTCTCTCTTCTTCTTTCCTTACGCAACGTCTTCATTTGTATTCAGATTAATTGATTTCGGTCTCACCTAGCATATTACGCTAGGCGGAGCCACTCCTCGTTTCGGTTGCTATTATATCCTGTTCGATCGGTAGCCGAGCCCGATCTCCTGTCCCAGTCCTCGAACGTATCCTGAGTCGATTCCCGTCTCGGTACTGTTTGTTTAGTTCTAGAACCCCGCCCCGTTAGATATACATGTACATAGCACTATAGTAATATATATATATATCGATCACGGAAGATCTTCTATATATAGCTATATAGATCTATTGTATCAATGATTGATACAGCAAAATCTCGATCGATCGTACTGTCGCGTCGTGTCGTTGACACAATAACTAGTGTCGGTTAATTGATCTATATATATTAATGCCATCTATTGTGTCATTGACACAATAGACGGCACGCGTTGTGTCATTGACACAATAAACTAACCAGTCGTACTCTCAACGGCAAAATAATCTTGTGTCAGTAACACAACGCCAGATAAAATTGCGCTACTAACACAATTAAAAATGGTTTGACACAATAAAATTGTGTCAATTACACAATTCCCTAACAACGTATGTACCATAGTGAGTAATTAGAGCCGGCACTGGAGCTGGCACTGGAGATTGGAGTCGGCATTAGAGCTGGCATTGGAGCTTGCATATATTGGAGCTGGCAGTGCCGGAGCAGACATCAAAGTGGGCATTGGGGCCGGCATTGGATTGGAGCTAGCATTAGAGCTGGCATATATTGGAGCTGGCATTGGGGCGGGCATTGGAGCTGGCACTGGACCTGGCATTGGAGCTCGCAGTTGGAGCTGGCAGTTGAAATATCTGATAATTAACGGAAAAATTTAGATTGCTATAGCAGCATTTGGGCATCGCCGTGAGAACTGACCATGCATGAGAGGGCTAAGGCAAAACTAACTAACTACTGGACGTGCCTAAATACGACACGGAGGTGGGAGAGAGGAATACCTTGCGGTCGCGAGGTGGTATACTGCTAGTATATATATACGGCCCCACACACTACACATGACTGCCGGAACTCGGCGTGAGATATAAAATATGGATATCGACCAGGTTTTCGCGTATGATGAGTTTAAGCTGGACGTAAGCTCTCCCCCCCATTCTCAGAGCAGAACTGTATGATTGTGTACGGTTGCTAATACCTCCCTCAGGCTGGGGGCGTCTTGGCCATCATCAGTGCTTCAGTAGTCGTCAGTAAGATTCCCCATCCCCCTCCCTCTTCCACCAAACCGTACTAATACTCCCTCCCTCCCTGCTTCTTCTAGTCCACTACAACTTACCCCTCTTAATCGGCATCCTTCTCGCTGGCGTGATCGAGAATAACGAAGGAACGCCGGAAGCCTTGTTGGTGGACATGGGGGGTTCAGCGCGCTGGCGGGATTGTAGGGTCTCGAGGTCGCGCCGGATGTGGTGGGAGTGCCAGACCTGGCGCGCAATATCGCATGGTAGATGATGACAGTAGAACGTTGTATTACCCAGATCTTATTACACAAGGAGGAATCATCGGCTCACAAGAGCACGTGTAGTATACCTCTTTTCGTAATAAACTCCACTTCAGTAATGAACTGGTTCACCTACGAGACTTCGTGAGTGGACCGACTTCGTGAACGAGCCAGAACAAAACACTGGACTTTGTTGCTCAGATTTTGGAATACTATGAGACAACTATTACTGCCCACAACCATATTTGGTAAGAGGCTTAAGTAAATCAGAGAAAAATGCAGGAGCTCTATGTTCTAGAGATGAAAAAGGCTCCGCTAACGGCAATCTTGCCTATCCTTTCTTAGCCTTACGTATCTCGAGGGCAATATGAAAACTACAGCCTTGAAGATGTCGTGAGCATTGCAATCACGGACCCTCTAGTACTATATTATCTTAACTATGCTCTGAAATGTGTGGGTTACTCATCTAGGAGACATCTAGAATAGAAAAAGTGTCTCTTGGATGGGATACCTATTCGATGGATATCCGGTGAATAGGTAGAATCTGCGAATGGGATAGAACAACAATACCGCGTTTCACCGGGAAAGCGATCATCATCCGGAAAGCAATCAAGTGTGATGCACTGGCCGATATAGGAATTCGGGCTACCGAGGAAGCTCAAACAGTTATTCCTCTGTCGTTGGTGTTCCAGGAGTTAACTTGTGTTCCTCATTCGTCAGAGGAGTGAGGACTAATTCTTTTTAAGATGATTATTGGGAGACGAGTGAGCAATCAACTATCACCGGCGTAATCAGACTAGAACCGTCAATCGTAAAGGTCTGTCTCCTAGCTCTCTCACCTCGAGCGAAGTTGAATCAATCTGATTTATCGCTCGTAGGAAATTGTTCACTCCTTCCTCCTCTTCTATTCCTTTAGGCTCAGCGGATGCCCCCGCGCTCCTAAAACATTCTATTACCCGCAACTGATTCCCGGTTCGCCCGAAGATCCAGAAATCATGGAGTACCTTATGATTGGGAATAGCTTTGTTAGATTCCTATCTCCTCAGGCTTCCTCACTCGCTGAGTGCAGTGACAACAACAGTATAATCCGAAGTTCTGAAAAAAAGGTTAATTTATATACAATTACAGACCAAGTAGCCAGAAGTGTTATTTAGATGTCTCCCAACTATCCTTTGACATGAGCTACCTCTATCTAGGGACGGTATTGTTTCAGAGAGGTCGTTGACTGGGTTATGGAGTGTAAGCTTTATCGACTTTACAAAATTTTAGTTTATATTCCTTACATAACTCCAGGTTTCGGAAAAGACGCTGAACTCTCTTATGTGCCTGCCTTCATATATTGTATTTTCATGCCCACAACCTCTTTTTGTGAGGTTCGGTTGCTTTCCCGGTGATGATCGCTTTCCTGGTTTAATACGTTACTTTTTAGCTAAGAAGTACTATGTCTAAATATATCTCTATTTTAGTTTCTCTCTCTATATATTTAAATTTTAATTTCACGCACCTCAAAACAATCCTTGAATCTTTGTGAATATAAGAGTGTATATAAAACTAAACGTAGCATTCTTATCAGTTCAACAATATAGCAGTTGTGCAGTGTCGCATCCTGTAAGTTAAAAACGACAGTAGTCTGAAGCCAATCTCCTCAATTTGCCGTTTGACCAATTGCAAAAACGCAATAAGCTAGTTTTAAAAGATAGCAGAAATTGCTTCTAGTATAAGTAGGACGGCCAAGTCCAGGTTATTATATGTCAATATGTAGTCATATATAGGCTGTTCTAGGCCAATCATCTTTTGTATAAATAAGGGCTTAATATGCCTCCTACATAATTGTTATGCAAGCAAACTAAGAAAGTCAATAGTCTTCCGTGTTTATTATTATTTATTATTTATTATTTATTTTCAACAAGATGAGTCATGGTCGAGGCGAGTGATGATACATGATTGCACGATGATGTGGGAGATCGAAAAGGTTAGTGTAACAAGACATCAAGAGAGTGTACATAAAGGGTGCAGTGTTAGCTCACACTGGGTGGACTAATGGAAGATAGTACTTGCACTACCAACTATGGAAACGAATTAGAAAAGTCATTATTTCTCCGTAGGAACGTTCGGTGTGAAGTGAATCATCGAAAATACGTTTATTATATGAACTGTTTTTTTTTTTTTTTTTAACTGATTAATTACATGCAGACCGCAGTCTATGGTAATATCGCACCACCCCAGAACTACACATTCGCTTCCGCCACCTCGCACAGTACCTGTACCAAAGATCAAACATCCAAACACACTCACACGCACAAACAGCACAAACCGAAAACAAACCGAAAAGAAAATACATAGAAAACCCTTTAGCCTCGAATAACTTCTTCTCCTTCCCTGTCCTTGAGTCCGCCCCATCTTTGCGCCGCATCTCTTTCTTCCTCTTCCTTGTCCTCGTCTCTCTCACCCTTCCCGTGCCTCCACTTTGCAAACTCTTTCCATATTATTACATGAACTGTCGTCAACAAGGAAATAAATCTTTTTACTGTGGGGAAACGAACCCGTAAATAACCTTGAGCATGTTACTTGTCCCGAACCAGACTTTGGCCACGTGCACCCATTTTTAATAAAGTTGTGGTTGCGTACGGGTTTGTCGTTGATTGATTATTAAACGCCAAGCCGAAGTGTCTGGTTTGAGACAAGTATGTTACTTTAAAGAACACATTATCTAAGTTTATATTCTTAACAAATAAAAAAGTTAAAAAACTCGGGGTTGAACCTGTGGAACTGCGGCTAGACAGTCCACATCTTTTCATCTACACTTCTGATTGATATCTTGAGCTCACTACGTTTGGGATATGATATTGGCAATGAAAGAGTAGATTTCCGGTTCCCGGTGCAGCAGCGGAAAAGGCATCAATAAGGGAGGCGGAAAAGGCAACAAAGAAAGGCATCAAGAAAATGTATTTTCAGCTATGGAAATGAAACTTTTGTGCATTTCCCACAAACGTCCTCGGGGGGTATCTCTATTGTTTTGTTCTCAAAATTCGCTTGACGGGAAACGAACCAAATAATTCATCTCTATAGCTGGCAGAGTTGCCGAGGTCGTCAGCTCAAGATGGTAAAATGCCGTAGTCAGGGATTTCTGGGGTGTGCCATGAGGTGGCGGCGCTCTGGTTGCTGTATCGTGGGTGTGATTGGTGGGGTGGATGGTGTGGGTGGGGTGGGTGGGGCGGGTGAGAATTCATGATTACTTGTGGAGGCTGTGTAATGTGTCTGGTATTCCTGTGGTACAAGCAACCGCGCCGGGGTAGTTTAGAATAAACCACATGGCCGTTTAGTAACACTCCTAGGTAGTTTATTCGAAGCGAAGTTGTTTAAACTGTGGTTTAGATACACCTCGCTTGTTTATTCACACACCTAGTGTTGTTTAATTAAGCCACTGAATTTCACCGCTTAAACCCTGTAATCTATTTAAACACCTCGTGTAGTTTAATCACACAACACATTTTTTGCGTTTATTTTCAGTGGTTTGAACACACACCGTTTGTGGTTTAACTACGCAACACACTCCCACTATTTATCTCTATAGTTTGTTTAAACACCTACTGTAGTTTAATACGCAACACAATTACCGTGTTCATGTTTAGTGGTTTAAACACACAACGTTTGTGGTTTAACTACACACTTGTCAAAGTCAGTTAAATCTTGTAGTTTATTTAAACACCTCCTGTAGTTTAATTACGCAACGCAATTTTGCGTTTATTTTCAGTGGTTTAAACACACACCACTTGTGGTTTAGTTACGCAACACACTTTTCGCGTTTTTCATATGATTATTTAAACAATAAGTGTCTATCTATCTATATACATGTATACAAGATGTTTCCGGCCTTCGGCTGGTTCGGAAATGTGATATATTGACAGATATGTGATATCTCGGCAGAGCGCATATGCGCTAGGCCTATTCAGAGCTAATACATACATGACTCATTGGCACTGAGGATCGGTGCCTAAACCTCTGTCTAGGCATCTTGCTTTACCTCTGTCTAACGGGGAGCGAGGTTCTAAAACTAAACAAACAGTACCGAGACGAGAATCGACTCAGGATACGTTCGAAGACGGGGACAGGAGATCGGGCTCTGATACCGATCGGACAGAATATAATAGCAACCGAAACGAGGAAGGGCTCCGCCTAGCGTGATATACCAGGTGAAAACCGAAATCAATTAATCTGAATACAAATGAAGACGTTGCGTAAGGAAAGAAGAAGAGAAGAGAAACATAGACGAAGCGAGGGAGAGCCCTAATATATATCCAAAGAAATCCCACGATGACTAATCCCAAATGACTCACACCCGCGACCCATACCTTTTCCCTGATCCGATCCCGATCCTTTCCTTCCGCACTCCTAACCCGAAACGCCTAGCGCTGACCGTATCCTCCCAACACCTTCCTAACTTGTCCATCCTATTCCGATACGAACCGATCCTTCACCTAACGACTCGATTCCTCAACGTTCTCGACGGCATAGCAGGTGGGGGCGGTTGGGCCGTTATACTCTGCCTAAGCAGGCCCCCAAGCAGGCTCCTAAGCATGCTCCGAATCGAGACCGAAGCATGCTCCTAAGCAGGCTCCGAATCGACCGAAGCAGGCTCCTAAGCAGGCTCCAAAGCATGCTCCAAAGCATGCTCCGAAGCGAGACCAAAGCAGGCTCCAAAGCATGCTCGGAATCGACCAAAACAGGCTCCTAAGCAGGCTCCGAAAGGCAGGTAGGGAGACTCCGAGGCAGGCTCCGAACTGACCCCAAAGCAGGCTCCGAAGCATGCTCCAAAGGCAGGTAGGAGGCTCCAAAGCAGTTCGCATATTACAGGTTGCACATCTTCGCGCTTTGCACATCTTCGCGCTTTGCAGATCTTCGCGCGTTGCACATCTTCGCGCTTTGCACATCTTCGCGCTTTGCACATCTTCGCGCTTTGCACATCTTCGCGCTTTGCACATCTTCGCGCGTCGCACATCGCACACCACGGCTCGCATATTGAGGTTAGGGCGTGCGCGCGCGCGGTGATGGTTCCCAAAGAGATATTACTACTGCGGCTCGCGGCATTGGATCAGAAAGAGATAGTCCAACGATAAAAGGAATTAAATATTTAGATGCTTCGCTCAGATATTTTTTTCTATAATATCAGTGATTTGATCTGGATGGAACCAATGTGGTCGTGGCATTGGATCAGAAAGAGATAGTCCAACGATAAAATGAATTAAATGTTTAGGTGCTTCGCCCAGATGTTTTTTTCAATAATATCAGTGATTTGATCTAGATAGAACTTGGAATTAGTCAGGCCCAAGGAGGAGGTTCCAGTACTATTTGACATGGTATGTTCCGAGTCAATAATATGTCTCTAGCATATGACCCGAGGAGTGCAAAAATATATACCCCAATGTGTTCAGTATAATGTGCTATGATTGGTTCAATAATATCCGAGTATGGACAGAGTAGTTCCATAATTTGTACCTAAATCATTAGGAATGCTGGAATTAAATATTAGCCGATTTATGCATAATTTGTGACTCAAATCACCGATTGATGAGATAAGTCGATTTCTAATCATTTTTCCAAAATTCTCTATGTAAGGAGGGCCACCCCAGTTTCTTGATCTCTTCCTTATACACATTTGTGAGATCAAGATTTTTTCTCAAAAATTCCTCCGATTCGATCATCCAAAATTCCGATGGATAAACTTGCTATTTATATAGCAAGCGACCTTCTTTATTACAAAAGATAAGGGACAATAATATTGATTCCTTCCTTTTTTCAGTAAAGAACAAATTTCCTGAGATTACCTATGGGTTTTACAATGACCTTGCTTCATTTATCAATGATGAAAAACAAATGCATGCTCCGACAATCTATGCTGAACTCAGGGCTGTCATAGTGGAAAGGAAGAAAGAGTAGGAGAGAATCAAGAGAGTCAAAGCTCTCTTTGTCAAGGATTGCAACCTCAAGGAGGACGATGCAAGAAGGGAAAAGTACTTGGAAAAATTTACGATTGTGGAAGTCGACCGATATCAAACCCCCTACCCCCCCCCCAGCAAATGGGTTTATGAATCCAACCAAATTCATGACATTTGGCATGACCATCTTCAGCTTGGTAAACCAAAAGACAAAAGGCTAAAAGTACCACCGATGCTACTTTTGGAACCCCAATATCTTCAACTAGATATTACTGAGGACCGGAATGTCACTTTTGTCGATTCCAAAACCAAGGAAATTATTGGTTTGATTGCTAGGGATTGGATGTCCGAGGACAGAAAGGAAACTCTGGATTGGGTCAATGAAGTTATTATCAAGGAATGGCAAATTAGAAAATCTGTCCAAGTGAGTATTCAAATTCTTTCTCTATAGTCTATTTTCCGAGTGCTAAATAATATATAGCTTGAAGATTCTGGCAAGATTTGTCAGATGGGTTTCTCAGCTGGTTCCAGGAGTAAATCCAGTTTCGATTGGGTTAGAAATATCACCTCCAAAAAAAACCGACAGGAAGACTTTGAGTACTTGGGCAGCTATATTTTTGCACTTTTTTGGAACATGTGTAAGAGGAGATTACCAAAGCCGATTATTGAGGATATCACTGGTTTTTGTAATTCTACTCTCATTCCGAAAATGAATTATGCTGCAAAAAACAAGGCTACTTCTCAAGTACTTGGGAGCTATACTGTCACTGTTGGGGAAGATGACATTGAATTTGATTGTGTTCCGATGGCACCCCCCTCTGGATTTATGGCATGTAATTATGCAAGGTAATTTTCATTCCGATGATTTACTTATATTATTATTACTGATTTATTTCCAGAGGTACTCATAATGAAAAGTGCCCTCATAAATATGCACTATTCTGGACTACATCCAGAACATATAGTACCGATTAGGGTGGTCATTTTTTCATTGCCTATTATGGTATCAGAATCCGACAGTCAGCAAACTGTGTAGTGGTTTGGAAGCCGACTGACTTCCATGGAACTAGTTTATCAAATGAAGGTCCCGCCGATAAGGAATCCGATTCCAATCAAATTGGTATGAGTATTGTGACCCCTATCCGATTGGTAAAGTTATGGGAGAAATATTAGCAGGAACAGATTACTGCCGAGGATGTTGAGGTTATTTTGGTTGAGTCTGATGAATCCGAGGAAGATTAAATTGAGGCTTTCTTTATTATGTATTTTTCTTTATACTTGTCACAGAAAATCTCCACTCATGTATGAGGAACCGATTGGTATTGTAACTGCTGGTTATTTATTTTTATTCGATTGTACTAAAAATAGCCTTAAAAGAAAAGAAAAATTTAAAAAACATTCTTTTTATAATAATCCTTGAAAACGGTGGCTCGGAATTCAAATTCTATTTGTGTGTATAATATCAGGGAATTATAACAATAATTCTTTAAAGACAACATTACTTGTAGCCTTTCTACCTATAACAGCCTTGGGATCAAAAAATACTTTTGCACATTGTCGGTTCCTAATTCTAGACAGACCAGTATATAACTGACCATGAGCAAACACAGCGATACGAAAATCTAAAACAGCTCGATCCAAGGTTAAACCTTGACAACTATTGAATGTAGTTGCATAAGCCAGTCGTAAAGGAACCTGCCTTCGCTGTACTGTCCAAGAACAATATTTCGGCTGAAATTCCAATATTATTCTGGGTAAGCAATAACCTGCACCCCTAGCAATCTTAATATTGTTCGATAATAGCTCAACTTTAACAAATCTCTCATGCAATTCCCGAATTACTACTCTCGCATTTTTAACCAAAACCTGTATCAATAGAAAGATTTCGCATAATAGAACAAACACAATTAACATTAAGCTTCAACTCGTGCTCGGGGATTCCAGGTTCTCTAAGTAGGGATAAAAAATCCATAATCTCTCCTGATGGTAATGCTGTTCTCGTTGAAATGCTGGTAGTGTTGTCTTCTTTAATACAGTCGTGACTATAATATACTCGTTCTGGTTATAATTTAGTATAGATCTATTCAAACTTTCCAATAACATATCTTACCTTCCGAGGATATTAGGGTATCCAACATATACTTATTGAAATCGTCAACATATGACTTCAGAGGGCTTAAAAATGACCTTCGACAAACCTCATAGGAGTCCAACAATATATCGATTGCAAATAAATAATCGGCAATATACTGATATGAATCGATACAATCTAGCAAATCTGTTTCACTATCAGAAACTGATTGTTCCCTATTGAATGTACCATCCCAATTGAATCAACCCAGGCTGAGTATTCTAGATCAGATGCATTACGAATAGGTGCATGCAATCGTAACACCTCAAAATAGTGCCAGAGAGAAGATGATTTAATCGAGGCTTCAAGTGTTGCTGTAGGTCCCGAGCTCTTCACTACTGGTGCCACTTGCCGAAAATCCTCTAAGCCTAAAAACACTTTACCTCCAAAAGGTTTGTTATTTCCTTCTAGAACTTGTAGGAGTTCATTGGCACATTCGATTGTTGCTTTGTTTGCCATTGGCATTTCCTCCCATATAATCAATTTTGATTCGGAAATAAATCGAGCTCTATCAGATCGGGAACTGAGATTTGACTGCAACTCTAAATTATTCTAAATTTTGTTAGAGACTGAGTCAGTGTAATAGGATAGGAAATATTTACCTCTACGACTGTGATACCAAAAGTGGAATGTGCTGTTCTGCCTCTCTCGTAAAGTGTCACACTTAATGCTGTAGAGCCTGATATAACAACAATATCACCCCTTCCTCTAACATAATTGACGATTGTATTCACAGTAAATGTTCTTCCTCCTCCTGCTTTGCCATCCAAGAAATAACAGTTATTGTCTGACCCCCGATCTCCATAAACAGCATTCAATATAGTATTGAATACATATAATTACTCTTCAGTTAACTGTGATTGATGCTGAGCAGCTAAAGAGCTTAACTCCTCCCTACGATCATCAAAAGCTGCATTTTCGAGAAAGAGTTCATCAACTTTCCTGGTTGGATCTGGCAGCCCAAATCTGATAGTCGTGAGCTTTGTGAACCAAGATGGTATGCGATATCCTTTAGGCACATTTGTACAACTATTGCTGCCGATTCGTATTGATCCAAAAAGTCTGCACTCAAAGGCTCTTGATAGGTTTCAAAAATCTCAATTACTGACAATGGTATATTGAGTAATAGATGAGCAAAAAGAAACCGAAGCTGTTTGGGACTAATAAAAGAAGCCATCGCCTCATCTAATATCTCCTTTCCTTCAGTCTGATTTTCGAATAACCCTAATGCTGATGCAGCTTCCTGGAAGGTATGATACTCGGTACCATTAAGTGTTCGGAGATCTTTCCAATTGTAGGCAGATTTGTGTAGTAGTAAAGCTGGGAGATAGAATAATTCCCCAGTTTTGGGGGAAACGGTGTCGATTCGGGCTATGGCTTCATTTCTGCTTCGCTTTCAAACAATATTTTGTGGGAATTTTGGGTTCAGTTGTTCGGTAAAATCATTGGGCCTAATAACATTCCCTCGGATTGGATAAAATGTATACTGCTCATTGTATTGAATGTAGGTAAGGTTTTTGAAATCGGTATGTTCAGGTCTGGAGAAGTACCGAAGTAGTGTAGAGGCTGAGGATCCTGATTGGTCTTTCCTAAACATTTGACTGTCATTTTTGCCAGGAAGATGTACAGTCAAGGATTTGACAGCTGGAGATCGTTCGGATATATGGTATTATAATATTTGCCATGCTGCCTCGGAAGCAGATAGATATCTCGCATTGATATAGTTGTTAATCTCATCGATTTGTTCGGTATCAGTAATATGGATCGAAAACATAATCCGATCGGGGCCTTTAAATAGATATTTGTATAAATACATGAATATATTAACAGTAAAACAGACATCCACATTAACATGGCAATCGAGTAATCTTGTTAGAACTGGAATATAAGATGCGACCCATCTGTCTTCTTCTTTCCTTCTTCGATATTGAACCTTTCCATATCTATTCAATTCTGTTTTCTCAAGAATCGGTTGGGGGAATCCCCATACACAGGTTCCATTTTTGTTGCACCGACTCGTAGCTGATCTCAAATGAACTTCTGGATGCATATTGTACCTCAATACCAACCTTCGTAAAACTGGATCTTCCTCCTCGCTTGGTAACTCGGCTGAAACAACTGTATCAATTGCATCGAATGGAATTTCTGGATGAACCTAAATTATATTAGAGATAAATACTTGTCTATATCATGTTGGATATACTAACCTTGATTACGATATGTGCATGGGGTAGACCTCTTTTCTGAAATTCGATAACTCTAACCATATAGATAATTGTCCCAAAATATTGGCTCATCTTTGCTATTGCATGCTCTAATCGTGATTTGAAAACTCGACATACAATGACTGGTATATCAGCTGCAGTTTGACCAGGACTTAATTCGGACTTGATTTCTGGCCAATTAGGATTTGTTGTTATTGTGATAAATAAAGAAGGTTTTCCTTTTGCTCGACATATCGCCAATGAATCAGCAACCTCCTTTGATGCCAATGCTCTTGAACCCAGAAAAGAACTCGGTAAAGTCATACCCCTTTCAAACCCATTCTCAATCGACTCCTCATTTCCACCATCCTCCCCTCGGGAATCGTCAACGTGACTATATTGTTTTTCTCTCCCTTTCCTAATGTAATCCAACCTTTCATCTTCTACCCTGGAATACGTATCGACCAAGTATTCTCCACAGAGTCTTCCAAGCTTAAGAAATCATTTCTCGGTTGTCAGCCTTACTCTATACCATATGATTTGACTGATTTCGGAGGAGCTTCCCCATCCTAATGTGCCATGTGGAAATAACAAAGGGTACTGTAAAGGTTCATACATAGAGCTTAGGATATTGTTAGGTTTTGGACGATTGTGATTATTTTTATAAATCATTACACTTTGGGAGTGCACCTTTCGTATGTTGTTGGCATGTACTATTGCTGCGATATCACCACCAGAAGTGGGATGCTGTAATTCCAGAGCGACCAATTCTGAATCGGATGGTGTACCGAATGCTGATCGTAAATGTCTAACAAAGGGATTCACACTCTCGAGGAACACCCTGAAGGTATTAACTATAGCAGGAGGAACCATTTGTTGCAATGCTTGTAAATTTCTTGACTCCTCGTCGTATAGGAACCATCGAATGGAGTGTTGTCCTCTAGTAATATCCAGAATTTGATGATATATTCGGCCAGTTATTGCAACATTTGAGGTTGTTGGCAGATTTCGGCATCCTCCAGTCACTCCCAATACTGAAAAACAGAAGAGATTGTTTAATTTTCGGGATATACCATTGAGATTCGCATCGAGTGCCTCGAAAGCCTCTAGCATTTCAAGTGAATAATCGGGTAGTCGGGGTAATACAAATTTCCCCCTTGTACAACACCAACCATTCGGCTCAGTTTGTAATAACTTTGCTTCACAATAAGGACACTCTTTGACCCATTCACATTCGTAAGGCTTTGTACTCGGCACCCTTGCAGCCAAAGTAAGCCACCACCCATTATTAGTGTTCCCTCTTGGATTTGGTGTGAGGTTGTTAGGTGAGTTTGGGGATACAGTATTAGAATTTATATCGTGAACAATTGCTTGCGATTGTGTTGTATTTCCTCGATTCTGAATTTGGTGTATAGCTCTACCTTTTATTCGGCTATGTAATACATTATTTGTCGATGATGCAGCCCTAGCTCGCTGAGTTCTAAATCGATGGGCTTCTCGAATCTCTCGTGATGTCCTAGGATTTCTAATTCTTGGCATTTTTGAGAGAACTGTATTTATTGAATAAATATAAAGAAATTCATATCGATAGATTACCAAAGAGGCTAGCTGAATATGGAATATATAGATACAAAGTACTGACTCTCATAGATCTTCATCGTCCACTTCCGACAACTCGTCATCATCATCTGAAACAGGTTCAATAATATGTTTGCTAGTTTTGCTTTTCTTCGAAGGAGTTGCAGGGGCTGGAATTGGACTGTCGGCCTTCCGATTTGGTGTTGGTGTTATACTCCCTCCTCCAACATCATTACCACTAATCTGACCACTTCTCTTTTGGGCCCGAGCACTCCAAGAACTAGGAGAATGAACCTCCTTTCCTACAACATCACCTCTATTTGAACCAACACCCGATCCCGATCCCATATTAGAAATATAACTCAACGATTTCACCATACATCCCAAAAGTGAGTACTTTGTATCCTGAACGACAACTCTACCTAACAATCGGCCCGATAATCGTACAACACTATCACATTGTGGAACCTTTATGGCTTCCCATCGTAGACCATCAGGAATAAACTATCTAACCACAAATATTTCTTGGCTTGTGATTTTGTAGCACAATCGATGTCGTAATAGGAAGATCGGATATCGAAACATCGCCATCCATTCGGAAGAGCTTTGAGAGTGCCCTTCGGTTGTGCTACTACTTCTCCAACCGAGAAAATAGTCGCACATGCTGGTGGTGGTGCTATTCGGTCAAACTCAATATCGGTTGGATCCCCTTTGAATCTACTAAAATATTAGGAATGGATTTCTTCAATAGAAAATCTTTGTAAAGCAGAACCCACTCATTATTTTCTAGTACAGTAATTTGTAGTGGTTTATGCAAACCCATATCGCAAAATCCACCAGAACACACTCCAATTGAATTCTCTGTAGGTTCCTTCAGGTAATCGCCAACTGAGCAAATAATTTTGCAGGGAATATCCTCATCGTCGATGATTGTTTTCGGTAAAAACCGATTTGAACAATGAATGAAGCTCTCGAAGGTAATCAACCAAGAGGTTTTGTTGATTTTGTATGAAAAATCGAGAATGCAGGCTATATCGGTTGTTGAATTTTCATTAAAGGTTGGTGGCATTGTTTAATGATTTGTAGTCGAGGCTTATTGTATTCGATTACTTTGAGAAAGAAAGCATTCCTATGAGCTATATATAGTCAAGTTAAACGATTTTATATAGTAAATGATAAAATAATTGCTTACAATATCTAACATTTATGTTGTAATAATGATGTCATACTACAATCATAATTCATAAGGTTTGATCTAAACCAACAACATTCACGATTACCAACATCAACAAATATAACCTATCTCACAATTATGGAAACTCATAATTGAATAATATACAGCAATATATGTGAATCAATTATAACAACCCAAATTTCGAGAAATTCTGAAACATACCATAATACCTGTTAACTACAAATTTTGGTAGCCGAGTAAAAGGCAGACAAGTAAGCAGGTAGGAAGATAGCAAGCAGGGACAGGCAGCCGGGCAAGAAAAGATACAGACAGTGGAGAAGGTATTAGTCATTGAATAGCAGTAGGTAGTAGCGTGCGGGAGTAGCTAGCGAGCGGGAGTAGAAAACTAATGGGGATAAACAATGGACGGAGATAGGCAGTAGGTGCCGGGGATATACAGATGTGCAGATAGGCAACAGTTATATACATACGGGCAGACAGGTAGTGGGCAAGCAGTGGGCAGGCAGCGAGCATATACAGACAGACAGACACGGAGCAGGCAAACAGCAGGCAGGCAGCGCGTATATACAGACGGTCAGACATGTCAGGACATATCAGCAAGATTGTAAATGTGAATGAGTCTCCCAACACTCTCCTGAGTCTCCTGAGATTCTCTGGAGGCTTAGGAGATGCTTTATGGAAATTTCTCAGCTTGCTGATGGAGTAAGTAGCGGGCAAACATGTTACGGGCAAGCAACGGGCAGGCAGCGGGCAGGCAGCGGGCGTATAGAGACGGGTAGATGTGTCACGGGCAAGCAGCGGTCAGGCAGTGGATATATAAGATGGACAGACAGGTAGCGGTCAGACAGTGAGCAGATAGATGGTAAGGAGTGGGCAGGCAACAGTCATATACAAAACGGCAGACAGGCAGCCAGCAGGTAGCGGCAGGCAGCAGGCCAGCAGCGGACAGGCAGAGCCGGAGATAGGAAAAGTGCTGGGTAGCAAGTATGATCTATGTGTGGAATCGGGTAGACAGACAAACGTACATCTGACCATGAATTGTAAATCTTGTCTCAGTGGATGTACTTTTTGCCGAATATTTCCTTCTGCAAGTAAAAACTGCTGGGGAAATCAGCTGACCGGGCCAAATTTGCTTACGTGTTGGCGATGAGGTCATCCTGTTGCGTCGGGGTGTAAAGAAACTTCTTGTTATATGCTTACTAATGGGCCTGGTTGCGACTGGTTCGGCATGGTCGGCATGGTCGGCATGGTGGGCATGGTTCGATACTGGTAGGTGAGCCCTATTTTTGCTCATATTATTATATAATCTGGATGACTAATCAAGTGAAACACCAACAAATTGATTCTGACCAATCAAAACACTATAAAGGCACATGCATATGCAGGTTATAATTATATACTTATTAGATATAGATGCAACATACATATACGTACTAGCCAGCTAACACATTTATATTATTCACTGCCTAGCTAGCTACTTATACCACATCTGATCCCAGCATCAGGCAAAAACAGAACATTACCGTGGGGTATCTCAATTTTCTTGCTGCCCTCCTAACTATCAGTAAAGGCTTGATATAATTGTTAATTCGTACAATCGTTATTCATCTACTACCACTTCCCAATCTATCATTCCCCAGTAACATTGAACGTTCATCCACCAGAAGGATTCTTTCTCGGTAAGATATCCCCGGATCCTCCTTCCATTACCTAGATGGTGAATGAGCTCAAGGTTATCGCGACGTCTGATCCAGCCACAGCGAGCAGAGTTTGGACGGCTACCCGTTCTGAATTGAGCTCCAATTGTAGGGATGTTTTCGGTAGAATGTGCGCTGACAATCCTGTAGTGCAATCCGACACGGGGTCTGTCTCCATATGGTAGAGACTCGCCAATATCTAGTCTAATTATCAGTGTGGCTCAGCTTTCAATGCCTCATACATATCCTAGTAATCAACTGGTTTGAGGGTACCACTCGCTAACTAGTGAACTTGCTGCTGCAATGGTATGATGGGTAGCGGTGATGCGCTACACATGCAAGGTCATTGGGGGCCAGGGGCATTGTTATTTATTTACAGACAATTCGTACAGCACCACTTATGGATACCTCCTCCATCGCAATCTAACGGGGGGGGGGTGGGGTTCTAAAAACCAAACAAAACAATACCGCGACGAGAATCGACTCAGGGTACGTTCGAGGACTGGGACGGGAGATCGGGCTTAGATACCGATCGGACAGGATATGATTTTAACCGAAATGAGGAATGGCTCCGCCTGGAATGTATACCAGGTGAGACCAAAATAAAGTAATCTGAATACAAATGAAGACGTTGTGTAAGGAAAGAAGGAGAGAAGAGAAACATAGACGAAGCGAGGGAGAGCCCTAAAATATATCCAAAGAAATCCTACGATCACTAATCCCAAATGACTCACACCCGCAACCGAACATATTCCCATAACCGATCCCGATCCTTTCCTTCCGCAATCCTAACCCGAAGCGCCTAGCGCTGACCTTATTTTCCGAACACCTTCCCAACTCATCCATCCTAACCGACACGCTCCGATCCTTCACCTAACGACTCGATTCTGCAACGTTCTCGACGGTTAAGCAGGTGGGCGCGGTCGGGCCGTTATAGACGCGATCCGATCCTTCACCTATCAACTCGATTCCGCAACGTTCTCGACGGCTTAGCAGGTGTGGGCGGTCGGGCCGTTATACGCAACTACTCACTTTGATGAGGGTTAATTTGGTAGTTTGTTGATGTCTAGTAGTCGAAGGATTGGATGAGCGCGTGCTGAGCGCTATCTAGCGCTATGTCGAGCAATTTTATGTTCTCAGTTACACAGAAGTTGTCTAGGGTTGGGGTTCAATCACTACGCATAGAAATGAAACATTCTGGTTTCCCAACGCATTCATGCAGGTCAAAGTTACAGACGTATCCATCATATCACCCTATTTAATCACAATACCATCATTCAAAGAAACCTGTGACTGTTTTATGTATGGGGGTACAATTCACACTGTCACATTTGAGCGTAATTGGCGACGACATTTAGCACTCAAAGCATCCGACGCTCTTCACACTGCAAGTACTCAAAATCGTCAGCGAAGTCCAGTGTTGGGGCATCTACACACACCTGTAGATCCACGGCGTTCTCCTACTCCATTATTGGAGCACTCACACACTCCTGACCTGCAGCGCCCGCCCAGTCCAGACTTCCAGCGTCGCTTTCCGAGTCCAAACCTGCAGGGCCGCCCTATCAGTCCAGAGCTGCAACGTTTTCCCAGTCCACACCTGCAGAGCCGTTCTGTAAGCCCTGATGCTTTCAATTTATATTCAGGACTCCCGGTGCATATCCCAGTGGTTCAACGGGACCAAATTTCTGACGTTTTGTATGAGGACAACCCAGTGGCGTATGGAAATGAGCAAGACAATCAATTCGCCAATGATGAATATTTGGTGGCTGATGTACCACCAGCCAGCGTCATCCACTCGGATACAGGTAGCTTTTCTGAGAGCAATACTGGGTTAGATCTGGATTCTATTGGACTTGAAGACGGAATATTGTCATCGGATACTGATGGTCTTTCAGACGTGGGGCAAATGAGACCAGGCTTTGTTGATATCGATATCGGCTCAGTAGATGACCCAGAAATCCAACTTTCAAGTGAAGATGAAAGCCACTATGACATATGCGATACATTGGATGAAGCGTTGATCAATCAAGAGCAACATGAAGGGTTTGATTACATATCACCGCATAGCGACCCTTTAAGTGAAAAGGAGATGATACCTTTTGCACTTGATGATATTACGCTTAAACATAAGATATCTCGTGAAAGGTCCAAGAATACACAAGAACAGAACGGGAATAAGCGAAATACAGTATGACTGTTGCCCTAAGTCACATATGTCGTTCTCAATGTATTCTCCATTAGACAAGTGTCCACATTGCAGACAAGTGTCTACATTGCAGCCACCCATGCTGGAGACCGTCCAGCAAAACCCCTTACGCAACCCACACCTATATGCCAATATTGCATAGATTACGTCTGGGGTATTCGTACCCTACATCAGCAAAAAAAACGAACCGCCAAGACGAACTGTACGTCCAGACGTACCGATTCGTCTTTTGGGACCAAAACCTAGTCTTTTGCATCCAAATACTCGCCTTTTGGTCGTACCGTGCATCCTGGAGCTCCGAAATTCGACAGGTTGTCTTTTAGCGTCTAGTATGCGTCCTAAATGTGATATCTCGTCTTTTAACGCCTTTTGACGTCGCGCGGATGTGATATTCCGCCTAACTACTGGCGCTAATGCAAATAGCGCTAGCTAATGACGTCAGATTTGACTCGAGGATACACCCACACCTCCACCTCCACCTCCACATATACACCTAGCTACCTCGCCTCCTACCTCACCTCCTACCTCACCTCCTACCTCACCTCCTACCTCACCTCCTACCTGTATCGACACCTATCTCCTACCTGTATCGACCTCCTACCTGTATCGATGCCTACCTCCTACCTGTATCGACCTCCTGCCTATATCGACGCCTAGATACGTATTTGCCTTCCTCTGCATTTTGACGCCTTTACTGACTGCGCTGCAGGCTCCAAATGCGGCAGTATATTGACGCTGCTGAAGGCGTCAAATTCCCAGTTTATTGACGATTATACTGACTCCACAGCAGGTAAATATCCCAGTATATTGACGCCGCTGCTGACGCCGCTGCTGACACCGCTGCTGACGCCGCTGGAGGCGTCAAATTCACAGTATACTGACGCCGCTGCAGGCACCAAATTGACACCCCCAGGCAGCGAATGCTGCAGCTATCAGTCACCAATCCCGCACCATTTGGACACCCGCAGGCAGCGAATGCTGCAACTACCAGTCACCGAATACTGCACCATTTGGACACCCCCAGGCAGCGAATACTACAGCTACCAGTCACGAATACTGCACCATTTGGACACCCCCAGGCAGCGAATACTGCACCATATGGACACCCCCAGGGAGCGAATGCTACAGCTAGCAGTCACGAATACTACACAAAATGGACAGCTACCAGGCAGAGAGGTCAGCGGGTAGGTAGCTCAGTGGGTCTAACGGGGCGGGGTTCTAGAACTAAACAAACAGTACCGAGACGAGAATCGACTCAGGATACGTTCGAGGACTGGGACAAGGGATCGGGCTTGATACCGATCGGACAGAATATGATTTTTAAACCGAAACGAGGAATGGCTCTGCCTGGAATGATATACCAGGTGAGACCAAAATAAATTAATCTGAATACAAATGAAGACGTTGCGTCAGGAAAGAAGAAGAGAAGAGAAATATAGACAAAGCGAGGGAGAGCCCTAATATATATCCAAAGAAATCCCACGATGACTAATCCCAAATGAGTCACACCCGCGACCCACATCTATTCCCATAACTGATCCCGATCCTTTCCTTCCGCAATCCTAACCCGAAGCGCCTAGCGCTGACCGTATCCTCCCAATACCTTCCTAACTTGTCCATCCTATTCCGATACGAACCGATCCTTCACCTAACGACTCGATTCCTCAACGTTCTCGACGGCATAGCAGGTGGGGGCGGTCGGGCCGTTATAGCAGCCCCCTCTCTAGGTTGGAGCTCCGCGAGAACTCTGACAGGTCCAGGCTTCGTAGGATATAGACGATGGAAACGCGCAAGAAGGCGAGGGGCGTTGGTGATGTTATCAGAGTATTCCCACGTAGGGGCGTCGTATCCCTTCCAACTGCACAGGTACTGGAGACGTTTATATCGAATCCGGGAGTCTAGAATCTCGTCAAGTTCCCACTCTTCCTCACCTTCAACCGCAACAGGAGGAGCCGGGGGAGGAATATCTCCTGGTAGGGGGTCCGTAGCGCAAGGTTCCAACTTCGAGACATGAAAGACAGGGTGTATCCTCATCGAGGCCGGCAAGTCAAGTTCATAGGCGTAGGGGCTGATGATCTTCTTGATCTTGAACCTTCCTAGACGTTTCCAATCGAGTTTTCGGGAGGGGCGAGTGGTTTGGATGTTCCTGGGATTCAACCATACCTCGTCACTGACCTTATAGCTGGGTGCAGGTGTTCGATGTTGATTGGCATTGGTTTCCTGTCGATCCTGGGCGTATCGCATTTCGGCTCGGAGGTGTTCCTGTATTTCTGACATCTGTTTGACCAAAGCATTGACATCTTGTTGTTGGTTGTCAAAGGTCGATGCGGTCAAGTCTTCCATGAAGCGCGGGTCATACTCATAGCTAGCCATAAACGGGGAGACTTGCATGGTTTCAGAAGCGGCGTTGTTCGCTGTGAACTCGGCGATGGGCAACCAGTCAGTCCAGTCATCCTGTTGGTAGGATACGTAGCTCCGTAGGTATTGTTCCATGACCGCGTTGGCTCGTTCCATTTGGCCGTCAGTTTCAGGGTGGAACGCAGAGGACATAGCTACCGTGATCTTCAAGGCCTTGCACAGAGACTTCCAGAATTTCGACGTGAATTGGGTGCCGCGGTCGGAAACAATAGACGAGGGTAGGCCGTGGAGTTTCCAGACATGGTCGATGTACAGACGTGCGAGGTCCTCCGATCCGGTGGTTGTGTTACAGGCGATGTAGTGCTTCATTTTTGACAGACGGTCAACCACGATTAGGATGGCATCCTTACCCTTACTCTCCGGCAGGCCAGTGACAAAGTCCATTGATATATGAGTCCAAGGTTTCTGAGGTACGGGTAGGGGGCGTAAGACTCCGAAGGGGGCATGTGCTAGTAGTTCGAAGGTCTTCGCTCTTCCGACATGCCCCGCCGACGGTGCATCGTGGTGTTCCTTCAGGAGGTGAAGTTGCAGGGTTTGATCGTCAGGGACATAGATCTTGGTACGATATGTTAACAACCCTTCACGAGTTGAACATTCGGCTAAGGTGATGTCTCGGGAGTGCTTTGCGCCTGTGCGGAGGAGTTCCAGTATCTTGTTTGGGAATGGGTCAGTGATATACGCTTGTTTAAAAAGTTCTTCTAGGGGGGACAGTCCTTGCAAGGACTGGGTTCTCGCCAACAAACCCAGATTTCCCAAATTCTGGGACTTCAACACTGTCTGACTTTGGTGAGTCAGCCATTCATCCCCCTCCTCCGGCATATCCTGTGACCTCCTGGTCAACGCGTCCGGTTTTCCACCCTTCTTCCCAGGTCGGTACGTGATCTTATAGTCAAAACGTGATAGAAATTCCGACCATCTGGCCTGGCGTCGATTCACCAGCTTCTTGGTCATAAAATACTCCATGTTGCGGTGATCGCTCAGGACCTTGATGGTTTCCACGGTGGACATTAATTCCACCCTCCATTCTTCAAAACAACGGATGATAGCCAATAGTTCCTTGTCGTAAATTTCATAATTGCACTCCGCAGGGGAGTGTTTCTTATCCATATAGGCTACTGGGTGGAAGATTCCGGAGTCGTCAAATTGCGAGAGGACTCCCCCGGAGACGTAGTCAGAGGCATCGGATTCCACGATGATACGTCGATCAGGATCGAAGTGACGGAGAACAGGGTACGATGTGAATGCAACCTTCAGGTGGTCGAAGGCCACTTGACAGGCAGGTGACCAGACGAACGGGGTATTGTTGTGGGTGAGGGCTGTAATAGGTAGTAATATCTCGGAGTACCCTCTGATGTAATGCTTGTAGAAGTTTGCAAACCCAGTAAATACCTGAATATCCTTAACATTCCGTGGCGCCTTCCATTCCCTGATTTTCTCGACTTTCGCAGGATCCATTTCCAGTCCCTTCCTTGTGATCAACAGCCCCAGATACTTTGTTTCCTGCACGTGGAATTCGCATTTTTCCAGTGCGCAGTACAGGTCGTTGTTCGTGAGAGCTTGTAGTACTTGGTTAACGTGGTCGATATGTGATTCAAGATCCTTGCTATAGATTAGGATATCATCCAAGTAAGCGGTACAAAACCGATCGAGGAAGGGACGGAGGACATCATTTATAAAACGTTGGAACGAGGCAGGAGCGTTAGTTAACCCAAATGGCATGACATTGTACTGGAAGTGTCCGAATCGTGTCCGGAATGCCGTCTTCCACTCATCCCCAGCGGCTCTCCGAATCTGGTTATAGGCTGCACGGAGGTCGAGCTTGGTGTACCACATTGCCGCACCAATTTGGTTGAACGTTTCCTTGGACAGAGGCAGTGGGTACCGATCCTTGATGGTGAGGTCGTTGATTCCTAGGTAGTCGACACAAAAATGGAGGCCTCCTCCCGGTTTCTTGACAAACAAGACAGGGGCACCAGCAGAAGATGAACTCGGGTCCATTCGTCCCGATGCTACTTCTTCTTCTAAATGTTTCTACAGCGTAGTCAATTCATCACGGGACATACCATATAGGGGATCAAACGGGGGTTCCGTTCCTTCTTTAGCCGGATGCGGTGGTCGTAGGGGCGGTGTGGTGGTAGCTTTTTAGTTCCCTCTTCCTGAAAGCGAGACAGGTATTGGTGGTGCATTGCCGGGACGAGAGAGGTAGGATCTGAGAGCGGAGGTGACTGTGCGGAGTTGAACATGGCCACAAAAACCTCCAGGTCCTTAGTATCTTCAACGAAGGCAACAGCCGACACTCTCTCTATCTCTAGATCGTGTGTGGTGGGCAGCGGACTGGAGATACCTTGGACGTAGGCGGGGACGGGGTCATCGTTGCATTGGCGGAGGCAGTGAGAAGAATCAAAGAGGATGGAATTCTTGGCGAAATCGAGCTTGACGTTATGTCGACGCATCCAGGGGAAACCAAGGACTACAGGGTAGTGCCCAAGACGTGTGACATAAGCGGTGATGTTTTCGAAGTGACCTTGAATACGGAGAGACAGTTGTGCAGTGTGGGTGATATCACCGGAGGAGATTTCTCTCCCATCGATGACTTGTAGTTTTCGGGGTTGGGCGAGCAGGGAGGTAGGAGGTTGGCGGTGGCATACGAATCTCTCATCAATGAATGCGATTCCGGAAGCTCCAGTGTCAACTAATGCGTAGGTTTTATAGATTTTATTTTTATCAGATACAGAACATGAAACAACCAAGTGATCTGAAAAACCTTGCGCAGAAGAGACACTAGAAACAGGACCAGAAACCGAAGACAAAGACAAAGAGATAGGAGGAACCTGTGCTGAGCCACTCAGGACAGGTCGTCCCCATTTCCCGACGGTTGGGAGCGGGGCGCGGCATATTGAACGGACCAGAAAAGGAAAACCCAAGATCAGAAGAACCAGAAGGACCAGAAGAAGAACCAGAAGAAACAGAAGGAAAACCAGAACCAGAAGCAGACGAAGACGAAGTAGTGAGGGCCCCATGCATCACCGGAGACTGATAGGCCTCGGTGGTAGCAGCGGCACGGAACGGACGTGCATTAGGACGGCGGTTGGGGCACTCGGTAGCGAAATGTCCCGCGTGCCCACAGTACATACACAACCCTTGTGCCATGCGACGCGAGCGTTCGGCGGGGGACAGAGGCCCACGGGGAGCACGAGGACGGAGGTTGGAGAGATCCATTGGTACCGCGCCACCAGGAGCATGGGATGGGTTCGCGGGGGTAGCTGGGGCAGGAGCGGGAGCAGGGGCGGAAGATCTTTGAGGAACAGGGGCGGAGGCAGGGGCAAAGGTAGTACGGGCCCGGAGGCGAGCATCCTTGATGCGTCCATCCAACTCTTGTAGGAGTCGAACGTAGTCGAGTGAGAGAGCAGGGGTCGGGTGGTGAATCATGGCGTTGCGAAGGTCACTGGAGAGACCACGGGTGAGGGCATGTTTCTGGGCCTGTTCATTCCAGGCGACGTCAGCAGCAAGGCGTTGGAAGTCCGCGAAGTAGGCAGAGAAGTCTCGGGATCCTTGCGTCAGTCGTTCCAGCTCTCGTTCGGCGGTGGCGACACGGTTGGGGTCACCGCAGGCAGTGTCCAGGAGGGTGATCAGAGCTTCGATGTCGGCGAGGTTGATGTTAGCGCCGTTGACGAAGGGGATCACCTGGCCAAGGGCACGTCCGGTTAACAGGTTAATTGCGTATACGAGCTGCCGCTGGTTCGAGGTGAAACTGTCGGCGTTACCGATCATCTTGAGGCGGAGCTGGGTGACGAAGGGACGGAGAGCCGAGCGAGTACCATCGAACTTCGGTGGGTCAGGGATTTTATCAGAACGTTGTGCGGGTGCGGGTACGGAGACTGGGGGCTGGGCTTGGACGGGGGCTGGGACTGGGGCAACGGGTACTGGGGGTGGGGTTGCTTGTGCGCGGAGGAGGTGGTTATGCTCCCTTGCTTCCGCGAGCTGTGTGGTAAGCTCTTGGACCTAGTTTTCGAGTTCGGGGATGGCGGCAGCGTTGTTCAGGGCTTCACCCATCTGTTGTTGTAGGTGGTCTCATTCATTCGTGATTGCGAGGCCTTGCCGATAATTAGCTCCGGCTTGGTTATGCATTGCCCATAGATTATCGTATAACATGCGTGGATCGTCAACGTAGAGTTGTCGGAAGTCATCGAAATCGGCGGGGAACCGCCACTGGGAGGGAGTTGCCATTGCGTATCAGGAGTCGATGTAAGTCGACGCAACGTAGTCTAAAGGAGCGTGGTTCTAGGACTAAACAAACAGTAACGAGACGAGAATCGACTCAGGATACGTTCGAGGACTGGGACGGGGGATCGGGCTTGATACCGATCGAACAGGATATGATTTGAACCGAAACGAGGAATGGCTCCGCCTAGCGTGATATGCTACGTGAGACCAAATAAATTAATCTGAATACAAATGAAGATAGATAGATATTTATTATCGCATGGAAGCCAAAGGCTTATCGCGCGCCAACCAACCGCCAAAAGTAACTAAACGGACAACTAACTAAATACATATGGTTACGCTCAAAGAGGGTGCAGATAACGCGAGTGGTACAGGTGAGCAGAATCTAAGCGACATCAAAGAAACCTCCCCGTTGTAAGAAAGAACCCAAACTAAATAAGCGAGCTATCCCTACCGAACCGTTCATCTGAAACAGAATCATTACTGGAACCGATGGACTTTATCTGTGGACGAACCTTAACAGAGTCACGTGGAATCCGGGCACGAAGGCGAAAAGGAGGCCAACCTGAAAGCGAGGGGGTGGTGTCGAGAGTGGTGACCTGGGAGTCTACTTGTCAGGTAGCAGGGCGATCGAAGAGTGGAGGGAAGAGGGAGCGCGGCGCAAAGCTGGCTATTGAATAACCTCAACCTTGGTGTATGGAGTGGGGTCGTCGGTCCCAGGAGCAACGGTTGAAGACTGTGCCCGAGTCGGTTTTAATATGGTGTTCTCTGGAGGGGACGTGCAAGAAGGGTGAGTCTGAGACTCAGTGTATGGGGTGGTCGCAATCTAAGGTGCTGACCGTGGTTGATGGGTGGTCTCGGGGACCGGTGGGTGTTGTGTCCTCTGGGGGGGACGTGCCGGAGGGGTGAGTCTAGGACTCAGTATGTATATGTTGGTCGCATTCGACAGTGCCGACCGTTGTATTGAGGGGTGGTCCAGGTGGACCAGTGTATGTGGGTGAGGGGAGCAGGCCGCCTCGGTTAAGAAAGGGGAGTTGGGGCTGCCAACTTGGTATGGATTTGGTGGTCGCAATCGAAAGTGCCGACCGTGTATTGAGGGGTGGTCTCGGAGGACCGGTAGGATTTGGGTGAGGGGATCGGGCCGCCTCGGTTGGAAATGGGTTGCCTGGTTAAGGCCGGAAGAAAAAGAGGGGTAAGGTCACCTGGGGACCTCGGGTAAAAATTTGACGAACGTTTCACGTCCAAAGGAACGGAAAACTTCGCGGGCTGTCGAGCGCTTTGGCCGTAGTTTCTCGCTCCTGGAGATTACGGACAGTGTGCGAACCCGACGTGTATGGTGCTCGTGCGGTGAGCGGCCGAAAAGAGGGGGGGACGACCATCGAAAGTGGCCGTCGTTTTGGCGAGGTTTGGTGAGTGATGGACGCATCTTGAAGGCATCAACTCGGTGAAAGGGGGGAAACGAGAGAGAGGGAGACTCGTGTCACAACATGGGGAACTAGCGACCCGTAGGCGAAACTAGAACTCTGGGTATCCAGTTTATCGACGAGGAGGGAACCTCCGAGCGGTCGAGCTCGAGGGCAAATGAAGACGTTGCGTAAGGAAAGAAGAAGAGAAGAGAAACATAGACGAAGCGAGGGAGAGCCCTAATATATATCCAAAGAAATCCCCCGATGACTAATCCCAAATGACTCACACCCGCGACCCACACCTATTCCCATAACTGATCCCGATCCTTTCCTTCCGCAATCCTAACCCGAAGCGCCTAGCGCTGACCGTATCCTCCCAACACCTTCCTAACTTGTCCATCCTATTCCGACACGATGCGATCCTTCATTTAACGACTCGATTCCTCAACGTTCTCGACGGCATAGCAGGTGGAGGCGGTCGGGCCGTTATAGCGGGCAGGAAGGCAGGCAGCAGGGAGGTTAGCGGGCAGGAGGGCAGGCAGCTCAGCAGCGAGCTCAGTGGGCAGGCATCTCAGCGGGCGGGAGGGCAGGCAGGCAGCTTAGCAGCGAGCTCAGCAGGCAGGCAGCTCAGCGGCGAGCTTAGTGGGTAGGTAGCTTAGCGGCGAGCTTAGCAGGTAGGCAGGCAGCTCAGCAGCGAGCTCAGTGGGCAGGCGGGCAGCTCAGCGGCGAGCTCAGTGGGCAGGCAGCTCAGCAGCGACCTCAGCAGCGAGCTCAGCAGGCAGGCAGGCAGCTCAGCGGGCAGGAGGGCAGGCAGGCAGCTCAGCAGGGAGCTCAGCGGCCAGGCAGCTCAGTGCGCAGGAGGGCAGTGCCCGGGGCAGGAGTAAGCGGAGGTGGGTGGGGCGCAGCAAATATGTACATAGAATTACGTAGACATGTAGATCAATAAACGTGACATTTGCGCGGAACTATTGTCCTAGTTCAGCCGTTTACCGGGCAAAAGCTACCCAGGTGTGGACCCGGTGTTCGTTTTAGGGTCAAACGACGACATAATTTGGTCAAAAGACGAACTCTTTGGTCAAAGAGGACCTCATTTGCCCAAAATACGAACCTGTCTTTTGACCAAAAGACGACTCCGCGACGAGAACGGGAGAGATGTTCGTATTTTCCCGTCGAGACGATGTCTTTTTGCGCCGGGGCGTATGGATGCAGGTAAGAAAACCTCTCATGCGCCTGGTGTGCCCAATTGCGTCTGGTGCGCCTGGGTACGCCCAAGCACGTCAGAGCATACCCGATTTTTTGCTGATGTACACAGGCAGCATTAATGACCCAATATCGATAAAAGGCGGAAAAGGATCGCAACAAGAATATTATGTCTGATTTTGGTCTGGATAACTTTTCGTTGATCTGAAGAGTCGTGGTTTATTTGACAAGGATACTGACATTGGCTTTATTTTCAGTACAGATGGCGTAAAGGTGTTCAAAAGTAGGAGGAGCTTCAACATTTGGTCATTGTTGTTGATAAATCTCAATCTTCCACCGGCAATCCGCTTCAAGCAGCGTAATATGCTATTAGTGGGCTTTATACCGGGGCCTAACAATCCCAAAGATATTGATTCTTTTCTATTCCCGTTAGTGCAAGAGGTTTTGGAATTCGGAAATGGTGTATCGGACGTTTGGAACGATTCACGCAATACAATGTTCACTTTAAAAGCATACATCTTCGTCGTTGGCGCGGATATGCCAGGGAGGGAAAAGCTCATGAATTTCAAGAGTTTTTTCTATCCATAATACACGGTTTAGTTTGACTCCGTTGAATTTGGGTGTGGTTGGCTAATTCCTTTTATAAGTAATAGAGCCACATGCTATTACACGTATTGCTATATTCAAGGCGTTCATAACCGCAGCATTTACTGCCCGTTAAATCCATCTTTGAACCCGCCTATTTGACATGAGATTCAGTGGGAGCAATATGATGTTTCCCAACTACCAATGCGCAATGATGAGCAATCACGAAAAAGTGCTAAACACATAGTTCAAACAGGCGATGACAATGCTGCCATGAAGTATGGAATCAAAGGTCCATCGTGTCTTTTCAATTGTCCGCTATTGACATACCCCGGATTTCCCCTCCCGATGCCATGTATCTATGTTGGGAAAACATCATTCCGGACATGGTTGAACATTGACATGGGAAGTTTTTCTCTGACACAGCTATAGCCTGCATTTATGCTGCTATCAGTATGCATGACGGAGATGACGAGAGTGGAGGACGCCAAAGGGGTTGACGTACATCTGTACCTGCCAAGCCATTCACCAAGAAGTTCATGAAAACCAAGGATGCATGTATCAGCAAGCTACCGGGTGTCTCCGGAGACTTCTGCCAGTCTCCGGAGACCGCCACCAAGGCGCGTTCTCTCCTCACACCTCCCAAGCATCCTCGCGTCTCGCTTACCCGCTGGAATCTCCGGAGGCGCCCTGTACTCTCTGGATGCTCTCCAGAGACGTCAATCAGGAGCTCCGCACGGCCCAACAAGCACTTGCAAAGGCTCATTGAGCCTTTCCGAAAGCTATCACGTTGCGCCGCACTTTCATTCATTCGATCCCCTGAGATAATGGGAATCGTTATAGCTTGTCATGTTTTTAAAAATGTCCCGCGAGCCTTCTTTTATTCTATTCTATACATACATGTATCTATCTACCTATATATGAAACTTGTTCAATGGTTTTAAATCGATTCTAGTATTTACTAGGCATTGGCCTTTCTCTACTTGAAACAAATGGGCCATTCCCAAGATGCTTCGTATATTCACTACCCAAAACCTTTGTCGGGAGCGCCTCCCGACTCTCAGAAGGCCATGCAAGCCTTCTGGAAGGCCCTTGTCCCTAGCCTCCAGCAGTTCAACAAGGGCAAGTTGATATGTCTTCCTTGTAGTACTATCACGTGGGTGGAACATTGCCCGTACATTGCCCGGTAATCTCCCCTGAAAGGCACCCCACGGGTCTATAGTGTCCACTCTTATCCACGCCCAGTCGTTTCGTATCGCCCGCTTCCTAAATAGTGCTTCACCTGTACACCTTATATTATAGATCTCGTGACTCTCTGGATTTTGAAAATCCGATACCGGGACCTGTAGGCATTTAAAACATCTCATGGGATAGTCAAGAAGACTCAATAAGCCCTCTTCACACAGGCCTAACCCTTCGCCGTATTCCGACACCGCTCTTCCCAGTACTGTCCTATTAAAGTTGATAGAATCCGCGATATCCGATAACCTAATAAGGCTAGTATCTAATGCGGCCAACTTGGGTTTCGGAGAACCCTCCTCCTTGTATTTCACCCTTTGCCGGTCGTCATTGTTGAAGATGTCTATCATGCATGGCAGACTCTCCCGATGGTTCCCCAACCCTTCGTAATGTTCCGGAAGAGAAAGAACGACATCTTTCAGATTTAATATCCGTATTTCCATTGCCATACGCCTCGGGTGGAAATCGAGAATTTGAACGATCGCGTCGACCTTGTTTGAGGCTGCATAGGCCTTCTTTATTTGTTGTTTATGGGCGAGCTCCATCAGCAAGCTGAGCAATTTCTGTAAAGCATCTCCTAAGCCTCCAGAGAATCAAAATCCGTTTTGTTGTCTCAAGAGAATCTCAGGAGACTCAGGAGAGTGTTGGGAGACTCAGTCACATTTACAATCTTGCTGATGAGTCGCTGACATCTGTTGAAAACATTGGTATATTACCAAAACGCTCCACATGATCTCTAAAGTGTGATAGTAGGTGCATCTTAATGAAATTGAAATGAGAGCCCTTGCGAATCTCCTCCAGCTCCTCCAGGCCTCTCTCAAGGCTTACGGGGCCTTCTAGTGCCCTTGTCCGATCTTTCGCATCTTTCTTAGTGCGTTTATGGGCCCTAAATTCCAGAAACACATCCTTGTGTGTATGGAACTCTTAGAGGTATCCCTGTAGATATTCTAGAGTCTCCCTGGTGTGCGTTGTGTATTGTGCCATTAGATGGAAATCAATTAGAGCTCTTACACACTTCAGCGCTCTCCCGAAATCCCTCTTCAACGCCGCTGGGGGTTTCCAAAGAGCCACGGCAAAGGCTCCTAACACTATCCGACCAAGATGTTGCATTTCTTTACCTTGCCATTGAGTGGTTGCGCGATATGACTTGTTAGGTACAGTGAGCCCTGGATAAGGCCCAACAGATGCCCAGGCTTGATCAAATTCCTCTAGCCGTTTGTCATTCTTCAGAAACAATTGAACCCACCCCATCATATGTTTTAATAGTCCCAAATAAAGATTATGCAAGATATCCGGCTTGTGAAGGTCGTACACATTGACCCTCGGCAAGGCCCAGAAGGCATTGTACATAGTCTTAATGCACTGCGATACCAGGTACTCCACAGGTGTGTTATCAAATGTATCCATCTTATACCTCTCGGCCATTTCCATATATCTTTCTTGAATCCTAAGCGCACCTGGTTGAAGGCCTCCAAGGTCTTTGGAATCAACTTCACACCTCGGGCAGGCATGATTATTGATGTTTAGTAATGCGGCGTGCTCTGGATGATCAGCAATCCATGCGCATAGTATTGGAAACATAATCGCTCGAACCCATCCACACATGGTATCAATTCCCCGCTCTGTCCAGGGCTCTGGAGGCCATCGAGAATAACTCCGAGGACCTTGTGAAGAGCCATTTGGCTCTGCCGATGCAGTTCATCTGCATGTGCCCCACCCCTAACTTAGGTGGGACAGGTAGTAGTGCTAGTAATACTATCGCGTAATTTGAGGGCTTATTTCGGGTTTCCGACGTGATATTTCCAATGGTCAAATAAACAGGCCAAGCCTTTTTATCACCACTGAAATTTGTTAGGTGGGTGCCATCCGATGCACAAATCACTGGTACGACCGTTGATCCCTCTGGCAGGGTATTCTTAATATCCATTAGCGAAGGCTCATTGGGCATTTATGAGGGCTTTAAAAACCTGCATCTCCCACCACCAGTCCACCGTGTGCATTTCCCCATACATCTGTTCTCCCATCTCATTACACTCCATTGTTAGAGCATACACCAAAGACTCCCTGAATGCACGCTGCCCTAAAAGGAATCGTACTATTGGCATAGGATCGCGGTAGTAGTAAGGGACCACCTCTCCACCTATTTCTACCCCTGAGTGCACCCAGCCCTCTGTCCCAAGACCGTTCCTAGAAGATATCTCATCAAGACAGCGTGCAAAGCCCCTACCAGTTGTGTAGGAGCCTTTTGAAAGGCTAGCGGAGCGAAAATAATCGTGTATTTGCCCTTGGGACACCCCAGACCGTAGAAACCAACGTGATAATTTGAATTCCTCTGCGGACTGTAGCGGGCTCCATGGGCTCCTTTGAAAGCTCTCTGTCACCTCGTTATATCCTGGCGTCGGGAAAAGGGCTTCACCTGCGCCCTCATATATCGTAGTGGCTAGATTAAACAGTGGGCGTCCAGAGTCTAAATCACCACTCAGTTCGTCGGATTCGGATTCGGATTCGTGACGCTCCGCCAAATCCCAGTCCTCATTGTGTTCCCCTAGGGTGCTGAGAAGGCTCACCAAGGCTTCTTCGCTTGGCTGGGAGAGCTGTGTATTATACCATTCAGCTGCCTGTCCCGAATGCTCTTTCGCCAGATGTCAATCAAATCTTCCAGGGCTCGAGTAGATTCGTATGCAAAATGGACAACGAGATTTCATTGTTGATAATAGACGTTGGTAAGGCTCCTCAGGCCTTTGGAACCGCTCATAGGGAATGCATCATCTCTGACGCGACCTCTTGGCACTAACCCCAAGAGCCAGTACAAAGCTCATCTTCTATGTTGTACCAACATAATGAGTAAGATATCATGATCCAACTCCTTCTCCAACACAAACATTTAATAGATGACGTAGCGAGGTTTGATGCACTATCATACATGTATAAGCTCCATTGAATCTCCATACGGCTCCAGAAGCTTTCAAGAATCCTATTTAAGCCCACAAATCTACCTATAGTTGAATACAGTACCAATCTACCTTTCAAGATATCCATCCTCACTTACATATAAAATGGTACGTTAGATCCCTAATCTCTATCAGAATCATCATTGACATCTAGATACACAGCCACCACTACACCCTCGTGATTCATCCTCCGATTCAAATTGAATAGCCCCATTAAGCCCTGAAGAAGGCCCGACCCCACCCTTCAAACGCCCGACCCCAACCTTCAAACAAAAACACCCTGTTGACCCTAACCAAAATCGTTTACTGGAAGCTGAATCAGGCGTTAACCAAAGTTGCGGTAACGAAGAGGTCCTGCCAAGCCCTCCGAAATAGCATTCCGACTTTGAAGTTTGCGCTACACCAGAGGAAACACCGTATACTAGGTATTCTTCCCCCGAGCTCGGTGTATCTTCTGGGGAGATTGTTATGGCGTCGTGGCGGGTATTAGAATAATATGTTGTGGCGTGAAGAGAAGTGTGGTGGCAACGGTCGGAGGATGAGTCATATGGGTTTTCATGTGTTTCCATTAGGTTCGTGTATGAGTCAGATTCGGACAAGGGTTATTCGGTTATATAGAGGGTCCTGTCTGCACTCTACGTCTTGTTTCTCTTCCTTTCCTTTTCTCTTCACGCAACCTCTTGTATTTAAAGATATAAATTCGCTACGAACAATTATTACGATCGGAAATTCTATTTGTTTTAATTTATTCTCGCGTTACGGTTTGTCCTGGTATATCATACTAGGCGGAGCCATTCTACTCTTCGGCCGCACGGTCGCGTCGTTGTTGTTTAAGCGAAAGAAAACACCAAGAAAACATCACTGAAAAAAATGGATCACGACGGTAGGCCCGCCGGTCTAAACTACATGGATAAAGGGAGAAAGAGAGGTCATCATAACACCCCGACACCGGACAGAAACTCGCCTGGGATGGGCTCCCAGGCGTCCCTCTGCAGCTTTTTCGCGTCGGCACCCCCTCCGGGCACGCCGGCCCCCCCCCCCCCGCTTCGACCAAACCCAGTCCCAAGATATGGACGATGTCCCCCAAGAAGAACCCCTCTCCGTATACGCGACCGAAGAGGTCTACTCGAAACCAGATTTCTCCAGGATCGACTACCTCAAACCCGGCATCGTCCCAAGTGAAATGCACAACAGAATGGACCTGAACTACACTTCATGGGCCATCAGACATGCCGTAATGGCGAACATCCAACCATTGAAATCCGAACAAGAGACGGTCCTCAAAGAACTACGAGACCTCGTACAATTTGTTAAGGGAATCGGCAACCAAACAAAATATCTTATTGACCAGACCGCCAAACACGACAAGGCCATCGACTTAGTGCGAGAAGGACTGGCCCAAACCATCTACCCCCTGATCAAGAAAGTGGAGGAGGATCAAGCCCTACTCGCAAAACAGGCCACCAAACAGTTCAAGGAAACGCAAACCCTCCTTCTCAGCAAACCCAACCCGCCCCCCCCCACCTCCTCCCCTTCCCGCCGCGGTCCGTCCACCGGTGCAGATGGTACAGCAACAACCACCCCGACCACAACAACCACAACAACAACCACAACGACAACAAGCACAGGAACAACTTCCCCGATCCTTCGCTAATGTGGCTCGGGCAAACAACCCGAACCAAGAGACATTACAAGTGGTACAAAGGAAGAAGGCTGCTAGGAAAGCAGACCCACTCTTCAAACCCGAATTTTCCAGGACCAGCAGAGAAGTCATTGTGGAATGCAACGCCCCCTCTGTCCAAGCTCCATGCAATCAAACCCCCTCTGAAATCCGAACAAGAATCAACGCCGGGATCCCAGATGCCAAATGCCACTTCATTGCGGCACGGAAGACCCTGAACCACAACATAGTCCTAGAAACCAAGTTCGACAGCTCCGCCGAAACAGCGCTTGCTTACAAGCATGAAATCAAAGACGCGCTCACCGCGATGAGAATCTACGTGATCGATATCAAGGCCAATTCAAAATGGTCCAAATTCCTCCTACACGGCATCCCGACAACAATCGGGGATGGATTCGATGCAGGACAACTAGTCGCCTCCGAAATTAGAAATAACTATGGAGACAAATTCGAACTCGCCCAAATCCCCCGATGGATAACCAAACCGGAAAAAAGAGCAGGCAAAGAACACTCCTCAATGATCATTGGGCTACCAGGCTCCTTCAACACCCAAACCTTAGGGCTTCAGTCCCTTCTTCTCTTCGACCGCCGCTGCTCCCTCGAACCATACCTCAATATCCGAGAAGACATACAATGTAGAAACTGCCTTGAATACGGGCATCGACAGGAGCGTTGCTCACACGAAACAGGCCGATGCGGACACTGCGCAGAGGACCATACAACGGATAACCACCCGTGCAAATCCTGCTCGGGAGGAGTCAAATGCACACACTCGCCCATCAGATGTTACAACTGCAAGGGCGTCCACAAAGCAATCGACCGAGCTTGCCCCGAAAGGGCCAAAGCAACCCTGAGAGCCTTTCTGAGATTCAACGAAAGCAGACCCCAAAAAATAGCACCGGCACTCATTAATGTGGCACCGGTAATACCGGCCCCAGGTGCCCCGGTATAACGGCCCGACCACCCCCACCTGCTATGCCGTCGAGAACGTTGAGGAATCGAGTCGTTAGGTGAAGGAGCGGATCGTGTCGGAATAGGATGTACAAGTTAGGAAGGTGTTGGGAGGATACGGTCAGCGCTAGACGCTTCGGGTTAGGATTGCGGAAGGAAAGGATCGGGATCGGTTATGGGAAATAGTTGTGGGTCGCGGGTGTGAGTCATTTGGGATTAGTCATCGTGGGGATTTCTTTGGATATATATTAGGGCTCTCCTCGCTTCGTCTATGTTTCTCTTCTCTTCTTCTTTCCTTACGCAACGTCTTCATTTGTTTTTAGATCAACTGATTTCGGTTTCACCTGGCATATCACGCTAGGCGGAGCCCGTCCTCGTTTCGGTTACTATTATATCCTGTTCGATCGGTATCCGAGCCCGATCTCCTGTCCCCGTCCTCGAACGTATCCTGAGTCGATTCTCGTCTCGGTACTGTTTGTTTAGTTCTAGAACCCCGCCCCGTTAGACCCGGCCCCAATCTCGACTCCAGCTCCACCAGCACCAGAGCCCACCATACAAGTCCCCGCAACACCGGCACCAGCACCGGTGGCAAACGATCACGACATGGGAAACGTCCAGTAGGTTGAACTTTGGTCTCGCTTACCCCTTTCCCTATCTCATTCTTGTTTTGTAATCCACGGCCTTACCCGCGGCGGTAGAACAGTTGACCTTTTTGCTCTCGCTTGTTTTATCTTTTGTCTTAGGTTTTTTTGTTTTGTTTTTTCTTTCGGGTTAGTCGGCGGATGTTGTAGTTCAGGTAGTATAGTTGTGCGATACGCTTCGGCGTCTAAGCAATATAAAGTCTCTCTCTCTCTCTTGTATTTAAGGAAATATTATTGGTTTTATTCCTCTATAGTTCTACGTTTACGATCTCTTGGTCTCGAGGGCCAAGAGAGTTCCAAGATACTTCGCTTGCTTAGAGTATACCTCTAAGCCTCCTGTTTAGATTGTGTTCCTTGGACTTCTACGTCTTCGTCTACGGACCCCACGTAACAATGATCCTCAGAGCCACTATATCCAACCACGATCGATTATCATCCCCCGAATCTCTTGACGCCCAGTTACAGGAAGATTCCACAGACGGAAGAGAGCAAGATTCTCCAGAGCCCAGACAGAATGCCCCGAATACTCCAGCACGCACAAAGAAGGCTTATCATGCCTCCAAGAAGCCTCGGCCTATATTCAAGGAAGGCACTCCAACACCTCGAGAAATGCCTCAAAGTGGAAGACAACCAGCGGCGTTCAAATGCACCACAATTGCAGAGGTAAGGCGGGTGCTGCAGCTTACTGGGAAGGACACCCTCTACAAGGCTCTGTGCACCGACTTGGGGGACGAGATGATTAGGCTAGGTTGGGTTAACAAGATAACCTCTGGAGAAGGTTTATACAATCATTTAGTCACCTACCTAATCGACCACAGGGCTATCAATGCCTTGAAGCCTACGTTCGCACGGAAGGCTTCAGAGGACTCAAAGAAGATAGTAGCAGCCTTGAAGTTGCTATGGTGGATATGGATAGATAAATAATTGTATTTTCTTTACGGTCCATCAGAATTCTTGTATGCTATTAAAATATTATTTGTTTGAGTTGGGTTACTAACTAAGTCCCATTGAGCTTTCTAAGCATCCCCTAGGAGGTTATCTGGGGCCATCAGGAGAGGGAGCAGATACTCAGGAGAGTGTGGGAGAGCGTGCTGAACGCTCGGGAGGGTATGGGAGCGGCTCAGGAGATGGATCGGATGCTCAGGAGAGTGGAGGAGAGCTTGCGGAGTCCTCGGGAGGGCATGGGAGGGGTGAAGAGTTTTTTTAGTGGCTCAGGAGAGTGCAGGAGAGCTCGCTGAGCCCTCGGGAGCGCATGGGAGGGGTAAAGAGTTTTCTTAGTGGCTCAGGAGAGTGTAGGGGAGCTTGCGAAATCCTCGGGAGGGTATGGGAGGGGTGGGTACGTTTTCTTAGTGGCTCAGGAGAGTGTAGGAGAGCTTGCTGAGATCTCGGGAGGGTGCATGAGGCTAGAAGAAATCTTTTGGTGAATCAGGAGAGCCTGGGATGGCTCGCTTAGATGTCAGGAGGGTATGGGAGGGGTGGTGCGTTTTGTTAATGGCACAGGAGAGTGTAGGAGGGCTCGCTTAACTCTCAGGAGGGCGCAGGAGGGGATGACTAGTATTTTTAATAGCTCAGGAGAGCCTAGGACGGCTCGCTTAGCTCTCGAGAGGGCGTGGGATGGGTGACTAGTACTTTTAGTGGCTCAGGAGACTATAGGAGGGCTCGCCACACCCTCAAGAGGGCGTGTGAGAGGGTGGCTAGTGTTTTAAGGGCTCGGAAGAGTATAGGAGGCCTTCCTGAACCCTTCGGAGGGTACAGGAGGAGGTTAACGGTTTTTCTATAAGCTTGGGATAGTGTCTCAGTAAATTCGTATCCGTGATTATCTTACTATACAATCACTGCCGTTATAGCATAGTGCTAGCCATTGTTAGGGGATAGGAATCGTCCTCCAGATAGCATCGGAGACATCACTCGTTTTCGGGATGGTCTCCTGAGACCCTCCCGATAGCGCCCAATGCATTCGGGGGCGTCTCGCGATAGCGCCCAATGCGTTTGGGAGGGCCTCCCGAGCCATTGCGATGTCCCTGGAGGACTAGTCGGGTGCGCTACCTTCTCCGGAGAATTAAGGTTTGACGGAGATCTCCGGAGATCTCCGGAGATCTCCCATGTCTCCCGCTTCTCCCAACAAGTTGGTAGAGTTTGCTGATGTATAATATTGGCCCGGATATCTGGGAGTCTATGGGGAAGGATATACTTGCAAGCACAAATGTTTTCCTTCATTATTCGGGGACCCAATCAGAAACTTTGCAGAACAATGTCACCATCTTAAAGCCGCTGAATGGAAGACATTCACAATGCTTCTTGCTCCTATATACTTCAAGGGTCATCTACCGGATGAAGATTACGAAGAATTCATCACCGTTGTCGAGACTGTTCAGCTCTGAGGTGAAACCAGTTGACATTTACAGAAATTGCTGTAGTTGAGGGACAGATTAGGCGTTTTATTGAGTATTATGAATGCCGGTATTATGGTCAAAAGTTGGAACGTTTGCCAGCATGCCTACCCGTATTCCACCAAGCGATACATGTAGCAGATGGGATAAAATGGTCTGGGACTATGTTCGTATATTCGCAGTTGCCAATGGAGCATGTATGCGGTATGGTTGCCACCACAGCAAAGTCTAGGGTATCTGCAAACAGAAACATGGCTATAACTATGCTTTTGAATAAGAGGCGAAACCATCTACCTTATTTATTACCACGCGTGACAGATGATACCGAAGATTATGAGGATGCGGATGGGAATGTTTTCCTACACTGACCTTTCACTAGCCGGCTGGACAAAGCTCACGCAAATCGATATAGCTAAGTATCAGGGGGCGTTTTGCTGACCGCTGCTGGTTTCCGTAAGCCTGCTCGACCCCATACCTTGAACAATTGGCAAAGGCAAGATTTCAAAGAACATCTACAATTGAAACATGAAATTGCACTCATTACATCGGGGGAGCGAGATCAGGGCGGGATGTTTGACAACCAAATTGCATTGGAAAACCTCCCAACCCAGTGCATAAAGTGGGCGTCGTATATACCCAGTACATCAAGCTCAGCATCAGGTGAAATTTGGACCGTCATATCATCTCAGATGAGACGTGTAAACTCTACAAGGAATTCTTTGATGGTTTTATATAATATGACATTGCCGGGTGGGACAACCCACCCAGCACTTGTGGAGATTCTGTTTTTATTCACAGTTGAGAACATATACACGCCAAACACAGAGGCGGAATGACGTAAAGGTCAATTGAAATTTGCATATACTCAACAATTCAGTATTCAGAGAGACTCTAATGGGGCGGGGTTCTAGAAACAAAACGAAGCAATACCGAGGCGAGGATCGACTCAGGATACGTTCAGGGACTAAGACGGGAGGTCGGGCTCAGATACCGATCGAACAGAATATATTGATAACTAACAGATACGAGGAATAGCTCCGCCTAGTATAATATACCAGGTGAGCCCAAATGATTTGAACTGAATACAAATGAAGAGAGAGAGAGAGAGATTTTATATTGCTTAGAAGCCAAAGGCTTATCGCACAACTATACTACCCGAACTACAACCTCCGCCGACTAACCCGAAAAACTGAAAAAGCGAAGACAAAACAAGCGAAAACGATTAACTGTTTACCGCGGCGGGTAAGGCCTTGGATTACAAAATAAGAATGAGATAGGAAAAGTGTAAGCAAGACCAGAATCAAACCTGCTGGGTGTTTCCCATGTCGTGATCTTTTTCTACCGGTGTGGTGCCGGTGTTGCGGGGACTTGTATGGTGGACGCTGGTGCTGGTGGAGCTGGAGTCGAGATTGGGGCTGGGGCAACTGGGGCCGGGATTACCGGAGCCACATTAATGAGTGCCGGTGCTATTTTTTGGGGTCTGCTTTCATTGAATCTCAGGGAGGCTCTCAGGGTTGCTTTGGCCCTTTCTGGGCAAGCTCGGTCGATTGCTTGTGGAAGCCCTTGCAGTTGTAACATCTGATGGGCGGGTGTGTGCATTTGGCTCCTCCCGAGCAGGACTTGCATGGGTGGTTATCCGTTTTATGGTCCTCTGCTCAGTGTCCACATCGGCCTATCTTGTGTGAGCAACGCTCCTGTCAGTGCCCGTATTCAAGGCAGTTTCTGCATTGTGTGTCTTCTCGAATGTTGAGGTATGGTTCAAGGGAGCTGCGGCGGTCAAAGAGAAGAAGGGATTGAAGCCCTAGGGTTTGGATGGTGAAGGAACCTGGTAGCGCAATAATCATTGAGGAATGTTCTTTGCCCGTTCTCCTTTCCAATTTGGTAATCCATCGGGGGATTTGGGTGAGTTCGAATTTGTCTCCGTAGTTATTTCTAATTTTGGAGGCAACTAGTTGTCCTGCATCGAGTCCATCCCCGATTGTTGTCGGGAGGCCGTGTAGGAGGAATTTGGACCATCTGGAGTTGGCTTTGATGTCGATCACGTAGATTCTCATCGCGGTGAGCGCGTCTTTGATTTCGTGCTTGTATGCAAGCACTGTTTCGGCGGAGCTGTCGAATTTAGTTTCAAGCACTATGTTGTGGTTCAGAGTCTTTCGTGCCTCGATAAAGTGGCATTTGGCGTTCTGGGATCCCGGCGTTGATTCTTATTCGGATTTCAGAGGGGGTTTGGTTGCATGGGGCTTGGACAGAGGGGGCGTTGCATTCCACAATGACTTCTCTGTTGGTCTTGGAGAATTCAGGTTTAAAGAGTGGGTCTGCTTTTTTGGCAGCCTTCTTCCTTTGGACCACTTGGAACGTCTCTTGGTTCGGGTTGTTTGCCGAGCCAAATTAGCGAAGTATTGGGAGGGTTGTTGCTGTGTTTGGTGTTGTTGTGGTTTTTGTTGTGGTTGTTGTGGTTGTTGTGGTTGAGGTAGTTGTTGCTGTGCCGTCTGCACCGGTCGGGCACGAGTGGGTTGAGCTCGGGCGAGGATGGGGGCGTGGGCACGGACCGGGGCGGGAAGGGCAGGAGGTGGGGGGGGGGTGGGTTGGGTCTGCTGAGGAGGAGGGTTTGCATTTCCTCGAACTGTTTGGTGGCCTGTTTTCTAAGTAGAGCTTGATCCTCCTCCACTTTCTTGATAAAGGGGTCACATGTTTGGACAAGTCCCTCTCGTACTAAGTCAATGGTCTTCTCCTGCTTGCTGCACTGGTCGATGAGGTATTTTGTATGGTGGGCGATACCCTTAACAAATTCTGCGAGGTCTCGTAGTTCTTTGAGGACCATCTCTTGTTCGGATTTCAATGGTTCGATGTTGGTCATTATTGTATGTCTGATGGCCCATGAAGTGTAGTTTAATTCCATTCTGTTGTGCATGTCATTTGGGACGATGCTGGGTTTGAGGTAGTCGATCCTGGGGAAATAGGGTTTCGAGTAGTCCTCTTTGATCGCGTATACGGAGAGGGCTTCTTCTTGGGGGACTTCGTCCATATCTTGGGACTGGGTTTGGTCGAAGCGGGGGGTGGCCGGTGTGCACGAAGGGGGCGCCGATGCGAAAAAGCTGGAGAGGGATGCCTGGGAAGCCATTCCTGATCTGTCTGGAATTGACGCATCGACAAGGAATCTTTTCCTTCCCTTCGGTGGGCCTGCATTTAAAGAAGACTCGTTTGCAGCCATATTTGCAAGAACATTTTCTTCGCTTAAAACAACAACAATGCGACCGTGTGGCCGAAGAAAAAAATGGCTCCGCCTAGTATGGTATACTAGAGCAAACCATAACGCGAGAATAAAATGAAAAGAAATAAAATATCCGATCGTAATAGTTGTTCGTAGCGAATTTATATCAAAACAGAATGAAGATAGATAGATAGATTTTATATTGCTTTGAAGTACAAGACTTATCGCACGCCTAACCGATAACACAAACCGCCTAAGAAACAAACGCGACAACAAAGGAAAGACAAAAGAAAGCGTAACCAAAGTAAAAGAGTAACCGTGAGATATCCTAAGTGTTCGCACCCGCGCTGTCAGATAATTTTAACCGAGAAGTAGGAAAAGGAAGAGAAAATAAAATAATCAGTCTTCCTCCTCTCGACCGTCGATGTCTTCGTACCATTCTAGTAGCCTTGTATGTTTTGCAAATTCCAATATGAGATTCACCTTTAAGTTCGAGAACATACAGTTTTCCCATGTCGCCGGACCTGGAATTTTGTCCAATGACTGTGTTCGGTATTTGGCCCATTGGGGGCATTCGAGGAGAGTGTGTTTTGATGAATTTTCCATGCCGCATTGGCATGGTTCACGTTCAGTGTAGGTGGTGTGTCGGTCAATTTTAGTCGCCTGGCATCGTATGCGAGAGATGAGTTTTGCTTTTGCTAGTGTGAGCTTGCGGAGCTTCGGGCATGGTGTGAGTGTTCCGGGACGGTGGTAATTAATTGTTTCTGGCGAGTTCCATTCTTCCAACATTCTTTCCCGGAGTTGTTTGGTCTGGGTCCAGCGGTCTCGTGTGTCTCCTACCTCCTGAAACGGGAGGAGGAGTGAGGCGATTCGGTGTAGGCCGATGCCTTTTATGTTTGTTTCTTTTGCCGGCAGCAATGAAGGGAGTGGTTCATGGATGGGATGGCTGTACGGAAGGCACAGGATTCTGGTTCCGTACTTCCGTGATCGATAGGTGAGGAGGTGCTCAAGAGGAGGTAGGCCGGCTTCTTTTAGCAGACGTTCTTCTTTGGTCCATCGGGGAAGGCCGGTGGCTATTCTTGCTGCTTCGTTATAGATGGGTGTGAGGGAGTGGATGACGTGGTCCGCGACCGTCCACCATGCTTCTGAGTCCCACAGTATTATTGGAAGGAAGGCTTGGGTGATGAGGTGGTGGATGGTTTTGACCGTTGCACCAGGTTGGAAGGAAAGGGTTCTGATTTGCTGAAGGATTTGGAGGCCTTTGGCGATGGTGTATTCTATTTGTGGTCTGAAAGACAGCATTGGGTCAATCCAAACTCCAACATATTTCAATCGGGATTTTGGGTGGAGCTGTTGTTCTGCGAGGTTGGTGTGGTTTCTGGGTTGCTGGAGTGAGGAGAAGGTTGGGCGGAAAAAGATTAGATCAGACCTTTCCGGTTCGTATTTGATGTTAAGAGGGGCTGCTTTGCGGACGCGTTCTGCCATCCTCTCATCGAGCCTCCTGGTTATGAAGCCTGGGGTCTTTGAGATCTGGACTAGGGCGTCGTCGTCAATGGACCTTGTGTTTAGTTCTTTCTTTGAGTGGGAGGGGCCGACTAGTACCCCAGCATATATCATGAAAAGAATTGGAGACAGGGGAGAGCCTTGGGGTAGCCCTGAGTTGAATGGCTGGTGTTCTTCTAGTTCGTGGTTGAAGAAGAATTGGAGTTCTCGGTTGGTGTTGAATTCTTTGCACCACCTTATTAGATATTGTGGAAAGTTTTGTTGTGTCATAATCTGTGAGAGCGTTGTGTGGTTTACACAGTTGAAGGCTCCTTGGATGTCATTTGTGAGTATGGCCGGTCGGTCAGGTATGCCCATACCTGTAGATTTCTTTTTGGCGAGGTTTCGCTGGATTGGGGTGAGGGTTCTGAGTAGGGCATCAATTGCGGAGATTGTTGGTCTTCCTCCGCATTGTTCGTTTGTCAGTGTTCCCAGGATGTCCCCCGATGTACAAAGTCTTTCGAACACTATTTTTTCAAGTAGCTTACCAAAGCATTGCAGGAGGGAGATTGGTCGGTAGGACTTTGCGGAAGAGTAGTTTGCTTTTCCTGGTTTGGGAATGGGTATGCATTTTGCCACTTTCCACTGGTCTGGGTGGACTGCGTGTCGAAGCATGGCGGTGAACATGCCTTGTATTCGCTGGGTTTTTGCTTTCACCACCGCCTTGATGAAGGTATATGGGATTCCGTCTGGGCCTGTCGCCGAGTTGGCAGGGCATGAGTTCGTGGCGTTCAATAGTTCTTCGGAGGTTACTATATTAAAAGTGTCACTAAGATCAAATGAGGGGGTTCTGATTTCTGGCAGGGGGGTTTCGGAGGACGTCCAATTTGTGGGGAAAAGTTCAGCTCTGAGAGCTTGGCATTTCCCCGCAAACGTTTCTTCACCTTGTATGTCTGGTATGATGGAGTCCTTCCTCTTTCCTGAGTTAAGGATTTTCCATATTTCGCTTCCTTTGGCCTCTTTCAGGGCGTTCTCCCTTCGATTGTTTTTGGCGTCCCTAACGGCCGCTGTCCATATCCTGTTCGCCTTCCGGAGGATCTCCTTATCTTGTGGCGCGCTTGTTCTCCTTGCTTTCCTTTCGGCCTTTTTTAGAGTTGCTTTATGTTTAGCGAGTTCGGGAGTCCATCATCTCTTTGATCTCACGTGGTTTTTGCTCATGGGGGTGACCTAGTCGATGAGTTTGTGGAGATGTTCTAGAAAGAAATCTACCGACTGTCTGGTGTTGTTTTGGTCCTCCCATGCTTCGTCCGGAAGGTTGAAGTTCCCCATTTGGGTTTCCAGGGCTTCCCAGTTTGTGTTATTCCAGAGACGGTGAGGTATGTGTGGAGCTTTGTTGATATGCACCTGGACAGAGATTTTCCCGTGATCGGATCCTGCACCATCAGTATTAATGTTCCATCGAATATTTTGGTCGAGGATTGGCCCTTTTACAAAGGCAAGGTCGATGATTGTCGGGCGGTTGCCATTGCGGGGAAAGTGTGTGTGCTCCCCCGGTTCATTAATCAGGTATAGTCGCTGTCTGTCTAACCAGCGTTTGACTCTTGCCGTGTTCGTTCGGTCGGCCCTAATTGTGTTATTATATTTGTGGGCAAGGGTTCTATACCATAATGTGTGATGGCAATTAAAATCCCCCATTATTAGGCAGTTTTTAATGATGGTTATTGTTCTAGCAATATTGGCGAAGGGTTGACTCCGGCCTGGGGAGTAGATATTGAGGATTTGTGTCCTTTCTTCCTGGATTTCGATTATGACCGATACAAAAAAATTAACTTGTGTGAAGTGGTGTTTGGGTTTTAGGTTGCAGTGTTTCCGAATGTAAGTTTCGCATTTTGGGTTGCTGTTGGCAGGTGTGAAAAGGTAAAAGAATGTTGATTCCGGGAGGTGTCCGGCTGAGTTGTTCCATGGTTCCTGAAGTAAAAGAAAAAATACCGACCGGTCTGTCTCTGCTTCCTCCAATGCTGACTTTGTTGTGAGCTCATTTCTTGCGCAATTCAGCTGTTGCGCTAGAGTGAGGAATTGTTGGTTGTATCTAGACATTTCCCATGTCCTAGTCATTGTCTCTTGGTGCTGCCGGTGCTGGCGCCGGTGTTGCTGGTACTTGAATTGTGCGTTGAGGAGTCGCTGGTACCTGAGTTGCTGGTACCTGGATTGAGGCCGGTGGCGCTAGTGGGACGACTGGTACGGCCGGGATCACTGGTGGGGGGATTTTCTGTGGGGCATCTCGGGAGAACCTTAGTTGTGCTCTCAGGGTTGCTTTGGATCTCTCCGGGCATGATCTGTCAATAGCCTTATGGGTGCCCTTGCAGTTAAAGCATCGGATAGGTGTATGGGTGCATCTAACGCCTCCTGAGCATGAGTTGCATGGGTGGCTGTCTGTTGAGTTGTTTCCTGCACAGTGTCCACATCGTGCTGTCTCCTGGGAGCAGTGCTCTTGTCTGTGTCAAAATTCGAGGCAATTTCTGCATTGGGTGTCTTCGCGGATGTTGAAGAAGGTTTCCAAGGTGCAGCGTCAGTCAAAGAGAATTAGTGATCTGAGTCCTAATGTTTGTAGGGTGAAAGAGCCTGGGAGTGCAATGATCATGGATGAGTGCGCTTTCCCATTTCTGTTTTCCGGTTTGGAGATCCATCTAGGGATTTGGGCCAGCTGGAAATTTTCTCCGTAGTTGTTTCTGATCTTCGAGGCGACCAGTTGCCCTGCTTCCATTCCATCCCCGATCATTGTCGAATTCCGTGTAGTAGAAATTTTGACCATTTTGAATTTGCTCTGACATCAATGACATCGATACTCATTCTAGATAGTGCTTGTTGGATTTCGTGTTTGTAGGCCACTACTGTTTCGGTCTAACGGGGTGGGGTTCTAGAACTAAACAAACAGTACCGAGACGAGAATCGACTCAGGATACGTTCGGGGACTGGGACAGGAGATCGGGCTCGGATACCGATGGAAAGGAATATAATAGTAACCGAAACGAGGAATGGCTCCGCCTAGGGTGATATGCCAGGTGAAACCGAAATCAATTAATCTGAATACAAATGAAGACGTTGCATAAGGAAAGAAGAAGAGAAGAGAAACATAGATGAAGCGAAGGAGAGCCCTAATATATATCCAAATAAATCCCACGATGACTAATCCCAAATGATTCACACCCGCGACCCACACCTATTCCCATACCCGATCACGATCCTTTCCTTCCGCAATCCTAACCCGAAGCGCCTAGCGCTGACCGTATCCTCCCAACATCTTCCTAACTTGTCCATCCCTTTCTGACAATATCCGATCCTTCACCTAACGACTCGATTCCTCAACATTCTCGACGGCATAGCAGGTGGGGGCGGTCGGGCCGTTATATTCGGCCGAGGTGTCAGATTTGGTTTCCAATACGATATTATTACTGTTGATCTTTCTAGCCGTGATGAAATGGCATTTGGTGTCTGGGATGGCGGCGTTGATGCTGAGCTGGATTTCGGTAGGGTGAGCTGTCGCGGGAGCGTCGTATTCGACGATGATTTCTCTGTTGACTTTGGTGAATTTTGGTCCAAACAACGGGTCTGCTTTGGTATAACGGCCCGACCGCCCCCACCTGCTAAGCCGTCGAGAACATTGCGGAATCGAGTCGTTAGGTGAAGTATCGGTTCGCGTCGGGTGGGATAGATGAGTTAGGAAAGTGTTCGGAAGATAAGGTCAGTGCTAGGCGCTTTGGGTTAGGATTGCGGAAGGAAAGGATTGGGATCGGTTATGGAAATAGGTGTGGGTCGCGGGTGTGAGTCATTTGGGATTAGTCATCGTGGGATTTCTTTGGATATATATTAAGGGCTCTCCCTCGCTTCGTCTATGTTTCTCTTTCCTTCTTCTTTCTTTACGCAACGTCTTCATTTGCCTCGAGCCCGACGGCTCGGAGGTTCCCTCCTCGTCGATAAACTGGATACCCAGAGTTCTAGTTTCACCTACGGGTCGCTAGTTCCCCATGTTATGACACGAGTCTCCCTCTCTCTAGCTTCCCCCCTTTTCACCGAGTTGATGCCTTCGGGATGTGTCCATCACTCACCAAACCTCGCCAAAACGACGGCCACTTTCGACGGTCGTCCCCCCTCTTTTCGGCCGCTCACCGCACGAGCACCATACACGTCGGGTTCGCACACTGTCCGTAATCTCCAGGAGCGTGAAACTACGGCCAATGCGCTCGACAGTCTGGGAAGTTTTCCGTTCCTTCGGGCGTGAAACGTTCGTCAAATGTTTACCCGAGGTCCCCACGTGACCTTACCCCTCTTTTCGGCCTTAACCAGGCAACCCATTCTTAACCGAAGCGCCCCGATCCCCTCACCACACACACTGGTCCCCGAGGCCACCCCTCAATACCCGGTCGGCACTTTTGATTGCGACCACCAAATCCATACCGAGTTCGCCGCCCCAACTCCCCTTGCTCAACTGAGGCGGCCTGCTCCCCTCACCCCATACACACTGGTCTCTGAGACCAGCCCTCAACAAACGGTCGGCACTGTCGAATGCGACCAGCCATACACACTGAGTCCTAGACTCACCCCTCCTGCACGTCCTCCCCAGAGGACACAACACCCACCGGTCTCCGAGACCACCCTTCAACACGGTCGGCACATTCGATTGCGACCACCCCATACACTGAGCCCTAGGCTCAACCATTCCTGCACGTCCCCTCCAGAGGACACCAAATCAAACACGACTCGGGCACAGTCTTTAGCCGTTGCTCCTGGGACCGACGACCCCACCCCATATCACCAAGGTTGAGGTTATTCAATAGCCAGCTTCGCGCCGCGCTCCCTCTTCTCTCCATACTTAACTGCCCTGCTACATGACAAGTAGACTCCCAGGGCACCACTCTTGACACCACCCGCTCGCTTTCGCACCAGAAGACGGCTCGGTTGGCCTCTCTTTCGCCTTCGTGCCCGGATTCCATGTGACTCTGTCAAGGTTCGTCCACAGATAAAGTCCACCGGTTCTAGTAATGATTCCATTCGATGAACGGTTCGGTTGGGATAGCTCGCTTAGTTTAGTCTGACGGAGAAGTTTGGGTTCTTTCTTACAACGGGGAGGTTTCTTTGATGTCGCTTAGATGCTGCTCACCTGTACCACTCGCGTTATCTGCGCCCTCTTCAAGCGTAACCATTTGTATTTACGTAGTTGTCTTTTTAGTTAGTTTTGACGGTTGGTTGGCGCGCGATAAATAAGCCTTTGGCTTCCATGCGATAATAAAAATCTATCTATCTATCTTCATTTGTATTTAGATTAATTTATTTTGGTCTCACCTGATATATCATTCCAGGCGGAGCCATTCTTCGTTTCGGTTCAAATCATATTCTGTCTGATAGGTATCAAGCCCGATCCCCCGTCCAGTCCTCGAACGTATCTTGAGTCGATTTTTGTCTCGGTACTGTTTGTTTAGTTCTAGAACCCCGCCTCGTTAGATTTGGCCGGCTTCTTCTTCTTCTTCTCGACGAGTTAGAAATTCACTTGGGCTGGGTTGTTGGCTCTTGCTACGTTCGCAAAAGAGGGCCCTACCTGGGCCTCTTTTCCTTTTCCTTTCTGGTTTTGTGGGAGTGTTGGAGGAGTGGGTACTTGTGCGCTTGGGCCTGCTTGGGGCCTTTGGGCTTGGGGTTGTGGGCGGGATTGAAGTGGACGGGGTTGGGGTTGAACTTGGGGTTGAACTTGGGGTCTCTGGGCTTGGGTCTGTTGCATCGTATTGACTAGAGACCCAATTGTGGAGTGCATGGAAGTAATCATCGCCGTCTGTGCAGTGATCTGGTTTTGGAGTGTTTCGATCGTTCTCTTCATCGTGCTCGTGTCTTGTTCAATTTGGCCCATCCTGTCAGAGGGTGATTCGATTCATATAATTATGTGCCTGATTGCCGATGTAATGTTGTGCAGGTCCGGCTGGGATGGGTGTCCTGGGGAACGATGCTCGGGTTGAGGTAGTCCCTGCTAGGCTGGTATGGTCCGTTGTAGTGATGGGCTTGCGTATAGGTAGATGCGAATCCCTCATTTTCTTGCTGGGTGTTGGGGGTTAAGTTTAGGCTAAGGTCCTGAGTGCTGTCCTCTTGTGGAGGAGGAGCTGTTCCTTGGGTTTGAGTCGTGAAAAACGCCGAAAGTGAGGCCTGCGACATGATTGAGTGTCCTGTTCTCCTTGGGGCGTATAACTTGGTTTCGGATAGATTTCATTTCCTTCTTTTCGGGAGGTCAAGATTCGAGAATTCGTCGCTAGAAGCCAGATTGCAAAAAGTTTCCTTCGCTTAAAACAACAACAACGGGACCGTGCGGCCGAAGAATAAAATGGTTCCGCCTAGTATAATATACTAGGGCAAACCGTAACGCGAGAATAAAAATAAAAAGAAATAAAGTTTCCGATCGCAATAGTTATTCGTAGCGAGTTTATATCAAAAGAGAATGAAGAGGTTGCGTAAGGAAAGAAGAAGAGAAGAGAAACAGAAACGAAGCAAGGGAGAGCCCTAATATATACCCAAGGAAATCCTACGATGACAAATGACTCATACCACGCAACCGAACATGATCCCATAACCGATCCCTATCCTTCCTTCCGCAATCCTAACCCAAAGCGCCTAGCGTTGACCTTATTTTCCGAACACCTTCCCAACTCATCCATCCTAACCGACACGCTCCGATCCTTCACCTAACAACTCGATTCCGCAATGTTCTCGACGGCATAGCAGGTGGGGGCAGTCGGGCCGTAATAGAGACGGAAACACAAGATTGTTGTATCGACCTCGAAATGCCAATGAGAAGAAGGCTGTCATCTCAACGGATAGTATATATGAGTTAATTGGATTGATCAAGAAGGACGACCGACACTATATCACGCATAGATATACTTGTCTTTTTTGAATTTGAACATTAAATCTTTACATTTAAGATTTAATGATATTTTTCATATATATATGTGGGTTGCCCTGCGCTGCGTGGCCTGCGGCCTACACCTGTTTCTATGTTGAATTCGGCTGTATGTAGTTTTTCTCAGCTTTAGATCTGTACTAACCCAAAGTAGCCTAATTAGTCTGAGGAAACCCCGCCTTCTCAACAAAATCCAATAAGCTCCTGAACTCTCGCTCCATCATCATTACACTGCCGATAGCCTTCCCTTATCAATTCGGAATCATCCATAAACAACATGACCAGCCGAAAAGCATTCCTTAGAGAACAGCAACTTCTTGCTGAAAAACTATGGGATCAACAAAATGGTATATGTATGCTCGACTCTGAAATCCCCCTGGACCGAACATCAACCCTCAAAATATAGCTCTCACTAGTGATAAAAAGGAATTAATCAGACGGTATATGTAGCTGCAAAAACTTCATCAAGCGAATAAACGACTCGTGTTCTATCACAGGGGTCCCGCATCACAATATCTCAACCGACAGAACATATACACTCAAGCCAGAAGTCAGCTGTCAATGCAAGTCAGTTAAACTCCATAGAGAACGATACCGACTTGGAAAGTGAAGATTTGATGGAAACGCCAACTGCGAAGAATGTTTACCGGCGGAGGGGTATTACACCTGTTGAGAAAGAAGTGGAGGATACCACAGATGAGGCTTCAAAGAAAAAAAAGAAATGTGGCTACAAGCATCGACAGGACATGGCAATCCGCATGTAGATCGACCAACATGACGCAACAGCGATCAGGGAACGACGCGATTTTCTTAAAGTCCTGTGTGCAAGGCGCGGCCAATCTTTGGAAAAACATTTTGGCCTGTTTGATACTGCAGTCCTCCATCAACTTGTTTGGGTTGTATCCCCGGAAATGAAGCAAAGATTTGGAGGTTGGTGCGGTCCATCTTTGACTAAGGACTTGATGCACGCAATGTGTCTCGACAAGGTTCAGAACGCAAACGCCAAAATACGTGTTGTGAAGAAGAAGGCAAACTTGATCCAAGATAAACAGAGATCGTCACAGAAAGCAAACACTAACAGAAAAAATGTCCCCGTTGCCATTGGTTCTCAGATAATGAGGAACAAGAGGAATAGGAGGACCAGTCTACACACAAGGCAAAAGCACCTGTTACTGTCTTTAAATCCGCCCCCCTTGCCCCCTTACATTTGGTTGATACAAGTGTTTCTGTTTCAGCCACACATTGCAATGACTTGATTGTTGCTGCCACCCCAAAAAACTACACGCGACCCCTTCTTCCCGAACAGCCAACTCCGATAACAGAAGACTACGCAATTCATCCGCTTACCCCAATGCAGCTGTTAGCTCTCCCATCCAACCTTGATGTAAGCTCCAGCGGAGCTAAGAACCACGAAAACTCCCCTACTAGAGCCGAGAATAATATATTTAATCATCATCTTATCATATATGTCACCGGTCACTTGGCCTTCAAAATCAAACTGACTACAGATTTTGAAGGATTTGAGACCGCTATCTCATATATTCTTCCATTAGAGGAGAATAGTGTGGTCTTATACCGGCCTACTATAGGCCCCACAAAAGGCCTAGTATGGCGCGCTATGTCGGGCCCAACTGAGTATACAAGGATGATTGAGTTTTGCTGAGAAGGTGGCGTGCTGGTCAAGATTGCAGATGCTTCTTGTTGGAATGAGGAGGCTTTGAATGAGGTATAAGATTCAAGCATTACTCTCCTACAATTGTTAACACATGGCAACACACAAAGGTGTCAAAGCAAGCATGCAGGTATCAAATCTCTGATCGCCGGAATCCCAGGCCATTGGATGCTCTAGTACTGTAACGGGGGTACTATGAAGGGGCATGACCGTGACTTCTGCTCGCATGAAGTAGATAGAAATAAGGATAACGAGCTATGATGAAGCTCGTTCCGAAGTAATAGAATGTTTGTATGATAAAACATGTATTTCAGTCTGGAAACTTAATAACTTTAAGGGGTCTCTTCGCTAGTAAAGATCGGCTGATGATGAGAGGCCAACCTGGGGCTTCCCGGGTTCTTTTATAAGATTCGCGGCGCCCTTACTCAGGTTCTTTTTCTGACGGCAATCCGACTGTCAATAGTCGAGGGCACAGCGACTATTTCCTACGAGTGGGAGTGAGGGGTTAAGCGACGGAGTCGGGACCCTAAGAACTAGCGGGTAACCGATCCGGTTAATGCTTACATTTTCTAAGAATAGTATAGAAGCGATTTGTGTATTTCAAAGCGAAGTGTTTGCTTTGGTAGCTTGGATTGCATCCTCACTCCCAAAGATGCACCAGGGCCAAATCAGGGGCTTCCGGCAGTTTGACGCCCCGGGGGTTATTTTTGGGGTCCAACACGTGTTTTTTGATTTGATACTCCCATTGCCTCAGGAGCACCGCCAGGATCATTTCTGACATGCTAAAGTCTATTCTCTGAGCATCGGTTGCGGAGTTATTGCACCTTGAAGTTTAGTTGCCAAGGTAGGGTAACTTATGTTTAGGGTTACCCATCCTTTCTGGCATTCTTTTTCTTCTGTTCCAACTGTATCTAGTCGCTTGGTTGACTTGTATGAATTCTTACTCGCTAGGATCCCTACTCTCCATACCATGAGAGATAGGAGCTCTCCTGCCCTTGTCTTCACTCATCGATGAAGAAAACGCTGCAGTTACCCTAAGGTCGGTAGCTTCACTGGTGGAACAAGTATCTTTGGAACGGCCCTATAGTGGCTCCGTTACAAGTACTCAACCAATATCAGGAAGTTCTTCTACAAGAACCAAGCGGAAAGCCGACTCGACGGAACCTGTTCCAGACTTGGGAGTAGAGTTGCAGCTTCCCGACTTGCAAGTCCTCGAGCAGCAGTTCCCCAAGTCGCAGTTCCCATGCTCCATCCAAGTCCCCAACTCACAAGTTGTTCCAGAAAAGAGAAAACGCGGCCGTCCAAAGGGAAGCGGTAAGAAGAAGGAACTTCCGCCATCAATACCAGAGGAAAATACAGTTATGGAGAACCCCAAGCGTAAGAGGGCAACTAAACAGACCAAAAAAACTATCGGAACTGTGGCCATCCAGGCCAAGAAGTACCAGACTGAACAGTTATCTGCTGTCAGAAGAAACATTAAGGAACTTCAAGCTAACTTTACAATATAGAACAGTTATTTGAACTATATAACTGCTATGGTATCTACAAGGCCGGTTATCATTTGCTTTTCAGGAAGCCGCTTCTTCTCCAAATATTGTACCGAACAAGCTAAAACATGAATAGGAAAACTATAATGTTTTATTTATTTCACTTTTTAGCATCATTAACGGTATGGTTCAAATTTGCAAACCTATCTGCCATAGTGAGTGACTGACATCAATATGATAAGGTTGATATATCTCTATCCACAATATCTTTTGCTCGCCGTTTATATCAATATTAGGAGGTGTTTGGATAAACCATAGGGTTGTTTGATTAGATCATGTCGGTGCTTAAATACCCATAGCTATAAATTAATTATATTAATAATGTTACGTGGAGTCCGTAGACGAAGACGTAGAGATCCAAAGAACACAATCTAAACAGGAGGCTTAGAGGTAGACTCTAAGCAAGCGAAGTATCTTGGAACTCACTTGGCTTTGAGACCAAGAGATCGTAGACTTAGAACTATAGAGGAATAAAACCAATAATATTCCTTAAATACAAGAGGTTGCGTGAAGAGAAAAGGAAAGGAAGAGAAACAAGACGTAGAGTGCAGACAGGACCATTTATATAACCGAATAACCCCTGTCCGAGTCTGACTCATAACTGAACCTAATGGAAACACATAGAAACCCATATGACTCATCCTCCGACCGTTGCCATCATACTTCTCTTTACACCACAACACATTATTCTATTACCTGTCACGACGCCATAACAAATAATTAATAAAGACCATTAAATTCGTCGTGGTTTAAGTAAACATTGTGGGCGTTTAAATCAGTCTACAATGTGATGTATCTAAACCAGATATATTCGCTTAATTAATAATTAAGCTAAAAATAAATGCGGCCACTTTTTTGTTTAAAGTTGTTTACAGTTGTTTAGAGGTGTTTAAAGTTGTTTAAAGTTGTCTACGTTGTGGTTTAAAATTTGTATCTGTTTTTCGACAATTAGGTGTTTAAATAAACAAGAATGTGGTTTAAACGAGTGGTTTAGTTTAAACATCCGCTAAGATGTACCACAGGGGTATCTGAGAGGCGCATTCAGGATAGGTCAAGGTTGCGCCTACTGTTGTCTAGGCGCCCTCCTACGGCGTACTTGCTAACTATATGTAGCTAGGCCATACAGATCTCAACCCGCAAGCCTTGTTACACGTATGGTGCGCACACGCATAAAAGTGATAGGGTGGCGTACAGAAGATACAGAAGTGGAACAATTGTGGCTGCAATATCGCCTCATGGGCCAATAAGAGGAGGGCCTTCTGCTGCATCACTACCATGGCCTAATCGGGTTTGCTTCTTTAAGGGTATAAATGGGTATAATACTGTTCCACTTTGCTCTGTCTTGGCGCATTTTACATAGTAAAATACCAACTTTCAAGCTTGAATAACTTTTCAACCATGACAGATATCAAAAATCCGGTAGATGAATCTATTCTTCATCACCATTCCTTGAAATTCATCTACCGGATTTTTGATATCTGTCATGGTTGAAAAGTTATTCAAATTTGAAATTGCACCAATTTTTGTCTACATTTATCGGTGTGCGCACCATACCTACAAAACCGCAACCCCACACTCGCCTAGCCTCGCACTGCCGGCTCCGCCTCCGCCTGCACCTCGACCTCTACCTCCGCCGCCAGCAGTATCTCCATGAGCAGGTAATTACAGTTAATTGTACCTCCGCCGGCAGCACCTCCGCCGGCGGAAGCGAAGACTCTGTTGATGCGAGTGATACTCCGTGATGAGGGAATATTAGTGAAATTCTGTGACCCACAGTGCCAAAATGTTGCGCGGAGTGTCTTCGGTGGCTGACGGGGGGGAGAAGATTATCTACCGAAAGGGAACAGGTCCCTTTGATTGGAACCTAACATTCGAGCCATCGTCAGTGGACTTTATTCTGTAGTAATAAATTCTTGAACGTTTTTACCTCTACGTAGGAGCTGGACGTTCCTGCTTCTACCGGTTGCAGAAGTTGGACCGAAGGACTGGGTTCGGTCCAGGTGTTTTCTGAGCAGGGCAAAGCTGATACGGCAGACACCTTACCCTGTGCTGCAACTTTCCTTTTCGGTTTTTGATTTGATTTAAATAGGTATTTACTTACCGGTCTGAAGTGTCAAAAAATACAGGACTCCATACAAAAAGACCGTGAGCAACCCGTATATGTACCGAAACGTGGTCACTATCATCTTTGGAGTACCATTCCTACTTCTGGTGAGTTTCTGATAACTATAGTTATACCTAAACTTCTTATATTTCGTTGGTCTAAACATGCCAAGATTAACTTCTATATGGCATGCAATAGCAGTTACGTCCCCGAACGCCGGGGGTTGCGAGTGCAATTCAGAAGTTCACAGTTGTGTGCATGTGGGGTAGCTCTGTTTTGGTTCGCGCAGCTTTGGCTCCACATATGTAGCCTTATGCAAGGAAAGGAAAAAGCTCTCGTGCAGGGACCAACGTGTCTCGGCCCAGCTCAAGCTTCCGCCACTTTCTCCCCTCGTGCAATAAGCTTTTCTGAAGTTGCGATGGCTTTGGCCGCATACCATATTTCGCCGGAATGGGGGAATTTTAAACGATTGAACATATCTCCATGTGTGGAGGTTGGGGCAACGGCGGCGGAGAATGTATCCCCGAGACGTTTGCGAAATCTGTCTCATGCATAAAAATCATGTGATCTCGACATCTGGGTGCGAAAACGTCAGGGTAAGCTGCTCGCTGCGTTTCTCAGTACTTGTAGTAGAGTATGATGCCCGTAAATTACTATGCCTAAAACTTCGCAGGCTACTGCCTTATTATTCTTCCAATTAACCACTTCCTGAATTGACCATGCTAATGGATGAGAGAAGAAAGATGTCGCAAATGTTTCATACGCCCAGGCGATACATGCTGATCAGCAAGTGAATAAATAATCGTCAAATCAGACTTGGAAAATAGAATAGAGATTTTGCGCAAATGGAGCCAGCTGTATTATCGCTATCTGATTGGCAGCTGGTGGATCGACACCAATGATAGTACCGGGAACAGAGCTGGCTTCATATTGTCGTATTCTGATTAGCAGCTGGTGAATCGACAGCAATGATAGTACCGGGAAACGGAGCTGGCTCCATCTCCGCAAAGTTTCTAATGACTCCATTAATATGCATCTTCAACTAGGATCGAGGTTCTGACAGAATATCACATTTCTACGCCGGGCCTCCCGCAACTACAACTCTTGAAAAGAATAATGTGTGGTTCCTCTTTCCCGAGCATTGCCAGGCCAACCTGCAAAGCAAAGAGGCCAGCGCACATTCCGGTAACCTGACTGGCGCCGATCCTCCCATCAATCAATCATACAAGTAGAATTTACAGCCAGCTCTATCTGCGCAAAAGGTCCATTGGGTAAGGTATTAAGTAGACCGTAATCGTCATTTCCTGAGTGGGTGAGCTTTAAAGCTGAAAACAATGATAGGCGCCCCGATTCAGCCCTCCACGCAGATGCGCAGGTTGCAACCACCAGAGGCAAACAAAAGCAAAACAGTAGATACAGGTCATCACATGTTCAATATGCTACTATCGCCAAAACTCAAAAGATTTGCTATCTCCGCCCATAAAACGGATGCATGAAAGTATCGATCAACCTCAGAAGTGCCCGTTTGTACAGCTATTATGCTCTTTGCGCAAAAGACTCCAGCTCCAAATTCCAGTAACCTGATTGGCGCCGTTCCTCCCATCAACCAATCATACAAGTAGAATTTAGGGCCAGCTCTATCTGCGCAAAAGGTCTATTGGTGGAATTATCGCGTTTAATAATCCCCTGTTCTTGACGTGATCGTCGGAGCCTGATTTCCGCAATAGACGACCTCCCGGACCACTCGGACATCCCTCTCACTCGGACAGTAAATCGTATTGGTTGAAAAGAGGTATTGAAGTCCTTTAAAACGTTGATATTTCTTTTCCACGTTCTCTGTTCGAGTGAGGGGGGTGTCCGAATGGCCCGGGAGATCATCTCATCTCCCAATAGCTGTACCAGGTTTGATCTTGTATATATGAAAAGCCAATTTTCCAGGTTTTGGCAGTACTAGACACTTTGCGCAAGTGGAGTCAGCTCTATATTTTGATAACTTGATTGGCTAATAGTGTAACCGAAATCTATCAAGTTGTCAGACTCCATTTGCGCAAACTCTCTATCTCGCCTAGCAATAGATTCTGCCGGACAGAAGGTCGTGCGGGTTGGACAGAAAGCCTAGTTACTTAAGAAGTGACTTGTAGGCGATCTGCCAACTAGCTGTGCAGAATAGTTTCTGAAAATGCTACTTTCCCTCAGATACTAGAGGACAGAGAGTCTAATATGTGTCAAATTCGACATGTAAGCTCGGGTTGAGTACTGGTTGAAGCCGCTAAAGGAACCGTGATAAGTCTCCTGTCAGCGTATCCCATGGACCGTAACTGGCCTGCATGGGACTTCGTGTAAATTTGGTATGCTTTGATTAATTCCGCCTTATGTAGAACTATAATTAAATTGAAAACAGTTGTATCTTCATATCTACAAGTCCCAAGGAATACGGAAATAATTTCCCAATTCAGATACGACATCTTGGTGTGGAGCTCTAGCTAAATAAATTAAAAACCTCATAGGTTTACACTCGAGAACTGCAAGAGGTGGTAATTTAGATACGTATCCACCTTGTCTGTACAGGCTCTGCTACAGCGATGGGGAAAATTATTGTAGAAACAGGGGTCTAAAAACAGGGCTTAGGTGGCTGCCCCGGCCAATAGGACTCTTACCATACTTCTACAATAGTTTTCCCCATCGCTGTACATCTGTTGTTACTAAATCGCCCCTGGTAACAGATCCCTACCTTTTCGGTTTGTTGTAATTTTCTTGATTTCAGTACAAAATAAAAGATGTCGATAATTGGTGACTTCTGGGACCCGTTGCCATGTTCTGAGATATTTATCTCCTGGTAAATCTTGTCATCCTGTAAGCTTTACATCCGTTTCTATGCATTTACATATTTGGTACAACTCAATGAATAAATACGAGATGCTTGCAAACTGAAGTGCGATAAAGGTACTATCATCTGGCAATTATATCCCCCGCAAGCTCCAAGAGGCATAGACGAGCCGGTCTGGGGCTGCAGCAGCTGAGGTAATTTATGTGGAGAATCGCTCAGTTACGGTCCATGAGATAAGAGCTCACATTCTGTAGTATTCAGATAATTTCCCTTTTTCTGTCTTTTGTACCTCCAATCCGGTAGCACGAGTATACGGCCTCCCTAGCCATTCGGACGGCCCCTAACTCGCACAGCCAATGAGAATTGATGGAGAATAGGTAGGGAAGCCACTCACGATGTGGTCTTAACTATCCGAGTGGGACCACCGATGTGTTACGGTACCCACAGTAAGTAAGCAGAACGTGGGTAACGCTGTAGTTTTCCTGTTTTGTTTGTGACTCTGAACCGCCGTGTTCTAGTCACTTATCCCCTGGATACCGTATTACATGGCGTTACGGAAGCTCAAGTGAGCAGAGATTCTTTTAGTCACATCTCCGGGTAGAGAGTATCTCGGCCCAGCTTACAAAGCGAGAGAGACGTCGATCCAGTCTGCGCCACGAGTGGACATATATTGGGTTTGAAATGGCTGCAATGATTGATTCAGGATGAGATCGAGATACAGAAATGAATTTATCTTAATGCTGCAGGAAAGACACTTTGCCCTCAGGCATGAGGATTGAAGCTACCAAGCACCTTTTGAGTGACATATGCATCTCATCTAGCTTTGTCTAGAGCTATCATCACGGCCGACCGGTGGAGTAGCCATGACAATTGAGGCAGGACTGTTATTCTATTCACAGCTACAGTACTAGTATATACCAGTCACGCAGGGAGAGGCATGTAAACGTTTATTGCGATACCCCATCTTCCAGAAAGTTGTTTTAACTTTGACATAGAAACTCCTATAGCTGTAGAATGGAAAATTGAAACAGGACGAAAAAAACATAATCAAAGAAGGAACATAACGCCAAAAAATGCGTTCATCCCATAGAACCCCACGCCCACCCCCGCCATCCATACAAAACAAGGCAACGAAGCCATCCCGAACGAAACTCAAACATGCGGCAACAACTCAATCCAACTCGCTTTCGGTGTTTGAAAGCTTCCTGCAGGAGGACTACGCATGGCGAAATAAGACTCGACGGTCAGGTAGAATGAAGCCCAGAGTCCCGCACTGATTAAGATCATGCAGATGATAATGAGGATGTAGTGAAAGAGAACCCAATATCCATATACAAGGGACTTCCAGGCTCCGGCCGGCGCGGAACCAGCCCTACTGGCCCCCCGGGTGGCGCAGATTTCGTGGATACCCTTGGCAACGTAGACAAAAATATTAGTCTTCTCATAACCAAACTCCCATACGTTGCGGAATACATCCTCATGATAATCGGTAAAGTAGAGGATGGGGAGCACCGCGAACGGCCATCCAATCAGGCCAAAGCAAGAGGCCTGCCACATCACCTTCTCCGCATCCGAGCTGAAGTCGACGTCCAATGCGACAAGATGGAGTGCTGCCACAACTGCGAGAAGTAATCCGGCTACAATCATATAGGACATCCTGCCCAATGCGGTGTCTCGAGTGTCTTGACTGTTTGGGGTATGTGTCTTATTCTCTTCCCCCCTTAGGAGCTTCTGGGGACTGATCCGGGTGATGACATCCATCAAGGCCTTCAACATCACCAGACGCCCGAGGTGGTTGGACTTGCGTGTTGTGAGGAAATGGAGAGGCCCATGACCTTCGCGTCTGCTCTCCTTGCTTTTCGTGTACAGCTTCATGATCTCTCCACGATCAATAAACTTTGGGGGGGGCTCGCAATCTTCGGCCGATCGGTTGTGCAGCGTCACCACGATGGGCTCTATCGCTCCCAGCGGCTTAACCCACCAGCAGAGGTACGTGAAGCCTGCGCACGCGACCTGGAGGAGCACATGAACCTCAAGCAGTGTGAGCGGTAGTTGGGGGTCGTTCCGCCAGCGCCCAAACGACTGTGCGACAAGCCATAGCACCTGCACACATGCCACAACCTTTGCGATCGTGCTGGATGTCCCCTTGTCCTCCATGTCAGCCTTGTGGAAAGAGTTGTGGTCAATCTGGCCATATCTCAAGCAGTGTATGAGGCCAGCTGGGGTAAGGATCGTGCTGTAAGTCCCGGGTTCCAGGTCATTGGGGTCGATATCCATCCCGTCAGCTTCGGAGTTGGTCTTTGTAAGTTTGATCTCGGCAGGTCCGATCTCGGCATCTCCGGCCTCGGTATCATGGACCCCGACAGCCTTGATCCCGGCGGCGTTGATTCCTTTGGGGGAACTCTCGATCTCTCCCTGTTTTTCACTGTGTCCGGTCCAGGTGACATGACAGCTAGCGAAGCTGTCTGGAGACCGGCATGGGGGCGGCCTGGTCCTTCCATCAACTGGCTGGGCCATTGTATCCAGGAGCTTGTTTTGGCCGAGGGCTTGATACGTAATATCAGCATCGTCACATTCATGGTGAGACGGGCTATTCTGTAGATGTGGAGGACTGTAATGCGCGGTCTTGTTCGTCAGAACCAGTTTGTGCACGTAGGAATGCATCCACCATCTTTCCTCGGCCGTATCCGAACCCTTTTTCACGGCCTTCCTCAGAGCCTTGCCCTTGTCTTTGATCTTCCTGTATCTGTACTTCTCCAAACTCGGTTTCTCGTTCCTACACATAACCTTCCTCAATGCCTTGCTCAAAACTTGCATCAAAGCCTTCCACCACCTCTTACACGTACCCTCGTCCATTGGCTCGTCAACTAGACTCCAAGCTGTAAGCTTTGACTGGTTGACGAGAAAGCCGCCCATGATGACGAAGAATGCCGCCTGCAGCGGTAACTTGTGCTTCATCTTTTTCAGAGCTCTTTGGACCTCCGGGGCCGTATTCATCTCATCTTTCATGAGCTTCTCCACCTCTTCTACCCATTTTTTCTTAAGCCTCCAGGCCTGCCATAATTCGCCGACAGCGCACATCATGATAGCTTCCGGCACCAGTATCGCGATTATCATCAGTACCACTTTGTAACATGATCGTCTGAGCGACCCCTTGCCCGGGAGGATGTTTGGGTGCAAGCTGGTCCACACACAGAAGATGTACGTCGCCGTGCAGCTGAGGAGGATTCTGACGGTGCCGCGGCCACCTGCCTCAGGACGGTACACTACCTCCATCTTGCCCATTTTGTTGAATTGCACATTCCCATCATTGAATCTTGGGTCGCTCTGATAGATTGGTAGCGCGGAGGGGTGTGCACTCCATATGCTCAGAAGAATTAACACGAGGAGAGGTAATCTGGACAATATAGCGACACCCATTGCAAGATCGGGAATCTCCAAGTTTCTAGGCATCTGTTAGTGCGTGAACTCTGCAGTCGGATATTCCTAATAACTCGGAGCATGTTCGATACCTTGAAGAACCACGACAACCAGCGATGACGGGCTTCAAACCTCTTGGATATTCGCCGAAAGGCTAATACAAATGCACCCGAATCAGTGCCGGAAAGGTTTTCTGGTCGGCCTAGCGGAAACGCACAATTCTCGGGGAGTGTGGGTAAATATCTAGCGTGGACTAATACTGATAATCCCCGTTATATGTTGTTTGCCGCTACGACTACGTCCAAGGGATCGACCGCCCGAGAGGAGGCGGAGGCGAGGTTTAGCAGCTTTGTCAAAGATTGTGCGAGAAGAGGGTGGGGCTAGGAGAGATGTGCTCTGCTGCTGGAGAGGGTACCCAGGCACTATCATACATATAGACATATATTCCTGTGCTGTGTTAGTTCTAGAAGCACATTTGTGGTGTGTGTACGCCTTTCTGCGGCCGCGGTTCGACCACATGCAAACTTTCTTTTCCACTGGTCCACTTTGAAATAGGACTGGCAAAAGGGAATGAAAATGCAAACCCTACGGCGGTGATTCATAGAGTATTCACTGCATGTTCGAGACATCATTTTATGAAATCTCTCTCATGCATAAATATCATGTGACCCAGAGTTCAGGCGGGAAACGTCTGCGTAAGCGGTGTGCTGCATTTACAAGACCCTGGAGTACGCTGATGTATGTACAGCGCGAGGACATAAACCACCGAAAGCGCGCAACACCGCAACCATCAGAACAAAAAAGGTTTCAGAATTTTTGGCAGAGCTACGGGAGAAGGGTATCAGGTCAATCTTTATGCAAGATAGTGCTAAAGTACACACTGCCGAAATTACCACTCAATGGTTGAAGGAGAATGGGGTTGATGTTCCGGAGGACTGGCCTGCCTATTCACCTGATCTGAATCACGCGTTTGAGTACACCCCAAGAAGCTCTAACATCAACACTACCCCCATTTGGCATAGGATACTAGATTACATAAAGTAACTAAGCCCCTCATTGAGGCAGCTCTTATTCAATGCTGGGAACTGCTACCTAATGGTTTATTTGGTAGGCAGGTTGAAAGTTGCCTAGGAGAATAGAGGCTGTAATAAAGGCAAGGGGTTGGTACACAGGATATTAAATGACATTTATTCTTTCTTTATACATTAAATAACTATTCTAAAAATTATCAGCTCTTCAAGGGATCAATTGTGGTTGTTGTACTCATAATCATGGTCCAGCGGGTTGTGGGCGAACCCGTTGCTACGCCGCACTTTCGGTCATTTACATCCTCGCACTGTACATAGACTTCGCACGATGCTGCTCTGATGGTGTCAATTCTTAGGTAGATCTCACTAATGCATGAGAGAACCTTCGCAAAATGTCTTGATTGTCCAGCAGAAGATGATCGCGAGCGACGAACTGACATGCTTAATTCAAGGATGGATTACCTCCATCCACCGCCTGAGCCAATGTACTACAGGGGTGAGGGTAGGTCTGTAGACAGGTGGTGGCGACACGCAGGAAGATACTCGGGGTCCTTGGGACAGCCCACCGCCACCTGTCTACATCCATCTTGCACCAATGTTGTGTGGACCACACCCCATTAATTCGGTAATTTGTGTAGAGTACATCCCTTAGAGGTCCAGCCGTATAATAGACGTCATGATCAGATCTGGGAGTGATACTCCACACTGGCTGCATTCCCATTGTTGATGTATTTCCCTGTTTGGTTTACCGATACCTTTCCGACATTTTCTGCCTGCCGTTTCCCGATATCTTTCCCTAAATTTTTACTGACGCCTTTGCGGGCTCTATGCAAATACCCAATAGGGAAGGATACAAGAAAAGGCATCGGGAAAGGCAACGGCAAAGGTGTTGCTATCTCGTAGTAGGATCTAGGATAAATGTTTTCAAACTTGTGACCTGGGCCGTGCATGGCTTGGTAGGGAAATTATCTCGCTTTTTACGGAACAGAGCCGATCAAGAAATCCTAAGAATTACCACACTAGGCTGGTGAAGGCTGAACAAGGGAGGTCGCAAGTTTGAGGGGTTTCATCCTACCAGGGAGGGGATAGACGCCAGATCAGGAGAGGATTTAAGCTGGCTGTATATCTGCGTATGATGGTAAGTATATAGAATGTAGATAACCAGTAGTATTTTATATCCCCAGCGATTAACTTAGTGAGATTTTCGGCTACAGTGCACATGAAATACACTTTATATCAGTATTGTGTATTCACTTAATATGTGAAATAACCCGTAGTATAGACGGTAACACTTGCACCCCTTGATCAGAGTGATCAGGGTTCTATCCCCTCTCACCGTGTTCTTGATTTGTCAAGGTGCATAAGGGGTATATTTAAAAATCAAGAAAAATGTTGTTTTTTGGTATTGAACGGGTAAATGTGTAAGGATAAATGACAGAGTGAACTCATAAATTCATTTACTGATTTATTTCGCTGTACTGACTTTATTCATTGGCCAGTACTGCTTCATTTACACTGATTCATTTCTTCGCCGGCACCTAAGGTGAAAGGTCAGATTTATTTACTGATGCATTTACAGAACTCGTAGATCTAGAGCCATATCTTCAAGGCGTGAGAGAAAGTAAAAATGCGCGAGAAAAAAATAAAAGCATACAGGAGAAAAATAACTCCTATTGGCGAATGTCCTTCAAAATAAATACAGGATGAGGAACTATGCTGATTTCTTTTCTTTTTTTCAGGTCATGTCGATTGTGTTTCTAGGTACAAAATGGTCGCATGAAGTTGATACTATGGCGCAATGAAAATTTAAACCTGTCCCGGATTCCAAATACTGCGCGTCCCCGGTTGAAAGCAAAAACAAAACTCCAAATGAATTATGCAAAGGGAAGTAAGGGCAAAGAGATAAAAAGGGAAGTCGTCGGCCTGGTGCGAGTGCCGCCAGCCTGTAGAAAAAGCCGTGGACTGACACCGCTACAGACTCCTAATCCATATCAAATCAGCATCAAATCAATGCCCGAATTAGAACCAAATAGACAACAAATCGTCAATTAATTGCGCCAAATCGACGTCACATCAGCACTTGATTAGCGAGTAGCCTCGGAAGTAAGTAGGTAGAGAGGGAGGCAGGGAGGTAGGCAGGTAGGCCGGTAGGCTGGTAGGCTGGTAGGCAGGCGGGCAGGCGGGCAGGCAGCGGGCGGAGGTAGGGGCGGAGATAGGTAGCGCGCTAGCATACATATGGATTAGGTGGACAGATAGACGACATAATACAACATGACGCGGAAGTCTTGTCTTTGGTCAATGTACCTTTCGCTGGCGGCAACATTTGGCCACTGGAAAGGTCTTCTCGTATGTTCTGTGGTGTGTCCTAAAATACATGCTGACGGGTAAAACCTACCGGGGAGAGAAGCGGTCGCTGAGGAAGACCAGCAAAGTCTAGATCGAAACTACTAGATTACCATCAGTACCCTACCCCACAGGAATGTGGCACCGCGGTGGGGGCCACCGCGATCAACGTCAACGTCAACATCCATGGCGTAGCCGGCGCCAAACCGAGCAACAAATCAGCGCCTGTACATCCGCTAGCAGAACATCCGCCAGCACCTCCGCCCCCCCAAATCGAGCGCCAACAGCTGTACCGCCAGCACGTCCACCGGCAGCACCAAATCCGCGGTGATAACAGAGCTGATGCGAGTGATGATCTGTGATCCTCGGGCGAAAAGCGAGTGATATTCGGAGACCTGATTTATTTTCTCTCTTATTTTTTTCTTTTCTGTTTAATTCGTCAATTACATGCAGGTAACCAGATTCATTAGTTGACGCTTCTTTTTCCTGTTTAATTCATACTCTCATGTAACCCCTTGTTATACTACCCTCTCCCTCTCCCGCTCCAAGCTTCACCTGGAAGGTTCGATCCATAATGGACCTAACAGAATACCCCAACCGAGCACTTTAAGCCCGCCAACTTCACTTGGTCACACTCCTCCGCGTTCTTCTTTGCATGTCTTATTTGGGCACCGGGTAATAGGAAAACCTCTGTTTTCATGGCATGCGAAAGATTATGGACCCGAGAAAAGTAGGGTATGGCCCGTATGCAAGACCGAGGCCAAAGAGCGTAAGAACTCCGGATCCCGGGACACCATACAGATTTAATCCCCACCCCCCCTGATTTTTCCATTGATCATTCCTATCGCTGTACATATGACGATGTAGCCCCCGCGCGCTGTTGTGAGCCCTCCGAGCGGCAGGGATGGAGACGAAGATGGGGAGCTGCAGGTGGAGGCATGATATGATTTGGGTGCACTAGTCCCGTCGACAGATGACACAGTAAGGCGTGGGCTCGAGGGGGGGGGGGGGGTATGTGCTTGGGCGCAGGATTTCAGTAGTTGGGCGCCGGCGCGGGGCGTTGTAGTAAATTGTGGTTGGTGGATGCACAACCGTGTCCCTGTGCATCGTGTTGTGTCAGATCTAGCTTATCTGGTGGGACCGCAGGGCAGGAGTGTGGAGTGTGGTGTGTGACACAGTCTGTACCCAGACCCCTACATAGCCTCCTCCCGCCCCACACACCTTTCCAGGTTAATGAGACTTTCATGTTTCAGTATATGATAGGAGCTAAATTGTGGGGTAGCTTTCTCCCTACCATCTAGAGACACTAACACCCCGCTATCCCAGCTTACAACCTCTCTGCAGCGCAATCTCAACTCTACGAAAGACTTGATCATGAAATATCACTCGTCCGACACTAGCTGCTATTTTTTCATCCATTTTGTATAATTCATTAATTGCATACAGACCGTAGTCTGTGGCAATCCTGAGGGCTGCTTCAAGCCGGCGTTACTCACAGTTCGTGGACTGCGCGCACGTAAGCTTTGTTTTCTTTAATTCCTTCAGCTGAATACCGGCCTATAGATTGTCTCATGCTATACTCTCCTACGAATATTTCTTCCTTTTACCTCTTCCATACCTTTCTATTTCATTGAGACTGCCATTTTCACATGTTCAATGCATGTGCATTGCGCAGCGACGATATAGGCCTTGGCGTAAGAGTGTGGGGTCTCTTTGTTTCTGCCAAGGACCTATTATAGCGGTAGTTCATCTTCTTTCCTATTACCTCTTGTTTCTTTTCTTGGTTTCTCTATTATATTCTCCTGTCACATCGACATCGATGAATCGAACTGGCAATTCTTACCGGAACCTGTAGTTGGGTGGGGAGGGGGGGAGGGAAGGTCACATTTCAAATGCCCAGAGATTCCATCTTACAACACTGGCCATCCCAGGGGCGCTTGTGGTTAGGCTATCACGGGGAAGAAAAGGGATATTCTGATACATATCTTTGGCATCTAACCCCTCAAGCAATCATCCCCCAAAATGTCTGTACTGATTTCGCCATTGCCCTCGCTGTGCTATTCCTTCAGGTCTCCGGCAATCAACTCTCTCCCGCTGTGGGCGTCATAGAGGGTCGGTGAACGCGACGCGATTGTACTTTGCGATATCGATGCGTGTATCCGCTGTGTTGTGCAGCTATAAATGAGGCCTCCATGTTCAAATCATGCCATGTGCAATTTTCCCGGGAGAGGAGCTTTGAACCTCGGGACGCCAACTTACTTTGGATTAATCTGGATTGCAATATTGAGTTGATGATTGAAAACCACAAAGTCGTACGTTGATGGATCGGAGAAGTGCTTATTATAGCTAGGAGAGATCCAGATTCTGTCTCTTGTTCCGGCGTTTGTGTTTAGGACGGCGGGGGGCGCGAGGGGGAGCAGTTGGTTTAGTCGTCTATATCCCAGTGTGAGATTTGGTATATCCTGCGATCGTAGTTGCGATCTCGGAGGTACTAGGTGAGCGGATTCAAGGTGTGCGGGGGCGAAGTATGCGTATGGCGGAGGAGATTGTGAGCTGCCTTATCTTTAGATCAGATGCGGGGCTAGCGCCAGATAGATTGAGTAAGAGGCTTGGCAACGGCAAACAACCGACCAATAACATATGAAGAGCTCTGTACTATGTCTATCTAAAATCCCCACAGCGCTCACAGATACCCACTACAGCGATTCACAGGCATTTGGCGAATACCCCCACTTGGCGAATTTGTATGTAGCAACCAGCCAGCAACCAGTCAAACTGCGAGCTTGACTTGGATATCCTGATTCTTATTGGCCGTACTCCCTGTTCGTCAAATGGGGGTATTCGCCAAATGCCTGTGAATCGCTGTACCTCAATTCACAAATACTGCTGTCACAGTCAGCTAAACTTGATACATATCTCAGGCCCCGCTATACACCGCTCTAGGTAATCTAGCGGTTACAAGTGCTCTGGGGGCGGAGCTCACCTGTGGGTACTGCAAGTGTCGCTTTCCACATAGACGGCATCCCTGGCTACTCGGACACCCCCTCTACTGGGACGGTTAGCGTAGAAAAGAAAAGATCAACCTTCAGTACCGCTTTTCAACCAATCATAATTGACTGTCCGAGTAGAAGGGGTGTCCGCGTAGCCACGGAATGTTGTTTAGCGAGATCAATGAGATGTTGCTGCTGGGTACTTGAGTTGATCTGACTTGGGAGTGATTTTATTATATTTATCTAGTGTCTTTACTGGGAGGGTGCGAGAGGCGGGCAATGATCTGGCCGCGATAAGCATGGGGTACCTTAGCGAGATGCACTGGCCAGGGTGCCACATGTGGTGGGTGGAAGACCAAGCCCGTGGAAGTGGTAAGACTAAGATAAGGGAGTAATAATCCCGGCCCTGTGGGTGCGGGCAGAACTAAGCGAGGTGTTGCGGGAATGCACTGTGCATCTGTGGATTCCCGGGGACGATCAAGTATGCGCTGCGCTGCACACACTGGACCTGCATGGCAGCTCTGCTCTTGGCCGCATTGGTCCCTGTGCCTGTCGATCAGGGAAGAGATTCAGTTCTTGCAATGTCTTATTATGCCTCTATTCACGTAAGTTTAGATACAGGCTCAATTGAAGTGGGTTAAAAAACTGGTTATTCTAGCCAAGTTGGATGATTGCGAGGTGAGTGTCCGGATAATTTTGATATACCACAATACATGGCACCCAAATAGCCATGGCGAGTCACTCGATGAATCTGTCAGCCTCTACGAGACCCCTCTCTCTCCTTTCTCATCCTCTTAGTTTCATTCATTAATACCATGCAGACGACATCCGCAAGTCCGAAAGCACACCCCACTCAGAATAACACCAATATCCGCGCCATTATCCAAACGCTCCCCAAACCAAACAAAGACATAATAAACATTAATGAATTAAACAAAAGAAAAAGACATAATAAATCAAATAATACAATAATAATGGAAAGGTAACCTCGGGGAATAGCAGCACTCTCATCTACTATTTGCAAGCTGCCTCCGTGCAAAACAAGACCCCCCCCCCCCCCCCTTCAGCAGACTACAACAGCACGTCTTCCCCCCCCTTTACCGCCCCTTCAGTAGCTCCAGCACCCTCCCCTCCGCCGGCTCCTTTGTAAACCTGACCATCATCTCACCCACCGTCCCCCCTGTCCCTTCACACTTCAGCCCAACCACAGTCTCCCCTTTCCCCTTTGCCCAAGTCTTGGTGGGCAGCCCGCCCTCCTTGCTCTCCTCCAAAGCATTCACCACGGCCCTCCCCGTGCTCACCTGATTCAGTAGCTGGCGCACCTCCTTCACCCGCACTCTATCCCCCAGCCAAAACGCCAACGAAACCCCCCACGCCGCCACCCACAGCAGCACCAGCACCATCACGGGCACCGCATACAGCAAATGATACCCCAGCCTACGCTCAAAAACGTGCACATCCTTGACCCCCTTGCCGCCGGCAGACACGGTCGTGACCATGTTTGAAATTAGGTCCGTCCACAACAGGTTCGGCAGCTGGCCGACCAATGTCACGTTGCCTGTCAACCACTCCCACTCTCGATACATGTTATAACTCGTCTTGCCGCTATAATCCGGCATCATCGGGTGGCTCTCATATATCAGCCCCGCGGCATACTGGTATGCGCCCGTTCCGGCGAGGGAGTCGGTGATGCCGTCGCTGCCCTCGCCGGCGGGCAGGTACAGGTAATCCGCTTTCCGCACCGTCAGGTTCGGCGCGTTGCCAGTTTTGGGGCCCAGTGCGCCCCAGAGCAGGCTGATCCCCGAGGCGTTGAAGTCTGGGCGCATCTCGATTCCCCAGGTGGGCGGCGGGCTTATGATTCTGGGTTTTCCGACCTTGAGGAAGTCCAAGCGGTCCATGGACCTGTATAAGCTGGCAGTTGTCTGGTTATAGCTGAAATTTACTCTCCGCAGGGAGGCGCGGACGGCCGTGGCGCAAGTGTACAACGGATAAACGTCTATGGATTCGAGGGAGGTAGATCCGGGGTCGGTGTTCTCGGGGGCGCCAATGATGAGTCCGCAGGTCACGAGGGGGGCACCGGAGGCTGTAGTCGAGACAAAGCCCGCGCAGTGTGTGTCTGCGTTGGAAAGATGTCAGTAGGGGGATTGGTCCGAGGGGGTGGTAGAATGGGAAGGGGTGGGCGGAGGGGGGGTGGGGCGGAGGCTAGAAATGGTATATTGTACAGTGACAGAAGGGCAGCAGACAGGAAATCAAGCTGTCAATGACCATGGGATAGAAAACCTACCAATACCCGTCGAGTTCTGCACGCCGTTCACAAACTTTGCCCCCAGCGGCATTCGTTGCACCACAAAGCGGCCGTCCTTCAGACTCTCGACCACGCCCTGAAGCTTCTCAACCCACATACCATTACTCGTTATGTTGACACCTTTGCCCGTGATGTTGAACTTCCCCCCCACCTCCGCCACCTTCCACCCGCTCAACGCCGTTCCCACGTCCTTGTTGAAGTGGTACGCGCCCCTCCGCGCCCTCTCAGCCAGGTCCGGCACCCCCTCCTTATCTGCCACCACCTGAGTCGCCTCCTCCAACCCCGCCAGTCCCCCGAACCCTCCCGCGTCCAACAGCTTGGCCTCTAGAGACCCAATGTTGTCTGTCGTGACCTCCAAGCTCACATTGTTCGCCACGCACACTGTTTCCGGCTCCATCCACAGTAGCACTTCCTCCCAGCTCGCGGCAGACCACTCTCCGCCAGGCTTCATGTGGTTCCTGAACCCCACACCGCCGTTGGCGGTATCCACGATCAGCCCATTGATCAGTCTGTGGTCCTGGCTGTATTCCTGATCGTATTCCTCTGTGCCGTCCTGGCTGTATTCCTGGCTGTAGCCCTGGCTGTCGTCCTGGCTCGCCACTACCGAATCCAGGAAGCGGAACTGCCCGATGGTGTAGTTCTTACCGCTGGGCAGCTTGTACTTCTCTGGGAGGGAGATGTAGTTGCGGTACTGAATATCAAAGACACTCGCCACGTTCTCGCCGTAGGGCGAGGTTTCTCTGAACAGGGCGTCCAGCGGTTGCGGCACCGCCGAGCCGACGCGGTACGTTTGTTTTTTGCCCGTTGAGCGGCGGGCCAGGCGCGGGGAGTAGCGGTTACGGCCAGCGCCGCCGCCGCCGCTGCTGCTCACACCGTATACCATACTGCTCGAGGAATAGCTTTCGCTCCCGTCGCTGACAGACATGTCCGAGGTAGAAATCTGCCTGTAGCCTCCGCGGCCGCCGAGATTTCTGCCCGTCTCGCCGGCACTGGGCGCCGCACTCTCCGCCACCTCCTCTACCTCTGAAGTTATGTTCTCTTGGCCGGGACACTTCAAATTCACACCGCACGCCCTCGTCAGCGCATACTGGGCGTGCCCTACGGTCCCATAGCCGAACGAGCTCCCGTCGAGCGCCTCGTGGAAGGACACGCCGTGAGCGTTGCGGCCGGCAATGGTGTCGTGGATGCCCATCGGGGTGAGCACGCCGGAGAGTGCCGTGAGTCCCAGCGTGAAGATGCCCAGGTAGTAGAGGAGCAGCACGGGCCGGGCGACGGCCCAGGTGGAGACGCTGTCGGAGAAGTTGACGGTGTGTAAGCGGGAGCTGTGGAGCATGGTGTTGATGACGGTCCAGGTGTTTGCGGTGGAGGCATTTTCGATTACACCGGCCAGGACGACGCCGATGAAGAGCGGGAGCGTGTATTGGACTATAGATGTGGTAGGAGGGGGGATGTTAGAATGATTCTAGAAGACCTAGGGGTCTGCGACAAAGGAGCTTACTGATGAGGATGCAGGCGGCGATGATGCCCGAGACCACTCCAGGCTTTGGGAGCTGTTAGCCTCACATAACAGAGTATTGCGATGCCATCTCTTTTTTGAACGGAGAAGGGGGGGGTTCCTTACCGTCATCTCCAGCTCCCACCACGCCTTCTCAGGTGGAGCCGCAGTGAAGATCCCGGTCCGGGACATGTCTAGCTGTAGTAGTTCGTGTATTTATGTCAAGGACAGCTAGGATAAGGAAGGGATGGAGGTTAGGAACGCAGCGAGTGATATCCCATGCAATTAAGAGTAAGCACGGGATTTGCACTGGCAGCGTTCTCTTTTAAATGAACGGCCCCCCTCCCCCCCCCCCCCCGCCCTCTCTCCCTTGACAGTCCTCCACAATGCGAGCCCAGCGATCCTTTTCCAGCCCCCTCCGCTTGAACGAATTGTACAGAAAAAAAGAAACACTAAGCGCCGTCACCGCCCAACTGCTGCTCGGGAGACATTCGGGGTGGCCAACACGGCGCTAACGTCCACTTCAGCTCTGCTCTATCGCTTCACCTTGCCGTTGCAGGTGAGTGGTCCGGTTGAAAGCGTAGCTGGTCAACTATTAGACATTTTAAGCCACCGTCCGTCGCACGAAAAAAAGGATCGCCGATAAAAAAAGATAATCCTCTACTAGCTGTACGAGGTTGATGTGCTCAGGACAACGCAGTTGATACCCATGCTCTCACAGTTGTACTTTAATACCATTACAGGGGCCTCTGCGAGCGGTGTAGAAAGTACCATACCTGGCTAGTAGACGCTGATCTTTGTAGTCGCCGACCATTTTATTCTATTAGCTTGAAAGCCCCTTTGCGCAGAGGAGCCCGGAGTCTTTTTTAACAGACTTGACATTAATAAATCAAGGGATTATAGATTCAGCCTTCCATTTGAGTCCCAGAGATAGGGATAATCGTGAAGTTTGACCTCCACTACTTCGGGCATTTGTAGAATCACCAAATGGACATGTTTTCTCATGGAAGGTTGTTTGATAATAAAATGCAGATGCAAATAGATCTCATATCGAGATCTTGAGAATGTAGTAACGATGCTGAAGGTGAAAATGATCTATTTACGTTTTTCTCTCAGTGGCAACATCTGGCTCTCTTTTTGAACGTCGCAACCAGCGAATGTCTGTTAAAGCTGCCACACTACTCTATAATAGAGGGATTAAATTTGTATTGGAGTTGTGTTATTTCTTAAGGGGAGATAACAAGATGTCTTAGTGAAGCCAGACTAGGTTTACATTTTCTTGGGTAGCAGCAGACGCAGGGATACTGTCAAGCCTCCTGCGCAACGAGCCTAATGGCTGACTAGGCGCGCAGGGCTCGTAGATTAGAGTAGGATCAGCGCGTGCAGCTCTTCTGACGGCGTGCTAAGCTTTTGGTGAACTGTCATGTTCCTGCTGCCCCGGTAATGTATAGAGTAGGTACCCGACTTATGCAGGGAGTGCGATGTAGAAGTACGCAGTTGGTATACATCAAACTGGACTGGAACCTTGGGCTTCGGATTGGTCGAATACTTGTTGAGCCTCAGTCCGACAGACCCAAAGCGTAACTTTTGGTCGTCTTGAGGTCCAATGGGTAAGTAGTATTCCAGCCCAGTCCGATTCGTTATTCCTGAGACCCTGCGGTAATTCGTATTTACCCACTTTAGTACTGTTGTTGTGTCATAGTAAGTTCCTGGTACCCCTGAGGACCATCCGACTACATGTAGCCCTCCACCACCCCCCCCCCCCCCCCTTCCCCCCGACGCATCTCCGAGCTGAACACACGTGCGCATACATACATCAAGTTAAATTCGTGGGGTTGTGCTTCTCAGAAAGTCGCACAGCCAAGACGGACCGGATTACACTTACGGAAATGCTGCCCACCCACGAAAAAGTAATCTACTGTGCCTCACTAACAGATCTAGTTATTTCTTATCAAATAACAGATCTTTCACAAAAAACTTAATTTCTCAATTATATAACCCTTTTTCTGGCACGAAATGCTGACCACCTTTTGTGGTGGTCAAAAGGGTGGCTGGTGCTAACAAATTCCTATCAATTATTACCACTGAATCAATCTCTGGCCAATCTCTCGTGGGTATTCTCTGTGGCCTTTTTCGTCCCCGCAAAAAATGGTCAGCCTGCTAGACGAAGGGATAGCGTAGCAAGCATCGACAGACGAAGGGATAGGATATCAAATTGATTTTGGGGTAAGAGAATTAAATCCCATTGCCAGTGGAATCTTCTAAAGAAGTACAGTCGCACCTCGCTATCCCTTAATTCGACATCTCGCGTCTCCTGTTGTCTCGTACGTATTTACGGGGTAGGTCTCCGCCGGGGTCTATTGGCCATCTCTTATATTTGTTATCTCATAGGGGTTTGACTCCGAGAATACGCAAACGACATAACGAGGTGCGACCCTGATTAAGGTTGTGGTATCACCGCAACTAGGAGCACGTCATGACTTAACCGAGATCAACCCTTTCACGACTCAATTTAGTTATCCACCACCACTGACCAGGTCATTATTCACCACGGGGGATGTCATATTGTGATAGGACCAAGTGAAAGACATTGCTGGCTGTTTTCTGTATTCACTAGCTCAGTCTAGACCGAGACGATCATGAAATAACGATTGATCAATCCAATGTCGACAAAGTAAAGCAGATCTAGCGCATGTATTGATGATGATAGAGCCCAAAGGTTACAAGTCGCATATCTAGTCTGTGTTCGTTCTCTCACATGTCGCCCTTGCCCCTTGGGCGCAGCGCTCAGATTGTTAGAGGTACGGTGAGCTCAGGCATGAAGGTGACACGCTGTATGCTCTTTTTCTAGCCAGCTTGGTGCCTCACTACCGCAGCTCAGGCATGTTTGCTTTTGAGGGGTATAAATGGGTATAATACTGCTCCGCTTTGTTCAGCCTTGGCCATTTTCAGGCTCCTATTTCTTTACCACCACAACAAATATTAAAAATGTGTCGGGTCATTTTGTTACTTATCAACCACTACTGAAATATTCTCAGACAGAACTTCTCTATCTGTTGTGGTGGTGAACTTATTCGAGCTTGACTTTTCGTTACCTTTAAGATCGGGCACACCATATTGTTATCCCTTAGTCTAGCAATGCTGACCACCCTATCCCTTGGACGAATGAGACATTGGAAAATCTCTCTCATGCATTAGCGTGTTCCATAAAAGAAGTGATCGACTAAACCTAAGGCAGCATGCTGCGAAATATATGGCATACCAGCGTTTCATAAAGACTGGCAAATGCAGCAAGTTGTTTACCCGGACGTTTTGTCACCAAAATATAGAGATCACATGATATATATGCATGAGAGAGATTTTCCAATGTCTCATTCGTCCAAGGGATAAAAAGGGAGGTAAATTTGTAGGGGAGATTTATTACCCGATAAGAGAGATAACAAGATCTGTTAGGAAAGCCAAACAAGAATTTGTTTTTCTAGGGGGGTCAGAATTTTTTGTTGAGCAAGGGATACTACTACGTTTGGCCAAGTGGGCGCCCTATCGAGCAGTCCCAAGCGTGCGTCTTGATGGATTGCTGCCCAACGAGCAAGTGGGGCATTCCCGTCACAGCCAATATCGGCGTTTTGCAGTTCTGCACGAACTTGGGTCTCCACAGTAACGGACCGCCTTAGAACCTTTTCACAAGTGTGGTCCAAAGTGCGCACTGCTGGAGTGCAGCACCAGAGTTAGCTGGGGAAGAGGCGCGTGGTTTGCGGCGGGAGATCCTCGTTTAAGTGCGCCAGGGGGCTGATCTCGGCAAACTGATCGTAAGAAACTACTCGCGACAGGCCTGAGGTACCCGAAAATGCAGCTGCAAGATTTTGGTGTATTTTTGACTTCTACTCCAATGGCAATTGCAGATTAGGGCTTGCATTTTGGGTACTTGTTACCTGCTGCGAGTACAGTCACTCTGACAGGGTGAAGGCGGATCCTGTCTGATGGCGGTCAGGGATATTTGAGGCCAATAGCAGAGACGCCAAGTGTAAATTACTGCAACACAACAGGATCCGCCGTCACTAAGTTAGCGACTGTACCGCCAAAACTCGAAAAATTGGCTATCTCCGCCCAGGGATTATCTCTAAACCGATTGGCTGAACGCTATCGATCAACCTGAGAAGGGTAATGTCGCAACACTCTGGCTTAAGTGTCCCTCACAAACCGTACAGAGGCTTGAGCCCTGAGTGGTGCCAAGAATAGTAGGTACCTGCGTCAAGAATCTGAATCGGGCTGGATGCATATGAGTATCATCAGGGATACAAACCGAACCGGGGGGGGGGGTTGCTGATCTCTTCTCTACCCATACCACCATTACCAGGAGAACGAAATAGGTAGGGCATATATATCAGCATAATCTGTTGTCACAAAGGCATCGGTACTCCTCTCGCAACTACCGGCGCATACTGACATTTGTGCTCATCGTGTATGGTATTTCGAGTAGTTAATTCAGTTTTCCCCAACCATGCCCTAATCATGGCCACCTCCCACCCCGTTCATCAGAGCCAGCTCCTACACTATGGTATAAGTAATCCAGTTCATGATGTATTTTAGCTCATGCCACCTCCAATGTCATCCCCAGTTAATACCAGCTCCAGTAAATCCCAGCTCCAATATTCTCATCCTGTTAATGAGTTCGGCATGCGTTGCCCGCCGGGTTGCCACCCAGTTTGTGCCTACTGAACTCCCCCTGTGGCTGTCGACCAATCAGACCTCAAGAACGTCAGTGTAGACTACTTACCACCTCGCTATCGCGAGTTGAAATACGTATACGTCAATAGGGCCTTCAGCCCCCCATCCACCTCCATCCACTTCCAACTACCTTGTCAAGACTGGGCCCTTTTGTCGAGACTTTCGAGGAATAAATGCAAGACAAGACAAGACCCGTCCAAGTCTCGTCTCGTAAAGGTCCTTCGCGGTATCAAATATCTATGATTACAGGGAGTCAGAAGTACGTTGCTGGGTTAACCTGAGCAGTCGTACCCATGGCCGACCGACCAGACCAGAGCAGCGACAGAGCACAACTTGACCACTGTAAAGAAAGATCTAGGATCGCCAGCAAAGCTTTTAATGGATTTCTGGGCATAAGAAAGATAATTGAAGATGCTTCCTTGAAGCCTAGTTCCGAAGTCAATTCAGAAGGCCAGTGGGGCGGCATGGGATTGGCATCCGAGGAGTGCGCGATGAATCCCGAGAAGTTTAAGAATTTGTTTACAAGTTGTATTTTTTTCTACATTCATTCGTTAGTAAATACGGAGTTGGGGCTCTGCTGTTGTGTAAGAAACTTGGGGAATAAAATGACTGACCAAAAAGCTCCCCTTGATAGAGCAGCAGCAAGGTATCAGAAGATTCTATTGATTTGATAGATCACAAGATCAAATGACCACTCCCAGGTTGCCGGGAATACTCTTGCCATTTGCGGGAGGACAACCGATAGTTTAGATTATGCTCGTTTGAGCCCTGATAGAATGTTCAGGTCCGTTGAAAGCACACCTATTGGTGGTTACCAATATATTAGTAGTGCAAATTGGTGGGGGGCCGGAATTATGAGGTAGGTTGGGAAAGAGGCGCATAAATCATTTCGCCTCAAGGACATTGACTGCGTTCTTTATCCGCCTAAAGATTTGGGCTGCGCCTGCGGAGCGGAAGGATTCAGACGCAATTATTGGGCGGAGGCGCTGATCAGGTCAAACCAGTGAGTAGTCCATCCGGTGGGATCTTGAGTGCGCGCTGTCCAACGGGTCAAGGTTTCCCAATCGGCCGCTATTTTTGTGACTTCCTGGATCGCGAGCGCTACCGCGGTGGGAAATGTATCGTAATAATCATCAGCAAATGCATCCATATAATGCATCAGCGAATGCATCGGCAAACGCACCGCCGAATACATCCCCAGCCCCACTTTACGATTTGACTACTGACATTACTTGATAGTCAGAGATAAAATGTTCTGATCCGTTGACCAAGACCTATATCTCGTCAAGTGGGCGCCTTATCAAGCAAGATGATGTGCAAATGGACGGGGCGACCCATTGGCCAGATGGGTGTCTTGATGAATCGTTGATTCAATGATCAAGTGAAGCTTTACGCCGCGTCGACAGCGGCTAAGTCGACGGTATATAATAATATTTCCTTCCGCCTGCTGTGTCAAAGATTTCAAGTTTCTTTGTTGAGGTGTAAACATAACACTAGGGCGGACCACCTCGCCACCGCGAGGTCGCCCCGCACCTGAGATCTCCCCCACCTCCGTGTAATATTTGACCACCTCCAGTAGCTAATTAGTCTTGCCTCAACCATCTCATGGCCAGCTCTCATGGTCAGCTCCCGTAAATGTCCACCTCCTCCGGCAGTGATCCAGTTCTTTCAGTTAATTATGAGGCATCTCAAGTTATGCCAGCTCCAACGCAAGCTCCAATGCCAACCTCAAGGTCACTTTGTTCATATGGCAAATTTCAATGTGACCTCAAATTAATACTAGCTCCAGTTAATGCCACCTCCAGTAATGCCATCCGGTTTTTGGCGAGCTTGTTAAATGGAGCGCCCTATTCATCATGATATGGGCCTTCTGAAAGGATCACCCTATGCATAGAGTTTGAGAGATTGTGCGCGCACTTGGCCAAATCGACGTTTTGGTCAACGGATCAGCGCAAGAAATCTATATTCGGAGGTATTCGTTAACACTCACGGAATGTGTCGATAAAAGTAAGAGATGCAACTTAGAGTTCATTTCTTGATCCATTTTTACAACAAAAATTAAATCATTTCCACTGATATTTTGGCTGCCGTCAGGAAGCATACTTCCGGTGAGGCATTTCACACCAAAGCATTTACGTATAAAATTTATTCATTAACTATTTCATTTTAATAGACTGTACAGACCGAGTAGTTTCTCTCCTCCGGGGGGCCAAACGGTCTTAACCAAGTATAGAAGCCAAACGTATAAACGCCAGCACCAAGTAGTCCTTGTGTGAAAGGTTACCGTACATACCCAAAGGCCAACGCCGTCGAGAGTCTTTTAGTGTACAATAACAGCCAAAACCAATTGCTTGAAGGTTATATTTCAATCAAACACTGCTGATCACCCCATTTGCCTCGCCCCTTCGCTCTAGACAGGCACCGGGGGCACTCCTGGAAACACTTTGTTGCTCTGGGTCACAGAATGTCACTAACAATCTCTGGTCACAGTATATCACTCGCATTCATGCGGTCATACGATATGACTCGGATTTCCGGTTCATGCAGTATCACTCGCATTCGCAAGCGGAGATGCGGTTTTTTTTTTTTTTTTTTTGTTCAACTCATTAATTACATGCAAACCTTAGCGGAGATGCGGCTAGCAGCGGTGCATGTTGTCCTTTTGTTATTCATTACTCATATGCTGGTGGAGGGGCAATTACCTGCTGATTTGGTGGTCGATTTGGAGCACCATTTGGTGCTGGCGGTGGAGGTGCTAATTCGGTTCTTGATTCGGTGCTGGCGGAGGTGCTTCTACTGGTGGTGGGGGTGCAGCCAGGCGGTGGCGGTGGCGGAGGCGTAGCCACCGGAGGCAGTTAGTCAGATTGCGGACTTTGAAGAAAAGAAAAAAGAGGACAAGAACATTATACCTCCGCTCAAAGCATTGGTAGAACAAAACTGAATCCATCAAGCATACCCAACCACTCTGCAAAAGTGTTCGTGATTCTGTCTTTTCGGAGTGAAACATTCCTCCAACTATAACCGTATCCGTGGCGGACTCTACGAGTTCTACAAACGCATCAATAAATGAATCTGATTTTCACGTTGGGTGTGGACTGGAAAATGAATCAGTGTAAATGGGATAAGTTAAGATAGGGAAATGAATCAAATTGATATGGGGAAACGAATCCGTAAACGAATCGATAAGTTCCTTTTGTTATTTAAGCTTACGAATACCTACTTCGAGATCCAAAAAATACGCATTAAAATTAAAAATGTAGTTGGGAGGGATTGAACTCTGATAACTCCGGAGGGCCGGTGTAAGTGTTATCGCCTGCACTAAGTTTCACATATGAAGTACAGATTTAATGCGTTCCTGACACTGTATACTTGCTGAACACCTTTCCCAGCACCTTTCCCGATGTCTTCTCTACCACCTTACAACAACTGATTAATTGATCGGGAAAGAAGGCATCGGGGAAATGCATCAAATGGGGTGGAAATGAGTCAAAATTGACTTCCAATTAACGTCCCTGGAAAATGAACCAAATGATTTGTTTCCCAAAACCGCTTTAGTAGGAAATGAATCAATTGATTCGTTTCCAAAGCTGATAGAGACTGATAGAGACAGCAGCCGAACTCACGCAAGCCCTCCCTGACCAGACTACGCCCAGCAGTACAACACATCCCACAACGCCGGCAACGCTATCCCTCCAAGAGCCTCAACCGTACCCATCTGATTTGTGTGAGTATTGGGTCTTTGTAGCGTCGGGTTCGCAGCATGCATGTGTCTGGAGATGGGTCTTATTGCAGCGTAGTAGCTGCGAAGTACCAAGGTCGGGGATGAATTGTAATAGGCATTCCATGCGAATGCACGAATCCTCTCAAGTTTTATGATATCTACTACCACATGCCCGAAACCTTAATAGGGACTGAACATAACGAAGCTAGACGCTAAGAATATATGGTGCCCACCATCTTAAAGGTGACAAGTCAGCTGCAGGTTTGGCGGGTGAGACAGGCTTGGCAGGAGGTACACAACAACACCCTTAGATAATAAATCATGATTTTGGAGCAGGATACTTGACTGGCCTATGAATATATAGAAAAAATTGGTTTTAAATTTTCTATATATTCCTAGGCTAGTCAAATATTCTGCCCTAAAATAACGATTTATTATCTACCATATTGGCTTGCACATTTGGGGTGTTGTTGTGTACCCCCTGCCAAGCCTGTCTCACTCTGTGAATGCTTGGCGCATTTTACATACAAAAATCCCCATTTTCAAATTGCTAAGGCTTTTGATCCAAGATAGATATGAAAAATTGAGAAAAATAGAACTAATATTTAGCTCTTGCACTACAGTTCTATTTTTCTACATTTATTCTAACATTTTTCGTTGAAAAGCCTTAGGCTTTTGAAATTTCGTCGCAATCTGTCACCTTTAAGATAGTGCGCACCATAGCTAAAGGGCTCATAGGGGTAGTCTAGTAAAAATCCATGCCAACATACCTTAGACGAGCAAGACGCATTAGGGTTAATTAGGGTTTACTAGTTAGCTACAGTATTTTAGGATGAGCTAGCTAGGCAACTAGGGTTAATTAGGGCTAGCATAGAACGTATTTCTCAACACCACCGTACTCAAACACACAATTTTGTGTTATGCAGCAGCGAGATAGGTTGGAGTAAACTGGGAAAGCCTGCTGTATGGCGGAATCGGTATATAAAAGCGTACTATGAGAAGTCGGGTCTGTCGGAATGTCTTGGAAACTGAATAAGAACTTACTTGTACAGGGACTTCTGAAAGAATTTGAATGTCTAGAAGGGATATGTATGTACATACCTACAGCGGTAAAACGTGAGATCAACAAATAAACCTTTCTGCTTTACTGCAGAATATATGTGCGACACATCTTAATCCCATGCCTGTAGAGCACCATTCTTAGAGCCCCTCCACCTCCAGTCTATATCGCACTCCATAAAAGCATATATAGTTTCAAAACTGCATTTTTTCAGTCATTGGCTTGCTGCATGCCAGATTTGACTCAATTTACAATAAATTTCTAAAAGCAAAATGAATAACTGGGAAGAAGTTCTTGATATGCACGCAAGGAAGGATCGTATGTTAGAGGCTGTGTGCGTACCAATACGCTCATAATAACTTTATCGTCATTTCTTCTCTGATCACATTTCCTATTTACCTTACCCGGCGGTAGTATCACGGAAGAAAGCGCCCAGTGACACCGGCTCTTTGTTCTTCGAGCCCGGCAGAGAGGTTTAGCTTCGGAAATCCTCTCGGGCATCAAAAGGGTGGTAGTATCTGGGTGCTCGAGCATACCTCCCAAACATTGAAAAAGTAGCCAGGCAAGCTTTGGCGCGGTCCCGGCGTGAAAATAGTAGCCATACGATCTTGCGCATGTAATTTCATTCAGAGAACCTGCCTAAAATTGCCTTTCCAAAACACCTTACACTCCCCTGCCTTGAATCAAAGTTTATGCTCAGCCGTTGGATTCGAAAACTACAAAAATCGCCGAATAACGTATTTCACCGGGAAAGCGATCATCACCGGGAAAGTATGGTGCGCCCACTCTTAAAGGTAACCGAGAAATGGGGTAGGTCGACGGCTAATAACCTCCGACAAAATATGTTAAAAAAATCGGCTCGATAACATTGTAGTACTAGTGACGAAGTTCAACTTTATCGAGCAGATTTTGATGTCTGTTCTAGTTGTGAAGTTAGTAGAGCTTGAATTCGGTATTTTTGTATGTGAAATGCGCCAAGACTGACAGTATTATACCTATATCCTCAAAAGCGCATTTGGGCAGTAATGCAGCAAAGTGGCTAGAAATGGGCACTCTTATTGGACCAAGAGGCCTTATTGCAGCCACAATTGTTCCACTTCCGTATGTCGCCGTGTCACCTTTAAGCGTGTGCGCACCATAACCTCACCTCACCAAAAGAGGTTGTGTGCATTAAAACACGATGTATATACATAGGTAGGCACGTATAAGAGTGTGTCGTTGCCGAATCCTGAAGTTATGTAATGAATATGTTCTGACCCAATCGCGGATGCTACCCGCCGGCATGATATCATCCTGGCCCCATTCACAGACGGGTAGTGGCTTACAAATGGGTAGCCTATGCAGAGATGTTGGATGTTGCATAAAATACCTACCCATATTGCAAACGATATTGAACACTTTGGGGATTCTGTACCCTCATAGATATTATCGGGCGCCAAAAGTCACCAATCACTTCACAACGGCGTCGGAATTCAGTGAACAACAGGAGAGCAATTGAGAAATTCTATTATCTCTGCCCTCGAAGGTCTTGATCTGAGGTTACTTCACGGGACAGTTTACTTTCTATGAGTCTCACGAAGATGCCAGAGATCGGTCATCCCTGGCACCCGACCATACCTATATCATACCAAACGTTTCGGCAATGTACTCACGCGTTAACTAACTGAGTTTATTCAGTCGTTAACTGGTGTTTGTATTTACCATACGATTGCAGGCTAGCGAAACCTGTTGCGTCCCATTATAGTTTGTATTAACTACCTACCCATCCGCTTCCCGTTCGGTATTTGGGTAGCCCTAAAACTCACTGTTCCATAATTGGATATCCCATTCAGTCGATGCTACCCACTGATGAATTGGTAACGCCATCCAATGATAGTACTCAAGTGGGTCAGCCTATACGTTGATATTGGCGGATGGGGCTTGATAGATATATGGGTCAGAACAAATATCAACCAAAATTGTCGATAAAGCTTACACTCCATAACCCAGTCAACGACCTCTCTGAAACAATACTCTCGCTAGCTAGATGTAAATCATGTCAAAAATAGTTGGTGGGCATCTAATTAACACTTGTGGCAACTTGGTTCTGTAATCATATATAAATCCAACCTTGTTCAGCAACTTTGGATCATCCCGTTGTCACCCTCGATTGCTTTCCCGGTGACGATCGCTTTCCCGGTGAAACACGTTACTCTCCATCCTCCCCGAGCCAAACCTCGCCTTCCACCTCAACTTCCATTTTCCCTTCACCCTCACCCTCCTTCTCCTCCAAGCTCGCCTCGATGCTATCCTCCACATCTTTCCTCCCTCTCTTTATATACATCCTCCACCGATTCTCCCCTAGCACCCCCTTCTTACTCGAAAACATCCTAAACTTCACCTTCCGGTATTGCACTGCATACACCTGTTCTCCCTCCGCATCCCACCTACTCCGCTGCACCGTATCGCCCTCATACCCCGCCTCCACCTCTATCGTCTCTCCATCCGTCACCGACCCCTGTACTTTCCCGCCCCCACCCCCATTCACCGCCACAGCCGCATCGACGACAGTATGATACCCAACCACCAAATACACGCTGTCCCCATACTCGACCGCCTCCTGCAAAAATGCCCTCACTTCGCTATCACCACATGCGTTTAAAAACCAGCTGTCACTGTTGTTCATGTAGTACGTGTATGCCTGCGTAGCAGACAGGTCGACACTCTCTGTCTGGGTGCGGTGGTAGCGAGCGCCGAGCATCTTTGCGAGGCGTGTGCGCAACGTGAGAGTGCTCGATGAGGAGGCAAAGGCACGGTAGTTCTTTTGCGGGCAGACGACGGGTTCGGGGGCGTCCGGAGGGTCATGGTAGCGCTCGTGCGGGGAACTGCGGTTAGTGAGGAGACGGCCAAGACGGATGGAGGGGAGGGGGAGGAGGGTAGGGGTGAAGCTGGTGATCATTGGGAGTACTAATCTGGATTATCGTTATGGTGCGTACGGGGAGTGTTGGGTATGATGCTCGACAGAGGGATGATGCGGCTTAAATACCACCGCGGAGAAGTCATGTTGGTGTGAAATTTCCAAGGTTGTACAGGTCACGTAGAGTACACCACACGCGGTCAAGGCAGTGTGTATTGCTGCCTCGTTTCATGATCGGCCGATGAGAGCTATGAACCACCAATGTTTGCGGACCTTGCCCCGAAGTGGAGGCTGTATATTAAACATCGGCGGGTAAGAGATATGGTTGCCATGCATGGAGACGAATCAGATATCGAAAATTCAAACTGAAGTGCAGAACTCACTTCAGGGTACGCATCCTTTGGAATCCATAGTCTTCTGAGTACTGTCATTCACGGGGTATTGGCGGGTACTAGGTGTTAGCAGAAAAGCCTAAAAGGAGACAGCCAAGCAAATTTTTGGCTTCAATCCGCCAATACCCTGTATCCGCCAACACCTCGTGAATGACAGTACGGTAATGTCACTCTAGACATTTTACCGATACCCAATGAGATATTTTCCTCGAAACAGCAAGTTTACATACCTTCCCCGCATTGTTTCACGCGCAATTCACTTCATGCGGGAGCCTAGATGATCGGCATCGACACACCTCCTACCGTGGACGGCGTCTTCAGCCTCACCTACCGCCAAAAATCGAAGGATTGGCTATCTCCGCCCAGGGATTATCTCTAAAACAATTGGTTGTAGCAAGTTTGATCTTGTACGCATAGCCAATCTTTCGAGTTTTGGCGGTACTCTAGTTCTGTGAGCAAGTGGTTACATATATTTAATCCCACCCATCCCCACTAGACTGTCTCCATATTCCCATATTCTTCTCTACCACCATCACTAAAACCCTTGTACTCTAACTTCTACAGATATAAATTAATGGCGTCCACCGATGAGGGCCCCAATCTCAACGACAAGCAGAATTATCCTTCTACAGCCGCAACCTCAACCTCGATGGAAATGCCACCAACAGATATGGATCCGCCGACGAACTACCCCACAATGCTGCCCACGGAACCTCCAGGACCAATGGACCCCACCACAAAGGACCTCATCTACATTAACCCTCACTTGGAAGGAGCTCGCCCGACCATTTACACCCGGATGTTGGAAGAGTTCACGGAACAAAACCCCTCTCCCGAGGATCGTTGGTGTGAAGAATTGTATAGGACCCTCAAGATGGAGAGCGATAACATCCGGTCGGGTACACACTGTATTTCAGACCTCCCAGAGCTCGCAATCCCTACTATCACATATTCGTATCCCACCTTCAAAGGCGGAATGAAACGTGTTGCTTCTTGTCGTACGGGTAGGAACTCAGGGTTAACAGTGCTAAGTATGTTTGGTGTGGGGCAGGCTGACAGCTGTAGGTTATGAGAAAGAGGAGTCGGTGGGAATGACCGGAGATGATTGGTATGACTTGAGGGGGGTTGAGTTTCATATTGTGCCAGATAATAGTGCGGAAGAGGCAGCGGATGATAGCGAGTATTACTCCATCACACCAGCCGCTGTGATGGTCAATCAGGGTGAGGAACTTTGTGCCTCTGAGGAGTCCAGTTCATGTACGTCACCAAGGCCTACCACATCGACATCGAGCCCGCCAATAGTTGAGATCGGTTCAGAGAACGCACCCGCTGTCGCGGCCCAGCCTACAATCACATTACAGGTCTCAGGCCCACCCCCACAACACGCCAAAGACGCCGCCGTAGAGACTACGGAAGACCTCATCTCCACCTACGATTTCTCCTTATTCCAAGACCGTTCCTGGCTAGCCCTTACCGTCGAAAAGGCCACCCATGCTCTTTCCTCCACACCTCTTGGTCACCCGCACTACGCCGCCAACCTTTTCATACTCAGCCAACTCTTGCTTCTCCGCTACGACCGTAAGGACCACACAGACCTAAACCAGGCACTGCAACATGCCGAATCTTCCCTCCACCTCTTCCCCTCCTATCTTCGGCTGATACCCCTCATGAGCATATGCAGGATCTTGAGCCTGCAGGGCAACCAAACCCGCGCGGACTTAGTCCAGTTTAAAGGTTTAGCCATACATACCGAGGGGAAGAGGGTCTTCACATTGGAGAGTTCAAGTCGTTTGCGCGAGGGGCGCTTCTCCAGTACACAGGAGGCAGAACACCTGGAAACGGCGATAACCTATATGACTAGCGAACTGGCCACACAGAGTGGAAAAGAAAACAGCTTGCTGTTACTGTTTCTAAGTTGTATGCACAATTACCGCTTCATAGCTACACAGGAGGCGGTAGATCTGAACATGGCCATTGAGTACCTGGCTGAGATGACGGGAATGAACGCTGACCCAAAGTATCAGAGGATATTGGCAAGATACTACTTCACCCGCTACGATATTAGTAATGAATTGATGGACCTGGAAGCCGCTACGGCCGCTATAGAGGCTACACTATCACATGCCAAAGGGAGCACCGTCTGTAGTGATGTTGCCCTCCGCGCGGAGGTGGCACATCAAAAGTGGCTGCACACTGACTGGAAGTATCATGTAAGGGCGGCGATCAATTGGTCAATGACCGTTGTCGAGTACCTTGATAATGAAGAGGATGTATTGACGGTGTATGTAAAGCTCGTGGCTCAATTGCGTGGCTATGCGCGCATAACCGGTGACCGCAGAGGCCTGGCGCACGCAAAGGACCTTTCTTCCAAGGTGATACATCGTCTGTCCGATGGCCATGAGCTACAGGGGGTGATGACAGAGGAGCTGGCCAGTCTGGAGTCTATGCTGGCTGGCGATTACGGGAGTGATCCAGTTGCTCATATAGAAGCGGGACTGGAGGCTATCGATCCGGAGGAGGACCCGGAGTTGTATCTTGACCGACTCATGGTTTTCTCCGAAAACCTTATGAAGCGATTTGATCGCCATGGGAACCCCGCGGACATAACGGCTGCGTTGGAAAAGCTTGAGATTGTTGTCGCTGCGACTGAGCACATAGGTTGGCGCCATGTAGTGAATCTGGATGCGTTATCATGCTACCTTCTTCGACGCTTCAATTCCCTAGGGGACCTGGCGGACCTCGACAGTGCAGTGATGTATGGCGAGATGTGCTTGACTGCGGCGGCGGCTGCGCCAGAGAGTGGTGGCATCCATCGTAACGTCATTCCAACGTTACAGTTTCACCTCTGCGGCACCTACTTTGAGCGAGCCAAATATAACACAGAACTCACGGACCTGGATAAAGCGCTGAAGTTGGCTACTGTGGCATCAGAAGGGATTGAGGAGGGACATCCATTATATATTTCCCGCCTGACACATATCGGCGGGCTGTATCTGCAGAGATTCGCAAGGAGCTATGTGAAGAAAGACATTGATACTGGAATTGCCATCGGCCAACAGGCTTTGCAGGCGGCGTTGAGGATTGACGGATGTGACACGGATCAGTTGGCAATGGTTAAGGGGAATATCTCCGAGCTTTATAGGTCGCGGTACCTGCTGTTTAAGAGTGATGCGGATATGACAGATGGGATCCATCACGGCGAAGAGGCGCTGAGATTGACACCAAGGGATCGTCCGGGCTATGCATCGCGTCTGATCCTCGTCGGCAATTGGTTACATGAACGCTATCTGCAAAAAACGGGAAACATCGACGATATAGACCGGGGGATTGAGTACCTGAAAACTGCAATCCAGATGAGCTCGAACAGTTATCAGGTGCAGATGGCAAAGTCGCTGCTGTTCGAAATGCAGACGCACCGGCGGGGCTCAGATCTCACCAACATTACGCCGCTCAACGCGGAGATTGCAGCGGGCTCGGAGGCGGTGGCGGCGCTGCCACCAGTCCAAAGTGTTGGGGCTGCGGCGATGAAGACCTGGCTAGCAGTACAGTATCGGGTACGGTATGAGCGCATTGGGGATCCGGCTGATATTGAGAAAGCGGTCGAATACTCTCATGCCGCACTTTCGAATTTTCCAGAATCGGACGGCAGACGCGGGGCTATCCTCAGTGAGTTATCCGCTCACCTTATGAGTCGATATAAAAGGTTGGGCGCAATGGATGATCTCGACATGAGTATCTCCATAGCGCGTGAGTCGGTCAAATGTACGCCCATCGAATCCCATCGCCGTCACGACCGCCTCATAGAGCTCTGCCAGCAGCTCATAGACCGCTTCCGCCGCAGCCCTGGGGCCTCATACAACGACCTTCTCGCCGCGATAACACTTGGCCAACTCTGCGTGGACGCCACTGCGGGCCGCGATGGACCGGTTCACTTTCAGATCATTCTCGCCGACGCCCTACACCTCCGGCACCTCGCCATTCCACTGTTCATCCAAGACCTCCATCGCGCAATAATATTGACCCTGAACGCCCTTATGGACCCGCGCGGCACAGGCCATATACCCATGAAGGACATTTCTTACCGCCTCGGGCACCTTTATCACTCACGCTTCCGCTGCACCGAGCAGGTCGACGATATTGATCTAGCCATTGAATACCTGGAACTAACACTCCGACAGCTTCATGCAGACGAGCCCGCCCGTGGGAAGACTCTTGATCTTTTAGGACGGTCCTATCTTATGCGCTACCAGGCAAACCAGAACACGGGGCCGGATGGGCAAAGATCATTCCACTCCTTCCGCGACGCATGGAACACCCTCTCTGCTCCACCACTACTACGCATCAGTGGCGCACAGAGAGTGGGAGACGTCTACGCGCGCTCCGGGAGATGGGCCGATGCGGCGGTGATGTACGAGGGATGTGTAAATCTCATGCCACAGATCAGCAGACCGTTCCTCTCCCGTCCCGACCAGCAGCGACTATTAGCGACGCTCACCGGTATTACTTCACGGGCGGCTACAGGCGCTTTGAGAGCTGGGAAAGGCGCCACTCACGCGCTGAAGCTGCTTGAGCTAGGTCGTGGGATCATTGCGGGCTTCATCATTGATTGCCGCAGTGATATGACAGACTTGCGGTCCGACCATCCAGAGCTATGCCAAGAGTTTGCAACCTTGGCAAAGGAAATGGAGGATGGGCTTTCCACACCAGTGCGCGCAACAGGGTGGGAGATACTCGGTCCTGAGAGCGTGATGGCGTGGCGTAAGAAGGTGATGGCCAGGATGGAGGAAGTACTAAGAACGATACGAGCTTTACCAGGATATGAAGAGTTTTTAAGGCCGCCCAGTGGTAAGAGTCTCATGGCGCTCGCCGTCTCTGGGCCTCTGGTGGTGGTGAATGCAGACTTCTTTGGCTGCGACGCAATCATAATCACTAGCACCGCCATCAAGAGCATCAGACTCGAGAAATGCGACTGGGAAATAGCGCGTGAGCTGCTAGGTGGTATGAAGGATCTGGTGACAGGGGGTCTCTCTACCTACGTCGACCGGACAGAGAAGATGCAGGCGCTGCTTATCTGGCTATGGGACGTTATTGTCTCCCCCGTTCTCACTGCGCTCGGTATCACCGCCCCGCCGCCGCAGCCGCTGGGTGACCTACCACACATCTGGTGGGTGGGAACGGGTCCGCTGGGCCTGGCCCCGTTTCATGCAGCGGGACATCACACGAATGGGTCTACTGAGAATACCATCAGCCGTGTCATATCCTCTTACACACCAAATCTCAAGGCACTGCAGTACTCCCGGCAGAAGCCTGTCGAAACGATTCGGGATTTGTTACTTGTGGCCATGCCGACGACAGATGATGAGAGCGACCTTGAGGGTGTGGAAGAGGAGCTGGCAGAGATCATTGATATTGTGCAGCCCGAGGTCACCACCAACATCATGGTGCAACCTGATGTCCCGGAGGTTCTATCATCCCTTGGCAACTACCAGGCCGTCCACTTTGCTTGCCACGGTGTCACTGAGGCCGACGATCCCAGCAGCGGCGGACTTCTACTGCGGGGCGGACGACTGACCGTTTCCGGTGTAGCTGCAAAGAGCGGCTGCAAAATGATGGCCTATCTGTCAGCGTGCTCGACAGCCGAAACTGGGGACAGTAGTCTGGTGGATGAAGGGATCACCCTGGCTGGCGCTTTTCAGATGGCCGGGTTCCGACATGTAGTTGCGACGATGTGGGAGGGGCGGGATGAGGTGTGTACAGTGGTTGCAGAGAGCTTCTACGAGAGTGTCGTCAAGAAAGGGTGTGGGGTGGCGAAGGCGCTGCATGATGCTGTTGTGAAGGCCAGAGGTGAGGGGAGGCGGACGGGGAAGGTCCTGGATTGGGCGCCGTTTTTACACAATGGAGCGTAACGAATTTTATTGCTACTTTTTGTTTGCCTGTGTTTTGTGTGCGTAAATAATGGGAATCGTTAAGTTTTTTTTCGGCCCAGAGCGGATGTTGATGATAGTATGCTCTACCCGATATTTAAACCGTGCGTATCCATTGACCAGGTCGAGCTTTTCAGAAACTTCATCGACGTTGACCAGAGGCTTCCGCGGTTAAGCAATTGACAAAGTTGATGTGCATCATAATATTGGTCAACCGCAATCAAGCACTATAATAGTTGACCAACCGTATATCCTTTCAGCCACTGTAATATTTATACCAATCCGATTAGAAATGGCGCGTCAAATGGTGCGGCAAATGCTGCGAATAGCCAACACCCCAGACATACCCTACGCAGGGAACACTTGGCCTAAACTTAATCCTCTGATCCACATTTTGCAGAGAGTATGTATAGTAGCAGTAACGTCTCCTCGTAATACTGATTGGTAATCATTAACCCTTGCCTTCCTGCTGTTCCTCACCTGGAAAAGACAGAACAGCAGAAGCTGAGGGCAAAGAGCAAGCACAGAGTAGGTCTTATATCAAAGGCCGTACTACCCAGGGACCAACCACTTTGTGAATACCTTATCGTAACACCGCAGCCATGGCCATCAGCCATTGATTGAAGGTTATAGGTTAAATTCTCACCCCGGGCGGCTGATCCATTTTTGTTTACCTACCCACCCTTGTGGCTTCCCTCAGGCGAAAAGGATGCTCAGAAATCCTCTGTCGCTCTGGGTCACCAACATCGCCCCGGTCACAGAGTATCACTCGCTCCTTGACCGAGTAATCGTACACCACCCGCCATTTTTCTTTCTTTCTTTTATTCATTAATTACATGGTATATCACACGCCTTTGATAGCGGAGGTCATTTCTTCACATTATTTGTTTAAACCATTAATTGCATTTGCCGGCGCGGCGGAGGTGCTGATTTGCTCTTCGATTTGCTGCCGGCGGAGGTGCTGGTGCAAGTGGTAACGGTGGCGGAGGACGTTCATGTGACGAGTTATCCGGTGCAGTTGGGTTGCTGGGGGGATGGTACGGTGTTCCCGGGGACTACTACGGCGTAGACGTTGACGCAGTCGCGTGGTAGGTTCCACCGCGCGGGCTACATACTGGTAGTAGGAATCGGAAGAATGTTGATAGGCTATTTCAGGGACTCTGGGCGAGTTTAGGGCTGCTGTATGAGGATGGAAGCGCTGGGACGTCTCTGTGAGCGTCACAGAGCTTTGTAATTCTCCCCCGCGTGGTTCGTTTTCTCGCGTGTGTTTTTATATTACCGGCACTTTCTTGTTTTTCTGCCGCCCATTTTTCAAGCGATATATTGTGATGGAACCAACGCGTCTTGTACCTTTGCTTGATGGGGCCCCAGTCGTCGATTCTCACATCGGAGTCTTCAGCGGTCGAGGCAGATAACTAGGTAGGTAAGTAGACAGGCAGGAGATAGGTAGCACAGTTAAGGGCGAGAGTGTCGAGATATCGAGAGCGCGAGAAATCCGACCGCATTAGCTAGCTTGATCAGGACTAGCGCAAGGACTACACGACAAAAGAGTAGTCAGAATCTGAGACCTGCGGATTTTCAGCTTGGTGATGTTGGCCAAGTATTGCCTTGTGGAACTACACTGGGGGTCCGTCATAGCATCTTGTGTTCGTTGCTTAACCACCGAATCCGAGCAACACATAGTGCCTGATAACTGAATTTGCAACACTTATCAGGAGGCTCTTATCCCACGCTAGATCCAATGAAGCGTGGCACGGTGGCAAGTGGCGCTGGATAAGCTCACAATTATTGATGCGAGTTTGTTCGGATCAAACCGACACTGGGCCGTATTGACGGACAGGGATTCTAAGTATGAGAGCCAAGCTTCACAAATATAGTGCGCCCAGTCATAAATGGGTGTCGTTCTAGGAAAACCGTCCGCTGTTGCAACATCCCCAAACCTCGAGATCCGCAACCCCAAGAAAGCAACTTTCGAGGAATGATAAAAATGTGAATAGTACAACCACAACTCATTAGATAGAGCTGTGAATATATATATATACTAAACAAGATGCGCCGGTCATCATGGTGCAATTTAAAATTTGAACAGGCGATTCATTAACCCAACACTGCCCTGCAAATTCTCATAAAATACGCCCATCTCGCTTGATTTACTATGTCCTTCTCCATGTTTTTTTACCTAAACTACCAGTAGGCCTACCGCGCTTTTTAGCACCTAGTACAAGACTATTAGTTTCTTGAATTTAGAATTTGTGGTTGTTATATCATTACCTGTTGATCTCGCCTGTTGAGAAGCTGTTGCACCCGGATCAACACCATCTTGCACAACGCTATCGCTATCCTCTGAATCTGTCGCCTCCTTTATACGACGTTAGATATAGTTTTAATACAGAAAGTGATATTGTTATAACCTTGAACCTGCTCTTCTTGCTCTCTTTTGATCTGCCATTTTTGACACTTTTTACCTCCTTAATCAATTCGGATTCTGGCTTGGTGTAAATCCAGGTATCTTTGAATTGTTCCGGGACATGCTTGCTATATTTTGCCCACATATCATGTCTCTTTTCTTTAACTAAACCAAGGTCCTTTTGCTGTTTCGGTTTTAACCAGAGTGAGAAAAAATCGGGTTGGGTTTTTGGTTTGAATATTTTTTTTTCTATCCATGAATCTTTCGGCATGCATTTGACATAAACTGAACCCGGGCTTTGGCTATCAAATCTGAAAAAGTGATAGGACTGTATTTGCTGAATGGGTTTCATATAAGGTGAAAATACCTGGTACCAATCTGGGAAAATGGTTTTGTTCCCTATATCATCTAAAAAGGAAATTGCCTCGATTTTAGTCTGACCAGTTTTGCAGGAGCGGTTGACTATTTCGATATACTGATCAGGAACATAGAGTTCCGAGCGGTTCAACTCATTTTTGGTGATGGCAAAGCCACGGTCAACAGAATTCCGAGTATGTCCTTTGACATGAAAACAAAGCATCAACTCTTCACACCATCCTTGCATTATGGCCCAAGCCAAATACCATATCATGGTTTTGTTTTTGTTTTGACCGCCGCAGTTGTCCGCCCACAAATGTACTTTCCGGTCTGTATTCCCTTCCGCCGTAAGATAAGAATGTACAATTGGTACCACTTGATTCGCGCCTTTACTTTGCTGGGCCTCTGAGTATAACACGTGCCGGTGGTGTTTCCTGCGTTCATCTACAATTCCAAAGATGTACAGTTTGAATGGAGATCAATAGTACCATTGAGAAGGCTGTTGGGGCTTGTGGGGTACCGCTACTACTTGCTGAAAGTCGAAAGAGTGGCATTTGAGTTGGGAACCCGAAAGACGGCTGTCAAAAATATCCTCCTCATAAGCTGTCCGACATGAACGATACTGTTCCTTATGGTTCTCCATTGCCGCTGCTGCTACCTGATATTCCTGGGTACTTATATTGCGTGCAAAGTTTATTTGATTGCGGATAATACCACAATCATCACAAACATCTATCGAGAGTTTTCTGATATTCAGGCTTGAAAACTCCGAATCATTCCAGATACGTCTGAATGTACTCGTAGATATCAAATTCTCTGGGTATTCTTGGTTGAATCTTTTGCATAACTTGGAATAGCTATAATGGGAGGGGAGAAGTGTCTGATTTGCCACCTCCATCCGGCTTTTGACTTCGCATTTCTGGGTGAAGTACTTGAACGTTCTTGTCGCAATCGCTTCCCCCTCTGAACTGCTTAAAATGCTAAGGAATTTGATGACTTGATCTCGATCCTCATCTCTCAATCCATGTCTACAGGCCTTGCCGCTATTACCATGCTGCTTTGCTTCCGGGATTCTCCTTCTCTTCATATCCGCAATCATGCCCTTCAATTGGTGGTGTCCAAATTCCCAAAATCTTTGAAAGAAGGACCGGCATACCGTACCTATGAAGGGAAGTACATAGACTGGCTTGGTCGCATATTTGGTCAGGCTCAGGGAGAGCAGATATATCGCATTAATCTTTCTGACATTCATATCCAGACGACGCACAACTTTCAACCACCTTAACCACATCTCTGGCACATCTCGATAATAGCACAATCTGCTGTAGTTGCACGCAGAACCCAGAGCTTCTAAGTGCTGTCTTGTCTCGAGAACTCTATCGAGAACTCCATCCTCTGAATCGGAGGTGAACGAATAGTCAGAACTGCTGGTACTCATACAGGAGGGCTGGCGGAAAGGGCAATTTGAGAGCTTCGTGAGTACCCGCCACCCTTCCAAAATGTTTTTCTAGTACCTACAGCTTGCTACCTTTCCCAGAAAATTCGAAAAATTATTGAATTGAGCTGGGTTTGAATGGATAACCCTTTAATTTACAATAGAAGGCCATTTCCACTGAGCTAGAGGTATTTATATAATTACTAAGATATAAGTCTATAATAGGAGGTTTGTTCCCATATTACTAATAGTAAATCATTATTATAACACTTCTTCACGAGCTCTTCTTCCAGTCGCAAATGCACATTTAATCTACCTAAATATTTTCCACATACTAGATTGTGCTGTTAGAGGAGCACTAATTTTCTATCTCATAATCTCAAAATTCCGGATTTTGCTAACTACAGCCCTACAGCCTTCTATTGATAGAATTAATGGCTGAAAAATTAATTCTGGCCCCTTACCAAGGTTCTCTAATGGCCAGTGGACATTTTTGGTTGATTGGTTGAGTGGTTCGGCGGAATAAGGATTTGGCTGTGCGGACGGTTTTCCTAGAATGACACCCAAATGTAGTCAAGAATTAGGGCGAGGTTGAGGTTGAATAACCTCTTACCCAGGACATATATCAAAAATCGGGTCGGTAAATTTGAAGTATTAGTAACGAAGAATAGTTTTACCGACCTGATTTTTGATATCTGTCCTGGTTAAAAAGTTATTCAAGCTCGAGATTCGGTATTTTAGTGTGCAAAAAGCGCCAAGACTGAGCAAAGTGGAACTGTATTATACCCATTTATACCCTTAAAGAAGGAAACCTAATCAAAAGAAGCAAACCTAATCAGGCCATAATGGCAGTAAATTAAAATCAAATCAACGACGACAATGGACCAGTCCTAGACCGGACCAGTCTATTTTTACGGGTCTGGACAGTCCTTGGACTAGGGCATGACGACTGTGGTCGACTGTGGTCGACTGTGGTCCGGCTTGCAAGGTAAGTTGACATGAATTTCGCTTGCAGGGTAGGCCGGGTAGGGGTAGATTAGAGTAAGTCTGCCAAGCTGGGCAACAGTCACAAATGAATGAATTTCGCCGCCCTCCATCAATAAATATCCGAGTCGCCGCCCTCAAACAATTATCATCAACATCACGATCATCAACACCATCAATCACCAACCATCACTATCATCAATCAATCAGTTGGGAATACAAGACTTGTAGGTCTTGATTCTAAACTTGTAATATTTAGACTTGTAGGTCTTAAATTACAGTTTGTCAAATGATTGTAATATAGTGAACGATGTCGACAATGCAGTATCCAACGGCGAAAATGACAACAAAGAGTGGGGCATTGAATGCTCCCCCTTATCTCGATAAGGGACAGCGAATGTCCACTTCTGGATTCCTCAAGCCTGCAGCACACGCCGAGATTCTCACCAAGCAATACGATCCGGCACAAGCCCGCAAAGACTTTCCTCCTCCGGGTCCAATTAAAAAGATGTCAGATCGGGATATCGAAAAGGCTCTCGACAAGTACATGACTCTTTCTAGTACTGCCTTGGTTGAATGTCAACTTGCTTGTAAGAGGGGTGACAATGTTTTTACCCAATCGTTCAGGCAAAAAGGTAATTGTTCGCTTTGTATCAGAAAGAACTTTAACTAATGTATATAGGCAATATGATCGAAGTATTTTTCGAAATTGATTTGGATTCCCCAACCTCGAAAAAAAAAACTGAAACACTACAAAGAAAATCTCTTGAAGAGATCGAAAACACCGTTAATAATTATACGTTAATCGATCTACCCCCAGGAGCATTCTATGTTGCTCTCGATTCCAAATTCCGCCGGCTTTTTGTTTACTTCAACAAGGGTTTCGAAATCGTTTACGGGCCTGAGATTGGGCAATGGGTTTTGAATTCAACAACTTGGAACATTGAAGAATACTCGCAAATTCACCCTCCCGAGATGCCTAAAGACAAACGACATATTAACTGGAAGGATTGGCTTCTTTCAAACCCTCATCTTTGTTGGGCACCTTGGTCGAGAGCTGGTATTTACCATTGGGGTTGTTGGATGGAACTCGGACATGCCTACAAAGGCTCATGCATTACAAAGGATGTCGCCAACGTTCCGTCTCGAATTCAACCTGTTCTTTCCGATCTATTCAAATCATTCGGCAATGTCACCAGAGCTCAAAGAATCCTGTTAGCTGCGGTGGACAAACAGGTTAGAGATGAGACGGAAGCAATGATCAAAAGCTTTCATGATGGAAAAAAGAAACAGTGGGTTACCGATGAAAAAGACTGCTTTTCTTTGAGAGCTTGCTTGATTAATGTATTCACTGAACCTCATTATGACGGTGGTGATCTTACGAATGGTTGGGCTTGTATGGTACCAATGGGAGAATTCCGAGGTGGCGATTTGTGTATCAGGGAATTGGGCAGGAGGTATACTTATCAACCTGGTGGTATCGGTTTCATTCGGGGTAGTCGTTTGGAATATTGTACGGCTAAATGGAATGGAATCCGTTTTAGCTTGGTGGCAACCTTTCATGAGAACGTCAAGCAGGAATTAGAGGCTATGAAATCTGTTAATTAGTAGTTTCAATAGAAAATTGATTGAGATTAACAATAATAGAAATAAGTATCCAAAGCTAGTATAGATAACCGGGGATATGTTTGTCTAGCTTTAATCTACCAGGATATAGGTGCACCCACTTCATGCTGATTTTGTGAAGCCCAAACCAAGTATCGGGAGAGCTCGTCCTCAATCATATGAGGACCTAATCGTGGCTTTTTGAAAGTTCAAATCCTTTTGAAAGCGAAAGAATTTGGGTGCAGAGTACGTTTTGGTGATTCAGCTGTTGCTGAAGCCGTTGCATGCAATGCTATTCGCTTATATGATGTTTCCCACATGTTATGGCGTGGTAACGGGGATTAGAATAATGTGTTGTGGCGTGAAGAGAAGTGTGGTGGCAACGGTCGGAGGATGAGTCATATGGGTTTCTATGTGTTTCCATTAGGGTTATGGCGTCGTGGCAGGTATTAGGATAATGTGTTGTGGCGTGAAGAGAAGTGTGGTGACAACGGTCGGAGGATGAGTCATATGGGTTTCTATGTGTTTCCATTAGGTTCGGTTATGAGTCAGACTCGGACAGGGATTATTCGGTTATATAAAGGGTCCTGTCTGCACTCTACGTCTTGTTTCTCTTCCTCTCCTTTTCTCTTCACGCAACCTCTTGTATTTAAGGAATATTATTAGTTTTATTCCTCCATAGTTCAACGTCTACGATCTCTTGGTCCGATCGGCCAAGAGTGTTCCAAGATACTTCGCTTGCTTAGAGTCTACCTCTAAGCCTTCTGTTTAGATTGTGTTGCTTGGACCTCTACGTCTTCGTCTACGGACTACACGTAACACCACAATGCTTTCACCAAATCTTTTTCTTTTAAGCCCCACTCTGGACGGTCGCCCCAACCAGAATCCTCGTTATCAAAAAAATTGTCCATATCCGGATGCAAAACAATCGAAGCACAAATGATTGGGCTCAGTTGTTCAACGCAGTAGTATTTTTCTAGCTTTTGAAGAGCCAATTGCAACGGAACGGCCAAAAGCTCAGACTCGGAATTGTCTATAGTGGTGGTGATATGTCTCCGCAGTAACTCGAATGAAGGAGAGATCTCATACAGGGATCCTTGGGTACGGTGACTTTCCAAAAGCAATGTCTCATTACGAAATGGCTTCAGGAAATCGATAACCTGTTGTAAAACTAACCAGTCATTTGGTGATAACTTATCTTTTTCGAGTGTTGATTTGATTGTTGTGGAACTTTCTCGAATAATTTTGTGCAGATGAAAGTCGATTGCGTGCCTTAGTCTTAATGCTCTTTCCAGTCCATCGTAATCTCCAGTCCAACGTGTGACATTTCTTAAAATCAAAGTTCTAGCCTAAGTAGAATTTGCTAGCGTAGAGGTAACCGATTGGCAAAAGGCTTCTCTTCTTTGCGGGCTGCCATGAATCCAAACTGTTATATTCCGAAGCTTCCCAAGTGGCCCAACTTTCCTCCATCTCTCCATTTCCATGTTTTCTCGCTCGGCAGTTTTTTTATCCTCAAATGATAATAACTGTTGGGATTTCTTGCCATATAGGAATACTTTAACAACCAAATTTAAAATATGTCCATAGCAACAAACATATCTTGGGTTTTGTTGCATCATTGCATTGCTGAATTGGAGACCGGCCAAGGGTATATTGATATACTTCTCAATAAACCGTAAGGCCGTAATGTTATTAGATGCGTTATCTAATGTAAAGTACCCGATTAATTTCTGAATTTTGAAGTCTTGAATAACACTTCAGACAACATTGCCTTGATTTTCCCCGCTATGTGCACCCAAAACTCGGCGTAAACCGAGTAGGGCGTGGTGTAGATTTCCCTCGTCATCCAACCAATAGCCGACTATTGCAATCAAAGCTAGATTATTTGGCGACGTCCACATATCAAAACTAATGTGTATAGAGAAAACTGCATTGTTTAACAAGTTTCGAATCGAGTTTTTACTTCTCAAAAATGATTCTTGCACCCAATTGTTTACGGTAGTGGACGATTTGGGCATAGCTTTACCTAAGTCAGTGTAGGATGATTGCTGTTTGTTTTGTCAGAGAATATTCTTTCAATCTACCGGTAGTTAATATTTCACTTACCACGGCACATAAATACATTAACAAGAATCTTTGACTTTCAGATGTAGCTTGCTTAAAAGGAATGTTGTTTGTAACAATCCAACGTAGATAGAGTTGCTTAAAGACATCGCTGTTGAATAAAATACGGGGTAACGTATTCGCCGATATGCTGTTCGAACTTAACACACTGCTATCTCCAGTCTCCATACCGTCCCCTGCTGTTTGTAAATCCCCATTTTGGTGAAAGCGATGGAATTTGACCAAATGATTTATGGCATTTTTTGTTGTTGTATCGGCGTAATTGGCAGCTGTTTCTTGATTGGGGCATGTACGGGTTTTAGTAATCTAAAATATCTGAATAAGATCATGTTCCTTGTTCGTTTTACATAAATTGCATCTCCATCGATCCCTCATCACTCCATTACGATCTGGACCACTGAAAGACGTTCCATGTTTCCAAACCCAGCTTGTTCGTTCCCGTATCTCTGGATAAAACATTGCCGGAGCATGCGAAATATTCGGAGGTAAGTCTCTCGTAGTTGCTGATTGAGCTGTATCAGCCATAGAGGGCTCATACAATGAACTGTCGCCAGCTTGAGAGTGATCTTCATTATTGAAAGACATTTTTGTTTTGTAGAGCCTGAACTGCTATGAATCGTGATATACTAGACTTGGAAAAAAAGGAGAGATTGCAATCTCCGCGTTTACAACTCATAATATTACTAGCTACTCTAAGAATTTCTAACTACTTTGGGCCATTATGCAGTCCGTAGTCCAACAGTCGGTCCCGTGTTGGGACGGACTGGCTTGGCTGAGACATTGCAGTCGACCGTAGTCGACTGGCAGTCCAACAGTCCGTCTAAGCACAGACCCAGACTGGCTTGGCACAGTCGGACTGTAGTTGACTGCAGACGGAATAGACCATCGGCGCTATTGGCAGTAATGCAGCAGAAGGCTATTGCAGCCACAATTGTTCCACTTCTGTATCTTCTGTACGCCACCTCATTACGTTTAAGAGTGCGCACTATACTTCGTTTGAAGGATTCTTATTCGTTGAAACCCCTCGGTTAACACGGTCTAGTGTCTACAGGATGATCCAGCGGGTCCAGCGAATCTAGCCGCGAAGAGAAGTGATAGTCCACAAGGCAATAATTAAGAACAAAGTCCGCTAGCTCGCGACCGCGAGCTGCAGGTTTCTTTTGGGCAGCGGGGACTCATCTCCTCCCAATCGCTCTTTTTCTTGGTATTCAATTTTCCAATATGCCCCCCGGGGGGTTCACATCCTCCCATTAGTTCACCCCTCAATAATGTATCCTTCGGCTGCGCTACCGCAAAAGGTTGGAGTGTTGCACCAGGGTGTTACCATGGTTCGAGCAAAACTAGTCCAGGAACTAGCTAAAAGGTATCGATCAGCATCAGAAGTATCCGTTTGTTTGTAGCAAGTTTGATCTTGTATGCATAGCCAATTTTTCTGTACTTATCGGCAATTAGCAAACTACCCTGTCCTAATCCCTGTTAATGACAATGACAACTTGCTCCAGATGTCTCAGTAAATATCTCGGCACAGCTACATATCAGTGGAAAACAAGGAATCCCAACGATCACGGCGACTTTCCAACGCCACATTTCCACAATAATTCTCGACATGCTGTGCATGTGTTGTCGTGCATATTACCTATTAGATTCCCCATGGGGGTCTCCTCATCGGCAGGGGCAGGATCAAGCGGTATTCTTACTACAGGATCCTCTAACATCCTGCTAAGAGCGAGGAACACCATTTTTATTCGGCGTATCAGAATCGTGTCCGTTTGTTGGGCGTCGGGGAGTCTCGATAGTAGATAGGTCGGAAACGGATTTCCGTGTGCTACCATTGAGGATACGATTGTAGCGACGTTTGGGACCGCCCAACTAACATGGGTATGCAATTATCGAGAATGCTACCACTGTATAATTCCAAAGTCGCTTCATTCCTGCGCACGTATGTATGTACGCTAAGCCAGCACTTTGTGCGCGCAGAGAGCATTTGGAACCCGACTGCATAGGGTCCACTGAGTTACGGCGCTAATACCCCTGTATATGTTGATCTTCTACGATCACCGATCAGTACCACCAACCAGACCAATCAGAAAATTGGTGGGTACAACGGATTAATACTCACTCGTTAGTTAAAAGGCCGGAAGTCTAGTTGCAACCAAATCCTCACACAAAACTCTGGCTTTTTAATAACGCGAGTACAATCTTACAATTTATCTTGACACTGTTATTCTAGCTTTTGTCCGGGTCTTTGCCATCGGTGCTACCACCATGGGTTCTAGTCTATCGAAACCTTTGCGCCTTGTCAAGAACTGTTGGAGAGCGCGAAAATCTTCTCCACTGCCTACCGCTACAATTCAACAAGACAGTTACAATCAACAAGCATCCCAGGAGTTAAACACTGTACTCCACGAACCGAATACTTCACAGTTCGCTTACCATGGTGGTACTACCGCTAAGTATGATTTTGGACTCCAAATTAATAGTCTTCAGGATTGCTAATCCCTTGAAAGTCCTGAAATACCTAACTCCCTCGGGTTTCTATCCGCCCCGCCCCTCCCTACTGCTTCTTTGTCTCCCATAGGTGAGGAACGGGGGGTCTATGGCGGTGAAACGTTAGCCCCAGGTTGCTTGATGGCATCAACAACTGTCCCCACAGAACCACAGTATGGCAAACCACCTACGCCTTTGACACCGTCCGTGGCGGCGACGGCCTCGGTGGGCAAGGCCCCCGCACTACAAGAAGAGCTCCCCCCACCGATAAACGGCGATGAGCCCCAAGATGCAGAAATGTTGGACGATATCACTGCTAGAGATATAAAGCGGTAGGAGCTCCGCCGAAGTAATAGTCACATTAGCCAGGCTGACACTAGTGATCATTATGATGTAAAGATCTTTGCTATGGGGAAAGGCAATCGATAGTTTACAAAAGAAGGGTCTTAAGGGGTTGGGTGGTGGCCAAGTGGAGGCAAAGGCACCTGTGGACAGCTTGATAAAGCAGGTGCAGGCACTTCGGAAAGAGGTTGATGGGAAACGGATCAGTTATCAGAAAGCAGATGGTCAAGATGTATTTATTGCTGATCAAATCTTCGGACAGCTCAATAAGTATGCATTCATAGGTGACATAGCATTACAACATAACCCTGATGTGGCGGCATTGGTTTGGGCTGGGTTCAGGTTACTCTTAAACGTAGGTTTATAGCGATTGAATCATAGGGTCCTCTAACACATATATAGATTGGGAGTGCGTATACGGAAAATCTTGCGAGGATTTTAAGTAGCCTAGGGTACCTTTCGTGGGTCATATGTTGTGGGGCGATATACGAACACATATACCTTCATCTTGAGCAAAGATCAATACCCGCTCTCGAAAAATGTTTGATCAAACAATATGCCTCAATATTGGAGTATCTCCTATACGCAAAGAATCACCTAGAGCAGACCACGGGTGGTAATATTCCTAAAAGATAAGCTGAATATCAATGAAAATGGGCTGAATCTTTGCCGAATAGTACAAATCATGAAGAGTCTCTCTTCTAAACTTGCGGAACAGTTGCGAATTATACAGGAGACGGAGAAGGAAACTAAAATGCACGCGGATTTAGTTGACAAAGAAGGTTTGAGAGACCCATCATCGCTGAGGTGGCATCGTGTACTAATATCATCCTAAAGCTATGGGCCTCGAGCGATCCAGTATACCACCCCCTAGTATAATCTCTATCTTTTTTCCCCGTAGCTTTCTAATCGCAAGTGCTACCCATAGAGCAGGACAGATCGAGAACGGTTTTTGAGCGGCATCTGAGAGACATCAGGGGTCAGTTGAGAGAGGTTGAGACGACCTTGAGCGAGTGCCATGCGAACATCAAGCGAGTTGGCCAGCTTGTTGACAGTATGTGAGAAAGGACCACAGAATCTCGAGTATAGATGCTAAACAGAGAAGAGCAAATTAGAAGTACCACATTGGACTGGGTATCAACTACCCAATATGGAAAGATTCACTCAGAGCATTACAAGCGACGAGCCGACAATACATGTCTATGGCTGAAGACTAACCGCAAGTTTGACAATTGGGTTTCTTCCAGGTCTTCGTCCTCTGTCTTATGGTTGAGGGGTAACGGTAAGAGAGTCTTCCAAGTGTTCACAGGCTTTGTAACGGTAATCTAATTCTTTTAAAGCTGGAACTGGAAAAACAATTCTTGCGTGAGGATAGATCTCTCCCGAGTCATTTCATCTTTCATACTGAGACGATCCATAGATCCTTTGCCATTGAGTTGTTGAAGAAGGCGCTGCCTACTGATGGCTGCGTGGCATACTTCTACTGCAGCATTAATCATGTGGATAGATCTAGCCCTAGTTCTATACTCCGAGCTCTTTTAAGACAGATTTGTATTGCCTACTCACATGATAGACTACCAAGTGTACTCGAGGAACTAAAGGAGAAAAAGGAAAGGGGATCTGACGACGTACTAACTGTGAAGGAGAGCAGCGACCTTATCATCGAGCTCTCTCGACAACTCCCTAGCCTATGGATAGTAATCGATGCCCTGGACGAATGTGATAAAGACAGCCGGGAGGATCTATTTGATGCCCTAAAGGCTATTGAGCACGAGGGGGAAGGAGTACGCATATTTGTTACGGGCCGTAATCAGGGAGACATCATTGCTTATATGAAGGATTATGAGAATTATCTCATCGACCCTCAGGATAGTCTCGTGGACATTGAACTCTATGTTAAGAGTGAGCTTGATAAGCTATACAAGAACCCTACAAAGAAAGGGATGGTGGACGATATGAAGAAACAGGAGGACCAGATCTTAACAGCGCTACTAAAGGATATTGACGGAATGTATGTATCATCAATTATCGATTGATCTATCCAGTTCTAATAGATACAGGTTTCTTTCAATTCATCTGAAGATGCAAGCCTTAGCTCGTGAAACAAGTATAGAGGGCGTAACGAATACTCTAGCAGTATTTCCCCAAGGCTTGACTACGATGTAC